>CM060674.1:23033670-23248670 GCA_030686955.1 Odontamblyopus rebecca | reverse complement strand
ATCAATTCATCCAACATGTCCTCTGGGGCTGTCAACTTTACTGCTGCATAAACAAGACAACTCTGTCAGCGCGACCTCATATTTATTATAGGACGAAAAATAACTAAAACATATACCAGATCCTCAGAGACAAACGTGGATGGGCGTTAGGGCTGTCACCGTACGCAAATACAAACTCGATCTCAATATTAAAGGTGCACTGTGTACAGGGCTCTACGCTAACTTTTTTTTTCAGGAGCACATGTGCCCCTAAGTTAAAAATTTTAGGAGCACAGAAAAAAAAATGGGGGCACAAGTAGGTTTTCATTTCGAACGATTATTACAGTGCAGAACTTGCGCACACCAACTTATTTGAATTAATTTTATACAAAAAACAAAAGAATTATTATGACTGTACTTTTCCTCATGATCGCAGTGTTTTTATAAATATATCTTCATTTTATCTGATTAATATTTAGACTTAAAATAAGCCAAACAGACTGTTCTGCACTGAAACACCCTGTGGCCCTTTTTGGACCTTCACCCACAGTTTAAGAACCTCTTCTTTAAGAGAACTTCCACTGGCACTTTACACAAAACTGCTTCAAAGTGAAAAACATAGGTAAGATTTTTAAACCTGTATTTTCAAATTCCTAGGTGAAGTTACATTCTCTTCCTGGTTTTACAGTGTTTTTTAGCCTCTGCACATTTACCAAACTAAACGCACATTGTGACAGAGTTATTTGGCATTTTCTTAGGCAAACTTCAGCCCACATATCACCTGCTCTGTGCTGTGGGTCTGCTCTGTGTGGACACTGACAGAAAATTAGTATTGGCGTATTTGACGTGAGGCGGAAGGATAGGTAGGGATACCTGCCCTGTGACGCACGTTGGTACACTAGGGTGCGCGCTGTGGACAAGCGGCGCGCTGCGGAGCCTGTGCTGACGGGCCGCACAGTGTCTGCGGGCTCCAGTGCACAGGCCGCAGAGAGACGTCCCGCGTGGTCACGCACACCGGTGCAAGTTTATTGCAGCGGCCGTAATGAAATATGATCACACTCAGTATTCAGACCTTGAGTCCGTGATAAGACCGAGTCCAAATGCGCTCGAGACAAGACCAAGACAAAGCTCTCGCTTTAGCTGAGAAGGAAGTCCAGCGGCGTGGGAGTGTTTACTGAGTGGTGGGACAGGTGTGGGTCCTGCTGTGGGGCGCTCCTCGTTGAAGGGGGCGTGGGTGTGTTTTGAAGCGGAGTTTGTTCGTATGAGTGATATCAGCGCACACGCGGAGCTCGTACGCTGGGGTCAGCGCTCGCGCTGGGAAAGCGTGCGGCGCTTTAGGGGCTCCAGGCTTGGGCACGATTCTAAAGTCCTAGTGTGAGTTTGCCCCTAATGTTTGATACATTTAGAACGTTTAACTTGTCACGTTACGTCTGTGCGCAGCTCTCCTTACTGTGGCTGCAGAAGCACTCGCACTGGTGCGACTGTTTTATTTTCCTCGTTCGCACGACGAAATATTTACTCGCAAATGCGAGTGAAATGGGCGCACTGTAGAGCCCTGACCGTGTAACTTTTTGGTTGTGGGTCCGTCACCTTCACCACCGTACGACATTAAACAGCTCCTACCTTACGTTTATTAAATTGCAGGAGGGTTTATGACTCAAAAATACAGAAAAAACAGGAATTCTGACTGTGAGTGCTGTGTTATGTTATTTTTACGGTAAAATATTGTTAAATCGTTAAATTACAGTAAAACATTTCCTTCATTTACAGCAAAAACCTGTATTGATACTGTGGACTGCACAGTTAAATAATGTGCTTACCACCACACACCACCAAAACAGTTTGAAGATCTGTCCGAAGTCTGAAAACTCAAGATAAAATAAAAAATAGATTTAAAGTGTTTGATTTTCAACAAAAAAGTGAGCGTGACTAACTGATAAACAGGCTACTGGTTAATGCTGTCTTGTTAAAATAATACTTTATTTTAATCGCCTTATCAAATCGCTTCATCCTGCTCAGGTTAAAACAAAACATGTTACTACATTACAATATTTTTCTGTAAAAAACAAAAAGCATTAAAAAAAACAGTATTACCGTTAAAAATAACAATTTTCCATGTACATTTTCAGGTGAAACTTTTTTTTAAACCATAAAATATTGTAATAAGCACATTATTACTTTTTCGACTTAATTTATCCCTATTAATAACTATTTTTTTTATTTTTTCACAAACATTCTGTGTTTTCTAAGTATTAAAGTTATGTAAAGTTTCTTAATTTACAATATTTCACTGTATTTACGGCAGTGATGTACTATTTTGTATTTTACAGCCTTTGACTGTTACGATTTGACAGTTTTTACCGTAATTTCTACAGACTTTTTATACAGTGTGGGGTCGCCTCTTCACTGATCTTACCTATAACTTTGCCTAGTTTGGTCTCCGTGAATATAAAAGGGTTTTGATGCCAAACTGTGAAACATTCCAGGCAAAGCAATAACATTGCCACAGAGAAAAGTATTTTTATGGACCCTCCAAGAAGCCACAGATGCCACAATGATGATTTAAAATTCTTTTAGTACAAGTACTTTCTTTGTAACCGTGTGGTCTTGTACTAGTCTGAATCCAGCCCTCGACATCAACATCATTGGTTGAACGGACAGATTCGCTGACCCACAGGTTGGTTCCAGCTCCCACAGAAGAATGATGTTGTTGTGTCCTTGAGCAAGACACTTAACCCACCACATCCTCAGTCCTTCAGCAAAAAGTGGAAAAGTGCTGTATAAAAATGACCATAGATCATTCTGAAACTGTTCAGGAAAGGTCAGAATTGGCCTTGTTTTATGCGATTTTTCTTTTAATATCAATACTTAAAATAAAATGAGTACAGACGAGAGGTGCCCAAATTGTCGTCCGGGACCCAAATGTGGCCCTCAGAGCAAATTTTTTTGGCCCTCAAAGCTCCTGCTGAATTGCCCCAAATGATAACAGGCAGTGCTTTTTACAGCAAATAAGTATTTTGTCCTCTATGCCCTCAAAAACAGTTTATTTAAAGTACATAGGCCATCTGAAAGGCTGGTTTGTCTCTCAGTTTTTTGTCTTGAAAAAAAAACTGTGGCCATTCCTGATTTCGACTTTTATTAGGTTTAGTATTGATTAGTATCTGATTTTCAATACATTTGGGAAGCTTGTATTAAAGTCTTACACCATTTTGTATTGGAATAAGTGGTTGAAAAATCATCCCCAACACAAGAAGGTTTAGCAGTACAATCCCCGCTTCGACTTGTGCGTACTTGGGCAAGACACTTCACCTTATTTGCCTTATTTGCCTTTACATGAACATGGCGTGTGAGCGATTAGTGATGGATGTAGTGTCCTATACGAGGACTGGCAGCCACACTTCTTTTGCTGCGCCTCAGGTCACGTGTGGCCTTAGAAGTACAGAGAATACGATGATCTATAGCGCACCGAGAGCCTTGCCAAGCTCGTAAGGTGGTGTATAAATCACAGCCATTCTTATTAAGTCATCCTTGAAAGGTACGAGGAGAATAGTTGTGGTTGTAATCCTAAACCGCTCACAATAGACTGCTCCTGCTTTAACAAAGATCTGCTGCAGGATCCCATGGGTGCTTTGCTGCTGACAGGGTGCCCGTGTGGTTCAGGCGTGAATGCAAAGTAATTAAGAAGCCTGAATCATCTTAATAAACTATTTGTTCTTTGTGAATTAAGCATTTATGCTTTAATAAGGCTAATAAAAGAGGCGTAACACATAAATGCTGTCCTTGCGTCTGGGTTTACCTCAAACTATTATCCAGAGTTAACCAGTTTGTTTTGGCCAGTGCTGTTAACATTTGTGTCTCTATGTTGATATGTTGCGCTGCAGAAATGAAGCTAACTAGAGGCACTGCTCCGTCTGAAGCTCTGTTACTCAAATTAGACTTTAACAGATTTATTTTAGCACAATCTGACCAGAAAACACGGTCTTGAACTGAGCTACAGCAGAACAGCTGATGTGTGCTGTTAAACAAGTCACGTTTAAATAAAATCACAGTTACAAGCTTCAGTTTTGTTGAAAATGTAAAATCTAAAAATCAAATCTAAACAGGACCATGCTCGTATTGATCACAGGCTCTTTAAAATGTGGTGTTTAAATCCATTTTGTAGTTTTCGTTTTCAGATTTACTCTAAACTGATTTGGTAGTTTTTGTTAAAGCTGCACTATGCAACTTAAGGCTGAATCCCACTGCAGCCCTTTCCCCTACCCCTCCGTTTTGTGCGTTCACATGTAGTTTTAGGGGTGTCCCATTTACCGTTATGGCAGGGGGGTAGGGGAAAGGGGTAGTTACGGCTTTTTACCCTCCAAACGAAGATTTTTCAGAGGCACAATACAAACGGAGGCGTACGAGCAATTTCTCAGAATGCGAATCAAAGGCAGGAGACCAAATAAGTTCACAAATGTATTTTCTTCATTATTTATGGTTTAAAATGTGTGAGAACCGCTGCATTGTCTTAAGTTTAACGTTATTGTTCCGGGCCAGGGATAGGGGCTAGGGATGCTGGCACAGTAACAAGTAAATTATGGTTAAAAGTGGTTTTACCGGGTATGTAGAGAAAACAGGAGAATGGAGGTGTCTTGGAAAAAAACATCAAAACTGGGATATATTTTTAAATAAAGTATTGAAAACAGTGGTTCTATAATTGTCTGATGGTGTTTGACTGTGACTGTATAACTGAGGTATAACTGAGGTTTGAATGTTGGGGAAGTTTTAGAGACATTTAGAGACTTATAGGGGAATGTACACTGTTTGTTTATGTAAAAAGGGACTGCAGATGGAAACTAGCTATTCAGCTATAATCTGGTGCAGTGCATCTCTGTCTTTCGATTTAATGTTTCTGTGCATTGTCCCTCAAATAAAGATTAAAGTAAAGGAAAAGTAAGGAGGGAAAAAAAACACTATGGCACGAAGGCCGTTACAGTTATTCCAATGTGTAACAGTCATTTTCTTCGTAAAATGCACACGGAAAATTCGCTAGTGCTACGTTGAGAAGTGTCACGTTATTTGTGACTTGAGCGATCGGTTGATGCACGGAAATAAAGTTGTGAACGAACTGCGAGCGTCCGTTATTTGGATATCGTAATCCAAGTAACTGAAAGCGATATCATTGGTTTAACTTTTAGAGAAGCTCAGGTCGTGTTCGTTCTTATGCGTGTCATTCCGCTCTCACAGTTCTCAGTTTTCCCTGTGCTTCCGTAAGTTTACGCCAAAGCTGCCGGAGATTTCTGATGACGCATGCGGTTGTTGAAGGGGTGTCCCAGTTTGTAGGGGTCGATTTTCAACCCCTACCCATTGTTGCTCAGTTTCAAGGGGTAGGGGTAGAAATTAGAAATGGGTTTGGCCCTTAGAGTGTGGGGTCCTCTATGTGCTCGTCTCCACGGGGATGTAATTGCTTTTCCGTGAAATGTTACACAGCGTGACATGAAACGGTATCTATCATCCTTTTATTCAATTCGATGCGTTTAAATTACTAAATACGCCAAATTTTTCTTACTGTGAGCGAAGTCGCCACTCCACAGATCTGACCTGTAACGTGACCTGGTGGCATCAGCTTGTTTCTATGGCGTTTGATAAGGTTAATGCCGTATTGTCGACCGTTCCAAGCAAAACAATAACATTACAGTGACAAGCAGATGGGGGCCCTTCCGCCAGAAAAGTGACAAAGTGCTTTTTTTAACGTTTGCGCCGTGTCACCGAGACAACTGTGAACATACCTCCATAGACATACATGACATACATCACCTCCCGCCAGCGTAATGTCACCGCGAAGTATAAATGGTGACAACGAGCCGTATCTCTATCTCTTTCTATGGCGCGAAACGTCCAAGAAATATGAGGGCGAAGGAAAGCAAAAACTCCATAAATACTGCGCGCCGTATCTCAAGTATATGTCCGCAGTATCTTGACCAGTCTGCCATGTTTACAGCTACATAAACAACGCTAACAGTTTGACCTCATTTTTACTGCGCCCAAAATAAGTCGTATAACAGAATATAGTGACACAGACTGTACCCTCCACACTCTAGAAATGTCACAAGCCATTTCCCGGCTTTCTTGCTATTAGGCAGGTTAGGAAATATTCACATTGTTTATTGCTGCAGAGAGTCTATTGAGTTAGGTAACTGAAAACAGGATGTTTGACTGTGCAATTACCGCTCATGAGGAATGATGGAGGAACAAATACAAAGAGAAGTCACCGGGGCAGTCGCATCTACAGTTTTGTGTATACAGCGGTGCTCTATTGTATTGTCTCAGGCTTTCTAGTTATTCTTATACGCGCACCCCACTTCCCGGGCTAAAATTATCTCCTGCATTCCGCATAGCCACACGTCAGGTCACCGTCCATCATGTGTGGCCTATTTTCTCGTAACAATGGTTTCCTCTTTTTTGGGGCGAAGACAAAAAACTTCCCCGTACCTTTTTTAGAGCTGTGTCAATGCGGTTTGGACATCAGCCGCGGTGTGAATACAGGGAGTATTTTGTACACTGGAGAGACTGCGGACTGCGGCCACAGTGTTACTCAAAAAAAGGCTTTTCCTTTTCAATTGTCGTCTATTTCTTCAACGTAATGTGCAGTCTGTAGCTGTTACAGAAGATTTAAAGGTCCTACATTATGCAAAATCGACTCTTGTGAGCTTGTTTGTTAAACGTGGGGGAATGAAACAAAATGCAACTTACACAAAATGGACTCTTGTGAGCTTTAAACTGTGTTATAATGTTGTTACGTAACCAAAAACATACCCAGAGTTGCATTTTGTTTCATTCACACGTGTTTGAGTAACTCTTTTATTAGTTTGTGTACATGTCCAAAGCTCAAAACGCTCTGTTCCACCTTGTGATGTCATGAAGCTGTAGTTTTCAGAATCAGAAAGGATTTATTCCTGCGGTACTTGGAGCAAAACATAGACAAACACTAAACATGCAACAAATAAAACAGAATAAAATTAAGTAGAAAACAAACTATAATGTAACACAAAAAATGACAAATTTACAAGAATATAACAGTGCAGTTCAAGTTAGCATCTGCTGTTTTATGTTTAGTTCAGTAGAGATTGGCAAATCCAGGGCTGAAATCATCCAAAAGACACACACACACATACATTTTCCTGTATTTTGGCTAAACAAATGACAATTTGTGCTCCTCTTTATTGTTGGCAGGGATCAGATTAGTCAAAAATTGTGATAGTCCTGTTTTAGTCCTGGTTTAGACCTAATGTAGTCCTGATTTAGTCTTAGTTTAGCCCTGGTTTAAAAAATAGGGACATTTTTTGTATAAAACCGGGAAAAATCAGTGGTTTTGGATAAATCTGCTGGGACAGAGGACACAGAGCTCCCAACTGGGACTGTCCCACGTAAATAGAGGCATCTGGATTATCATAAAAAGGTGCACGGAGCTGAATTTCCACATGAGAGAAGAACCCAGCTTAAATATGCAAGGTTTGTGTGAACGAAACTAAACACAACTCCAGGTATGTTTGTGGTGAGGAAACAACGTGATAATGGCGTCGTTTAACAATGGCTCGTGCACATACTGTAATCAAATACTGCAGTAACGTCCATTGTGAAGAGGATTTATTTTTAGTTATAAAAAATAAACTCTAAATGATGGCCAAGTTTCAAGCGTATTCCTTTGTCTCTCTGCAAGACAATTGCCTATAGTGAAGTTGTAGTATTTGTGTTTGCTTGAGAGAGGAAGGGCATCCGGTCCAACAACAGGAAGTTCAGGAAATGAGGTTGAGGCAGGAAAAGGGAAAAGACATTTGGCAAATCAGGCACAAACTCCCAACACAATCGCACACTGCAGGTGAATTACCTTATTACCTTCTCATCTGCGAGCCTTTTATAGTTTGGATCCAAATTAGAGAAGAGTTTCTGTTGTTTATGTGTTAATTAGTTCTTTCACAGCCAATTATGCTGTATTCCACAAACGACAACATATTTTCTATACAGAATTTTATGTGGAGAGATGTTCAATTTAATAAAATAACAACAATTATAAGTGGACAAATTATACTTTTTTTAATATAAATATAATGACAATTTTGTTATTAAGCTGTCAGTGTTGGGAAACTATTGAAGCCACCGCTGCCCTGGGGTAGACGGGCAGAAGTGAAACAGACAATCTGCACCACCAATTGATACTCTGCAGTGTCATCTACATTCTAACTGTAGGCACTGCTCTGTCTGAAGCTCTGTTACTCAAATTAGGCTTTATTTTAACACAATCTGACCATAAAAAACTGATTTAGTTGGAACTACCACAGCTGATTTGTGCCCTCAGACAAGTCCCACTTAAAAAAACACTAAACTCACATACTAGGCAGCAATAACCAGCTGTTTTTCAGTTAGTCACTCTCATTGTTGTTGAAAATCAAACACCTAAACAGGACCATGAACGCTCGTTGTGTCCTTAGGCAAGACACTTCACCCACATTACCTAGTATGAATGTGATGTGTGCATGGCAGGACTCCCTTGAAAAAGAGATTAGTAATCTCAATGGGACTTTCCTGGTTAAATAAAAAAAAAAAAAACAGACATACACGTAGAACACCCTCAGCATAGGATGACCAGATATTCAAAATTCATAATTAGGACATATTCGGATTGGGATGGTTGGTATAAATAAAATTGTGAAAAGAGCGAGTAACACTGTACATTCCCGTGTCATTCATAACCTGAGGGATTTCTGTCGCTGTATTTTTTTGTTTTATGGTCATTCGCGATCATGTTTTTCTGTATTTTGACTAAACAAATGACAATTTATGCTCTTCTTTACCGTCGGCAGGGATCAAATGAGTCAAAAATTGTGATAGTCCTGTTTTTAGACCTGATGTAGTCCTGGTTTAGCTCAAAATGGTCAAAAATAGGGACATTTCTTGCATAAAACTGGGACAAATCACTGATTTTGGATAAATCTGCTGGGAAAGGAGACACAGGGCTCAAAACTGGGACTGTCCCGGGTAAATAGTAGCGTCTGGTCACCCTACCCGAGCATAATGTCACTACAAAGTATCATGACTAACAATCTGCACTAGCAACCACCACAAATACCTGCACATGCTATATTCACACAACTGGGCAATGCAGGTGAAGCGTCTTGCCCAAGCATACAAAAACACATTAGAAGCACAGCTGCTTCACTATGGCACCTTTCATTCCCAGTTGTCTCCCGTCCAAGTACAAACCGTGCCCCACCCTGCGTAACTTACGAGATCTGACAAGATGAGACACTGACAAGTCGGCGTGATCCAAAAAATCCTTATTACGTGCCTATATCTGTTCCCTCACCACACCCAGGTAAGGCGCAAAGTTGCCAGTTTTCCCAAGCGAAGCATATTATCTTCATCTTGTGTTTTCAATTATGTCACAACTTTCTGGCTGAGTGACATTTTAAGCAAGACTCCTATTCGCTCCATGTTGGACGATTACATACATCAGGTACTACCTTCATTTCCAGTTGTACACGCCGACGCAGTGCACAGGAGCTACAGCGGCTAACTGAACCTGTCACTTTGGCTAAAAAACAAGGCTCTGCTAATGAGAGATTACTGAGCAAACGAAGCATTAAATCCTTCGTCCATGAAATCAGACGTGTGAAGGGAGCTGGAGACTGCCTGATAATACAGTGTGGCTTGTTATGACCACTGACCCCTTTTAGTGGCTTTAATTTGATTTATGGCTAATAGGAAAAGCCTAATTACTGCGGTATTAAATAAAGTCTGAGGGAATGCATAGTGATAGACCGCATTTCAACGCACGATAAAGATATTCCAGGATTTACTGTCGGGGAATTGTCAACATTTTTGCAGCATTTTCTTATATTCAATAGTGTAGAATAATAAGAAGTAGCCTGAGAGTTATAGAAAAGACATGAGGCTGGAGAAATGTATTTACCCAGGACCATGAACCCTTAAACTTTGATAGGATTGTCCATTCAAGACTAGCCTGGCTATGCTTCCGTTGTAGGGAGTATTATACCTCAAGGCCAAGATAACAAACACTGAGCTATCGGTGAGTGTCCTTGGTACAACACAGTCCTGCTCTTCTATTCCCTCGATATCAAATAATGTAAAGAATTTGACATTTAGAGTAAATCCCCGTGCAGCTAGTCTGATTATAGGCTCATTATGTCTTCATGTTTTAATAATGAAATTATTCTTATAGTCAGACTTGTGTTTTTACTATAAAACTATAAGCTATAACTATAAGAATCTCTAATAATTATGAATTACAACCAATTTTGGGGTCCCATTGCACCATTTGAGAACCACTTAAATTAGTTATTAGTGAAAATAACTTGTAGATTATTATCTAAACTGTATATTGTACTGTTTTTGCCATTTGATTTAATTGTTAATTTAATATAGGTTCTTTTTTTCAACATATCCACAGCTATAAATGAAGTTTTTACAGAAAAGGATCACTAATAGTCATTACAGAGAGCCATCCAACCCATTATTTGTTAAACCTAAAGTGTTGAAAATGTGTGATCATGTTGACTTAAGTATCCTCAAAGTAATGTACAAAACAAAGCGCAGTGTGTTACCTGTAAATATTCAAAGACTGTTAGAGATGAGAACAAGACATTGCAATTCAAAAGGAACCTACATTAGACCCTAGATTCAACCAAAGTTATGGAGGGAAGCGTTACTGTGAAAGGAGTTCATTTATGAAATAGTCTTGACAAAGAAATCAAAGAATCAAATGTAATGACGGCATTTAGAAAACACATACAATCCACAGCAATGTGTATGTATGAAAAAGAAAAAGTTGTGCATAAAAGTGAAGATTTCTGTTTGCAACTGATTAATAAGTGTGACTGAGAAGAAATGTGCTGATTTGAAATGTTTCACAACTATTATCAGTGTTGATATATTGTCCACAAAAGAGGACAGATAACATAAAATGACTCTTCTTTCTGCTCCTTTTCATTCATTTCTTGTATGTTTGACATTATGGTGCTGTTAATGTCTTTTTATACAACCAAAAAATAATCATTATAACAAAAAAGTGCAACTTTTTTGTACAGTCTGCCCCCATTTGCATCCGTAAAGAGGCTGTTGCTTTGCCTAGAATGTTCCACAGCATGGCATTAAACTTGTCGATATCCATGGGAACTTGACGGATAAATTAAATGACATACTGAGGAACATTCCAGGACAAACAATAAGATTTCCATGGTGATCAAGGCAGTAACAGACCCCAAACAAGAAAAGTAAGTTAATAAAAACTACTGCCTTCAGTCTGAGTGTACATTTCTCACCTTTTGATCATCTCCACGTAAAAAAACCCTTCTGTACGCACTTATATACGAGCTTTTATCGATTCATTCTGTATTTATGAACAGGCAGTTTTGAGGCCGACACCAAAGCACCGTGCTGCTGTTGTCCGTGGTTACAGTCTAGTCCAAAAAAAAGCCGCCATCATCGATACAGCGGCGACTCCGTATCGACCCCTCCCACTCATTTAAATGGCTGTGAAACTGTTAATAGAACATCTCGGGGCTCGGGCTCAAACACATTGATCTGTGCTGTGTTTTCACTATGTGGAGTGGAGGCTTATTGATAGTTTGAGTATGGATTCGCTGTGAGGGTTTACATGGCTCTGGTGTGCTGCTGGTTGTTTGATATAAATGAGTTTTGGATGCGTTTAGTGAATCGCAATGAAAGCGAAATATCAACTTCAAATACGACGCAGTTTAACGGACCTTTATTGAGTTATTTTCTGTAAACCTAACCCTATCTGTGCTGCAAGATGTGAAGTAAACGTGTCCAAATCCAATATTTATTTTACTAACAGCCATTGTGAAGTCATTTAAAGGGACACAGGGCCTCAGTTCGTCATGAGTCTTGGAGACGTGTGGACACTTTTTAAAATATTCCATCCAGTCCTTGTATTTGGAGAGGTTGCTGGTGCTAGGCTAATGCATGTCAATGGCCATAGTTGTCCTGCCACTAAAAACAGTCTTAACCACTCCACAAAGCACCTGAAACAAATCTGTTATTACGCCAGACTGTCCATGTGAATGTCTGTGTTAGTCACTCACATTTCTGTTGAAAATCCAACACCTAAACAGGAGCGTGAGCGTTTGTATTGACAACAAGCTGCTGAAAATGTGTTGTTTAAATCCATTTTGTGTTTTTTCTCGAGTTTTCAGACAATCGTACAACTTTTTTGGCAGTATTTGCAAATGTGTGGCTTGTAACTTCTGAACATTACACCGTAGACACATATGTAGAACACCCCTGGCATAGCGTGACCAGATATTCAAAATTCAAAAGTGGGACAGGTCGGATATTCAGATCGGGATGGTTTGTATAAATGAAATTGCGAATAGTGTAATATTGTGCATTCTCGTGTTGTGTATTTTTTTGCTTTATGGTCATTTGCAAACATGTTTTTTTTAATGTTTTGGCTAAACAAATTACAATTTATACTATGATGTGAATGTCTGTGTCGATAATAATGTTTTGAAATAAAACAAACCTTGCATCTCATGAATCGTCGCATGTTGAGGGACTATTTTCTCATATATCAGTCCGCCGCTGCCGAGCTTTCTATCAGGAAGTACAACTCGCTGCTGCTGCTCAGACATAAATCCTTCAAATGTAAGGTTGGTTTTACTTCTAAAATTATTCTATCAACACAGACATTCACATCGACAGTCTGGAGTTATAATAGTTTTGCCTCGGGTGCTCTGTGGAGTGGGTAAGACTGTTTTGGCCATTGACATGCACTAGCCTAGCACCAGCAACCTCTCTAAATACAAGAACTGGATGGAATATTTAAAAAAAAAAAGTGTCTCCACATGTCTCCAACACTCTGGCTCACTAGGAAATGAGGCCCTATAGCCAAAATTCCAAACTGTCTCTTTAAGTTTCTTTTTGTGTTCTTCTTTATAAGTTTTATTTTTAAAAAAAGCAGAATGGGCTCACCACTTTAGGTTGCCACATTCATCCTGCAACTACAATCAGATGGAAGCGAACTTATCTGAATATTCACTACCAAACCCCAGCACCTGCAGCCAGTTGTGATGGGGAATGTCTCCAGCTCGAGCTCGGAGGCTGGATTTGGGAAGTTCTCACATTCCGACTGAAGCATGGATTTTAAGTTAAGATTATGGTACCTTTTTTTAACCGGTAACTTGAGTGATTTGCTTAGTAAAACCAACAATTCACGACCATTTCACGTGCATTCACGTGCATTTCTATTGGTGAAATGCTCAGTAGTTACCATGGTGACACAACAAACACATTAGCAAACACTGTACAACTAATTTGTTTCAGATTGTGTTAAAACAAAGCTCAGAAGAAAGTCTAACTTGAGTAGCATAATTTTAGACAGAGTAGTGCTTTTCTTTTGTTTGTTTTAATATTTACCAATTCATTTTACAGATAATATGATCTTTTTAATTTGGCAAACACAAGCCAGTTTTTCCAGTTTTGTCCCACCTCTTTTAATGATCTAGATTAACATTAAACACCGCGCCAGCCCTCGCTTCCAGACACAGGAGCTGTTGCACAAAGTTTCTGGCGCTGTCGTCGAATCCGCTGCAGTTTTGGGCTTGTTTTTCTTCATCCTCCTCAGATCCTGCTCTGCTCCGGTGGCTGTCATCCCTCCGTGTTGTTTCTCATTTGTTCGACTCAGTTTTAAATCCGTGCACATGTCTCCGGATCCCTGTCACACCTCTCTTCCGTCTCTCAAAGCAGCAGATGAATGACAACTGGCTGCTGCTGTTGCTCATGGAACTTGTGACGAGGAATTCAATAGAAAGTGGAGTGTTGATGACGGGCAAAAATACTCGGCACTTGAGAAAGGCTTTGGCAGTTTGTGAAATCTCAAATTAAATCTAAATTGTAAAACCTGTGTGTGTGTGTGTGTGTGTGTGTGTGTGTGTGTGTGTGTGTGTGTGTGTGTGTGTGGGTAAAGTGTGGCTCAATTATGGGTGGAATCTTCCAAAATAAAATAGGGAAAAAAAAGAAAGAAATTACCAAGTGAGATTTTTGTGTGGTGAAAAATAAGAGGATATTTTCTTTTCCATTTTGGCCACATTATGTAACTTTAGCCAAATGGTAAAAACATTTCATTTTGGTTGTGTTTTTTGCACGGAAAAATACATGAATCCTTACTCCACAAACGTAGCTCTTATTTGGCCTGGCTTGTCTCCATGGAAAAGCCTTTGAATATTCCACAGTTGGGAACATTCTTCATGAAATCCATTCATCCATCTTCTTCCGCTTTCTCCGGCTGGGTCACGGGGGCAGCTGTTCACCGCCCAGTCTCCTTCATGAAATAGAAACATAAACCCATACTTTGGCTTAAAACTTAAATCTCCATCATGCAGACGACGTGCACATCCAGAGAGTTACTTACTCTACCCTTAAAAGATGTACTATGGGACTTTTCAGGTCCACTACCTGCTTGAATCCATGGAAATGTTGTTTTGTCATTAGGTTTATACACTTGGTCAGGTCCATGTTCAGCAACAGTGTGTGCTCAAAGAAAAGAAAGGTCAGTTGTACCTGAATATACTGAAGGACCAGGTTATTCCATCGACAACACTGGATGGAAATAAATCTTGTGACATTGCAGAAGCTTATCGAAACAATGCCACACAAAAGCATTCATTTTTCACCAAGATCTTGCACTGATGACGGTCGAGTGTGAGCCTTCTTCAGCACATCCCAAAGATTCTCACTGGGGTTAAGGTCTGGACTCTGTGGAGGCCGATCCATTTGTGAAAAAAAAAAATATATATATCAGGCATGTCCAAACTATGGCCCGGGGGCCAAATGTGGCCCTCAGACCAGTTGTTTTTGGCCCTCAGGCTTCCAGGTGAATTGGCCCATACTACCACAAGTAGTACTTTTTACTGCATGTTTTTGAAATCTACCTTGATCAAGCAAATGTAGTTTGTCCTTTTGAGGGATGAACAAAGGTCTGGAGGATCATTTAAACCTGTTATAAATGCACAGTTTTTAATTATTCACTGTTTTGACCTCCAGTCTATGACCCTCGATCGGCCCTCACGCTGCTCTGTGTTTTAATATATGGCCCTAGATGAAAAAAGTTTGGGCACCCCTGATATATATATATATATTAAACTATGTAATGGATAGGGGTGGGTTAATGTAAGTTTCTGCTGTTGTACTTTTCTCTTGTTTACAATGTATATGTAGTATGTATATGATTATTGTTTCTCTCTTGGCACAAACTCGAAATAAAAACGAGTCAAAACAAAACAAACCCTCTCTACTTGATCCCAGTCCATAATAAATTCCTATTCCTAAAATTCCTAATATGGAACTGGCTGGAGCTGAACACTATAGGACATCACACTCCCTTAGTCCACTTCCATATAGAGTCTATGATGGCACCAGACTTAAGCTAAAGGTCAGGTCTGCGGAGAGGCGATCCCACTGACAGGAAGAGTGCACATTTTTCAAGGTCTTTTTGAGCAAAGCAGTTTTTATTCTTTATTCTGACGGCTTTTCTTACAGAAACATTCCCTAAACAATGTTAATGCATGGATCCTATCAGTTATATCATAGCTTTCCATCTGTAGCATCAGCAAAACTTATTCAAAACGTCGGAAAGTTGCTTGTCGCTGCAGATATGACCATAGCAGCCGATGTCGAATCCTCTTGATTAATGGTCCTGGAGATGCATTGATTCGTCTGAGGCCTCGAACGCCACACCAGATCTTTCATTAGAACAATCGATACCCAGCCCCGCTTTGACACGGCGTCATTTATAAACTCGGAGACGCTCGTATAAGGTTTCATCTGTACAGTGTGCGTGATGGGGCCTGTTAGGGACCCGGGTTCAGAGGTCACAGCGGCTCCGTGGGGATGTTGCTTTTTGTTGCCAGGAAACCGAACGGCGAGAGAGTGGCAGGAAATGACCTCAGCGGCTCTTCCCTTAAACATGCTCGAGGCTGATAGTTGAATGAGTCATGTATTGTGCCTATTAAGAGGAGCAGGCAGACGGAGCGGAGCGAGGAAGAGGAGGAGGGGGTCCGCAATGCATGGATTTACCTTATATGAACCGCCAAAGTAGAAAAGCATGGACTCGGGAGCCGGGGGGACGCCGGGGCTGCCTTTTGTTCCATTCGCTAACGTTGTTCAGATGGCAGTGCTTTGTTTTAACCTCGTGTCCTTGCTATATTGTGTTTCATGGCATTAGCATTTTACTTTACAGAGCAGTAAAGGCATTTGATAGGCTGGAAATAGCTCGCAAAGTGTAATTAAATTGTGGTAATTAAATTGTAATTGCTGGGTAACAAAACGTATCTGTCACTCTACCTTTACAGCGGGGTAATATTAGATCACGCTGACGCACTATGCAGATTAAGAATGAGTAAAATGCATTTGTTTGTTCATATTTTATTGCGTACAGAACTGCAGAGCTGCAAAATACGTCATTGGTTCTATGCTGCTACTATGGTATTATTATGACGCTAGTGCTCCTCAACCTTGTATTTAATTAGAAAATCTGTAAATACTTTTTTCCATCATTGCAGTTTCAATACTTTTTTTTTTCCTATTGCAGTATTCAGTCTTATTACTAAATATATGGATTGGCAACTAAAAGTGCTTCGTTTTTTGTGGGTATATTAGGCTATTTTCAAACTCTTTTAGTCCCATACTTTGATTCTAGTTCAGTCCTGATCTGGACCAGGTTTAGTCTTGTTCCAGTTCTGGTTTAGTCCTGGTTTGTGTAGTCCAAGTTTAGTTCTAGTTTGGTCCCAATTTTAACGTTTTTGCATATACTAAGTGGATGGGGCTGTACTTCACTGAAAAACATCATAGGAACCTGCCTAAGAAGATTTTATTTTATTCTACACTTATTTTCTAAAAACAAAACAAACAAAAATAAATAAATAAACAAATAATGTCACTTTTTTTTCGGAAATCTTTCAAAACATAGTCATTTCGGTACTTCAAATCTGCATTACTCCTCCACAATTAAGTTAAACATCGAGAAATTGAGAAAACAGCTATATTTATTTTATTGGATTATATTTACTTTTGTAGCAGTACTTTTATAATCCAAAATGGTCTAATGTGCTGACAGTTACACTAACCCCAAAATATAAAACCAATATCTTTAGCCTCTATCAAAGCCACAGTATGAAAGTTTTAGCCAAAAAAAGGAAAAAAAAAGAAAAATTGTGGTTTTTGTTGGACTGAAAAACCTGCCTCCTTACTGTGAGCAGGCTTGCATCTCCACAAACCTCACTTTTTAGCTTCCTCCTGCTTGTTTTTATAGAATTTCTGCTCCTGCTGGCAATAATCTTCTGAAGCATAACATAAAACATATCTATGTCTGTGAACAATGCTCCAAAATATGTTTTAACTTAACCAGCAGGCGATGTACCCACTCCAGAATATTACACACTGTACATAAAGTCCACAATTTTGGTATTACAATGAGTTCCAAAACCGCTTCTATTTACAACATTCAATTTCACGAGTCCTTTTCTGATTAATCTGGTCCTTTTTGCACCATAAAAATCCTTGATCCTCTGCGACACGTAATTTCAAATGGTACAATTTTAGTTGAGCTTCACAAAACTACATTCATTGGTTTGATTGAAAATAGTAGTGAATAGACCACCATTAATAATAAATGACTGTCCATTTACATAGAGCTGATGCTGCGGTTTCATTAGAACAGCCCTGTCACTCAGCCAAGTCCTACATACACTTCGACACTCTTTATTCTCTTCATTTAAAATTACTTCTATCTTGGCATAACTGGACTGTCCTTGCGCTAATGCGTCTCCACCTGTAATGAGAAGAAGCCCTTAAAGGTGCTCGTGTCTGGTGGAGGGTCCGTTAAGTGCTTTTCTTCAAGGAGATGTTATTACCTTGTCTGGAATATCTCGCAGTAGGGCATTAAACCTTTCTATCATCGTGGAGATCAAACCAGACGAAGTTAGAGGGTCACATCTGTGGAGAGGCGACCATTCTCACACTCAGAATGGCTGTTTTTATAGATATTTTTGAGCTATAAAACCACCTGTAACTGAATAAACGTAAAGTTGAGTTGTTTAATGTCATATTGTGGAACATTCCAGGCCACCAACACAACTCGGAGTGATCTAAATAAAAAAAATGCAGATAAATGCTTAAAATGACTCAAAGTATAGACATTTTTGCCTGAAAATCAATACTTCTCAACAGTCAGCGTCTGTATTTTGGTGATTTGCTAAACTGAGTGTCCAGAGTGTAAGTCCAGAGCCAAAAGTTCACTATAATGATTACAATGGACAATGAAGGTGACATTTAGCGATTTTGTTGTGCAGTATCGATATTTATGGAGGCTGGCGTGTGCGCAGCTTTGACCACTGATCATTTAAAGGGGAACTCATTGCTAGAGGTGGCCGAATATTGCCAGAAGCCAAAAAACAGCACAGATCAGTGTTGTCTCGGTGGAGATGTCGCTGTGGCAGTGAGTCTGTCAAGGCAACAAACTATCGTAGTGATTGGGTCAAGTTCTTAACTTCCACGTACAAGTGAAAAAATATAATTCACTCGTAAATAAATGAGGAGAAACGACATCGGTGATCGAGTCTTTTGGGCTTTCACATGTGCAGTGGGAAATCTACAAAGGTAAGTCTAAGGCTGCTTATAAAGTTGTTTTATAACGTTTCCAGAATGAGTGAACCAGGCAGAGCGTTTTGTTTGTTAGACTCGTGGCTGTTGTAAGATGGGTTAAAGTGGTGTTAAGCTTCTTCACTGTGCAAATTGGCGTTTTTTGTATAAATTAAGAACTTGCCCCATCACTACACTAGTTTGTTGCTTTGACAGACTCACTGCCACAGTGAGATCTCCGCCAAGGCAACACTGATGTGTGCCGCTTTTTGGCTTCTGACAGAATTCAACCACCTCTAGAAATGGACTTTAGCTTCAAACATGCCGGAGTTCCCCTTTAGAGGATTTTAACATAATATAATTTAGTGACTTCTGATCAGGACTTGAAATGTTGTCGATCACGTCCAAAAACCTTTCTATCATCATGGAGAACAAACCAGCCCAAGTTACAGGTCACATCTGTGGAAAGGCGACCCCGCTCACAGTCAGAATGCCTGTAAAACCGCCTGTAACTGAATAAATGTAAAATAGAGCTGTTTAATGTCACACTGTGGAACATTCCAGGCAGAGCAAGCCAACCAAAAAGCTCTGTAGTGCACAGTTTAATAGTAGCGCGTGGTTGGCGGTGTCATTACTGCGCCCGGTTCTGATGGAGAGGCTGAGGGTTGCCAGGTCTGCCCAGCGAAAGCCCTCATTTACAGAGATAAGGCTGAAGCGCAGCAGAGGAGCCCGGGGCACTTCTCTGACATCTCTGCTGCTGCTGCTGATGGGGCTGGAAGGAATGCACTGTCCAAATCCTCCTCTTCCTCCTCTTCCTCCTCCTCTGCTCTGGCAAATATTCAGACTATGTGAACATGCCACACTCCAACACAGCGCGAGCTTTGTGCCATTATCTATAGTGGGCCGAAAAGTCCTATTTCTGTGTTCAGTAGTGATGAGTGAATCCAGTGATTTTTTTTTTTTGTTTTGATCTGGTGCTACTGTCGCTTTGTTTCGGATGACCTCACAGCGCATAGTCCCAAATTATTTAATCCAGATGGGGCGCAGCGAAAAAGAATATCGTTCAACTGCAGATTTCTGTTGTAATATAGCAAGAGCTTGGGTCTAGTCAGTGAAAGAAATGATCAGGGAATTTACCTTTTAGATATTTCATGGCAAAGTACAATGTAATGGTAGTTTTCCGATTCTACAGGGTGATAATGTACATTTTCTCAGACACAGGGATGTAACAATAACCAAAATATTGTGAAGTTGTATCGTCGAAAGTCTCAGTTATACCGTGGACCATCACAATATATGAAATCTCAAGTCTCTTCGCTTAAATACATTGTTATGGTGCAGAAATAGCTAAAAGAAACATAGGGAACTACATAAACCATGATCCTTTGCTCTGTTTTAGTCCAATTTACACAAATAAATAACTTATTAGCACTTTTAAGCCTTTAACTCTTTGGATTATTACAAAACCAAAGGCTTATCAAGGGATTTTTAAAAGAAAACGTAGTATATTCACAATTTTGCTAGCCTCCACCAAAATATCGCAGTAAATATTGTACCGTGAGATGCATTTCGTGAAAATATCGTACCCAGAAATGTGGATATCGTTACATCCCTACCCCCCTACTTCCCTATTGATTACATGATACGTTGTCAGGAAATATCCAAAAGGTAAACTCACAAATGGTGAACCAGATCTTTTCTACAGTATTAATGACTAGACCAAATAACTCACTGTATTACAACAAAAAAACCTGCAATTTTATGATAGTTATTTTAGCTTTCACCCTCTCTATTATATAATATTGGCCTATAAAATGTTAGGATGTCATCTAAAACCCGGCAATAGAAGCATCGATCAAATCCTGATGAGTTTTGTGTTAAAATGAATGAAAGTCCTCTATAGCCTAAAGATTTTACCTTATCTTATTTTTACCTTATGCCTTAGAGGATTATCTTCACTCCGCCTGATCTAAATTTACGATCTGCAGTCATCTCCAACATGAACAAAGTATTTTAAATGGTTCAAAGTAAAGACATTTTCTGGTGGAGGGTCCGTCAAATAGTTTTCTTTGTCTGGAATGTTCCACAGTATGGCATAAAACCTTTCTATCTCCACGGAGACCAAACCAGACCAAGTTACAGGCCAGATCTGTAGAAAGGCGTCCCCGCTCACAGTCAGAAAGACGGTTTTTCTGAGTATTTTTGAGCTATAAAACCACCTGTAATTGAATAAATGTTCGGTAGAGCTGTGATCTAAATGTAAAATGATCTGCAATCATCTCCAAGTATTTTAAAACGAGTCAAAGTATAAATATTTTTGCCTGAAAATCAATACCTTTCAGCAGTCAGCGTCTGTATTTTGGTGATTTGCCCGTCTAAACTGAGTGTTGAAGTCCTGAGCCAAAAGTTCACTATGATGATTACAACAATGAAGGTGACATTTGGTGATTTCTTTTTTATTGTGGAGGTTTTGTTGTGCAGTACAGATATTTATGGAGGCTGGCGTGTGTACAGCTTTGACCAATGATCATTTAACAGGAGGAATTTAATACAATATAAAGTACTGACTTCTGTTCACACCTTTATTGTGTTTTACGACTTGGAATGGTCTCATCAAGTCCACTGATTTCTTGCTTTAAGGCCAGATGTACTTTAAAGGGCCCATATTATTATTTTCTGATTCATTTATTTATTTATTACAGGGGCCATGCATATTATATACCATTCAGAAGGCTATTTTTCACCTGCAGTCCCTAGACAGATGTTAAATTCGCCCTAAAAGAACAAGAGTAAAATACAAATTTCCATAACAATATTACAATTACAGTACATTTAGTAAAAAACAACATGTAGGCTAAAAGTACTTAAGACACAACAGACCACAATCAGATAAACGGCAGACAAATACATGAATATATCCACGCATAAACAGGCAAGATGGCAAATTTGACTCTTTTTGAGCTTTTATCCATGTTATAATGTTGTTTCCTCGTCACAAACTTACCTGGAGTTGTGTTTTGTTTCATTTTGTTTCATTCACACACGTTTAACACACAAATATGCCATAATTATGCTATATTTAGTTCTTCTCTCAAACAGAAAACACTCTGTTCCACCAAGATGTGATGTTATGCAGTAATACAGGATCATTTGGATAATTTCAGACCTGGAAATGCCGATCTCTACTGAACTGAAGGTAAAAGGTAGCAGTTATCTCGACAACCACTGTTTCATAACATCACGAGGTGGAGCGTTTGGAGCTTTGGAGATGTATAAACCAAAATAACTCAAACATGTGTGAATGAAACAAAACTCCAGGTATGTTTTGGATGAGGTAACAACATTATAACATGACGAAAAACTCAAAAGAGTCAAATCTGCGTAATATAGGACCATTAAAGTCGTCGTAAACCTGTCAGGAGGGCACCAGCAGGGCCCCATCTCCAGATCTTGAGCTAGTTTTGGTCATTAGCTGGACGGTTTTACCCACTGTGCGTGTTCTGGGTTAATGGGGGAAACCAAAGTGTGATCCAGGCACAGGGAGAACATGCAAACTCTGCACAGAAAGACCCGTCGCCAAGGGGTAGAACCTAAAAAAACCTCTTGTTGTTAGGCAACCCTCTCTTGTTGAGCTGGACAAACAATACTTTTCTTCCAGATTACAGGCAGTGACGCTTGAGTCTTTTCAGAGCGACTTAATCTGTATAATCTGTAGATAAAAACTGTTTTGTTACGTGATGCAGACAAGATACAGGTTAGTCTCAGGTCAAGGAAGTCTTTTTCTTTTTGGGATATTGTGAAACTGTATAATACCCCAGTCTACCTTATCCAACCCTTTGCAATTTAAAGGTCCATTATTACACAAAATTGACTCTTGTGAGCTTTTAGCCATGTTATAATCCTGTTACCTCACCAAAAACATACTTGGAGGTGTGTTTTGTTTCATTCACACGATTGAGTAATCCTGCAGAGTTAGTCTGTCTACATCTACAAACTCAAAATACTTTCCAGCTTTCAGAGATTTGGCGACACTGCAGAGACACAATTCCAGGGCTGAAAGTCTCCAAATGATTCTAGTGAAGGTGTACGGAGTTTAAAAACACAATGGAGCACTTCCTGTATTACCACATGACATCACAAGGTGGAACAAAGTGTTTCCAATTTGAGAGAAGAACTAAATATGCAGGATTTGTGCGTTAAACATGTGTGAATGAAACGAAACACAACTCTGAGTGTGATTTTGACGAGGAAACAGCATTATAACGATCAGGAAATAGCGTAATATGGACTCTTTAACCGATTATTAACTTTTACATCAAAACCTTTCTTCAAAACGTGCTGAAACTAAACGATTCGAGCTTCAGTACGAGCTCAAAGTGCCGACAGAGCTCCGCGGGGTTACCTCCTTCTCCTTCTCCTTGATCCAAAGTTAGTGTGTCTCTTATGAATATTCAACACTATTGTGGACTGTCAAAACATGTCTGATGTAACCAATCCTATTTACCCGGGACCTGGCGCCTTTAAAGCCCGCGGCCCCCTGTGTGCGGCCCCTGCCTCCCGCTCCTCCATTAACATCTTGATCTTGGCCCCGCGGTACCTGTCAGGAGCCCAAAAGAAAGACTTCAATGGGTGACTGCCTCAATAATTTGTAGCGTCTAAAGCCAGCGGTGGGGGGTGAGACTGCTGGGATGTCTCTGTCTCTACCTCTCTTTTTGTGGACTTTCGTGTCTCCCTCTTCTTTTGTTCTTTCTTTCTCTCCTCTCACTCTCCTTTATCACTCTCTGTCTCCCTCGTTTCTCTCTTTCCTTATCTTCCGTGTCCTTCTCCAGTCTAGGTTTTTCTCTTTTTAAACTCTTTCAACCTCTTTTTGTTCTACTTGTCTCTCTACTCTTCTCTTTCTTTCTCTGTCCCTGTCTCACTTTTTTTCTTGTCTTTATCGTTCTCTCTCTTTTCTCCCTTTCACTTGCTTGTTTTCTTTCTTTCGTCCCTCTCTTTTTCTTATTCCCTTTCCCTTTCTCTCCTCTTTTACGGTTTTCTAACTCGATTTTTCCTGTCTCTCTCTCATCCTTCTCTATTTCTACCTCTTTCTCTCTCTACCGCTCTCTGTCTGTCTCTCTTTCTCTCTACCGGTCTCTCTCTTCTTTCTCTCTCTATGTCTCTCTTTCCTTCTCTCTCCCTCTTATCTTTCTCCTGCTATTCTTCTCCCCTCTGTTATCTCTCTCCCTTTCTTCACACTGTCTCACTTTTTCTGAACTGTTCTCTTTCTCTCTCCCTCTCCTCTTTCTCTCCTCCTTCCTCTCTTTCTCTCTCCCTCCTTCTTTCTCTCTCTCTCTGTCTCCCTCGTTTCTCTCTTTCCTTATCTTCCGTGTCCTTCTCCAGTCTAAGTTTTTCTCTTTTTAAACTCTTTCTACCTCTTTTTGTTCTACTTGTCTGTCTCACTCGTCTCTTTCTTTCTCTGTCCCTGTCTCGCTTTTTGTCTCATCTTTTTTTCTCTCTTTTTTCTCCCCTCGATTTTGTTGTTTTATTTCTAACCCATCTCTTTTTCTTATTCCCTTTCCCTTTCTCTCCTCTTTTACGGTTTTCTAACTCGATTTTTCCTGTCTCTCTCTCATCCTTCTCTATTTCTACCTCTTTCTCTCTCTCTTTGTCTCTCTCTTCTTTCTTTCTCTCTCTATGTCCCTCTCTCTCTTTTTCTGATATCCTTCTCACCCTCTATTATCTCTTTCTCTTTCCTCACCCTATTTCCTTGTCTCACTCTTTTTCTTCTTAATTGTTTTCTCTCTCTCCCTCTCCTCTTTCTCTCTCTTCTCCTTCCTTTCTTTCTCTCTACCTCCTTCTTACTATCTGTCTCTGTCTCCCTCCCTCTTTCTTTCCCTATCTTCCTTATCCCCCTCTAGTCTAGTGTTTTCTCTCCTAACCTTTCTCTCTCTCTTTCTACCTCTCTTTGTTCTACTTGTTTGTCTCGCTCCTCTCTTTCTTTCTCTCTCCCTCTCTCACTTTCTCTCTCTTTTCTCCCCCTTCACTTGCTTGTTTTCTTTCATCGCTCCCTCTCTTTACCTTTATTCTCTCCCTCTTTCACGGTCCTCTTACTCTCTCCTATTGCTGCCTCTGTATCTCTCTTTCTCTACCCCCCTCTTTCTTCTTTCTTTCTCTCTCTCTCTGTCGGTCTCCTTCTCTGTCTACTGGTCTCTCTCTTCTTTCTCTTTCTGTCTCCCTCTCTATCAGTCTCTTCCTTCTTTCTCTCTCTGTCTGTATGCCTCCCTCTCTCTCTACTGGTCTCTCTCTTCTTTCTATCTCTGTCTGTCTCCATCTCTCTCTACTGCTCTCGTCTTTCTCTCTGCTATCCTTCTCTCCCTCTGTTATCTCTCTCCCTTCCCTCACAATGTCTCCTTGTCTCACTCTCTTCAAAACTGTTCTCTCTCCTTCCTTCTTACTCTCTCTCTGTCTGTGTCTCAGTGTCTCCCTCCCTCTTTCCCCATCTTCTCTGTCCCTCTCTCGTCAAGTTGGTTCTTTCCTAATCCCCTTTCTTTCTCTCTCCGTCTCTCTCTCCCTTCTTTCTCCAAGTCTCTCTCTCCTTCTCTTTCCTCTTTCTCTCTGCTATCCTTCTCCCTCTCTATTATTTCTCTCCCTTTCCTCACACTGTCTCCTTGTCTCACTCTTTCTTCAAAATTGTTCTCTCTCCCTCTCCTCTTTCTCTCTCCTTCCTTCTTACTCTCTCTCTCTGTGTCTCCCTCCCTTCTTCTGTGTCCCTCTATAGTCTAGTTTTTTCGCTCCTAACCCCCTTTCTTTCTCTCTCTCTCTCTTTGTTTTACTTGTCTGTCTCACTCTCCCCTTTCTTTATCTACCTCTTTCTCTCTCCATCTGTCTCCGTCTCTCTTCGTCTTTCTTTCTCCATGTCTCTCTATCCTTCCTTTCCCTCCCCTCTTTCTCTCTGCGACCCTTTTCCCCCTTTATTACCTCTCTTCTCTCTCTTCTTACACGTTCTGTCTGTCGATCGGCTGGAATTTGCTGTGGGGCAAGTCGGGTATCCGCTTGACAGGGGGAGGAGCCGGAGAACGGGGGGGGCGAGGACTTGTCAAAGGGGCACAAAAGAAAGAGAGGAGCGAGGGAGCGAGGGAGAGCTGGAGGGAGACGGAGGGAGAGAGGGTCCGAGCTGCATTTGAACAAGTGCCAGGCTATCCTCGCTTCACTCCGCTTCGAGAAATGTATGCGTGATGTAAACACGAGGGGGGCCGGCGAAAGGAGGGGGAACGAAATGGAGAGATAGCGAAAGACAAGCCGAGCAGAAGTGAAGATTGATGCAGATGTAGAGGGAGGAGGAGGGAAGGAGAGGGAAAAAGAGAGGGGAAAAGAAAGAGGGAGGTGGTTTGGGCTGGAGCCAGTGGACTGAGTGTGGAGCGGCTTTGGACCGGGCCTGCTCGGGACTCGCGCTCTTACATAATCGTGTTTGTGAGAACTTGTTGAATGGGTGAAAGAATGAAAGACGGAAAGAACGAGAGATGGAAAAGCTGACCAAAGACCCCAGACACACACACGTGCAAACAAAATAAATACGCCAAGAAAATAATAAAAGTTTAAAAAAGGTAATAAAACAAAATGCAAAGACTTTACTTATTTTAGTGGTGCATTGTTACTTTTCTGGAGGGTCCGTCAAATGCTTTTCTTCATGGAGATGTTATAACTTCGTCTGGAATGTTTCACGGTGCGGCATTAAACCTGTCTATCTTCAGAGACCAAACCGGACCAAGTTACAGGTCAGATCTGTGGAGAGGCAACGCCGCTCACAGTCAGAATCCCTGTTTTTCTAGACGTTTTTGAGCGATAAAACCAACTGTAATTGCATAAATGTAAACTACAACTGTTCAATGTCATACTGAGGAACATTTCAGGCATATCCACAGAAACAAGCAGGTGACGGACCCCCAACCAAAAAGTTACGTAGTGCACTTTAAGATCTAATACCAGGATGTCCAAAATGCATGAAAAACGTGAAAGAACGACAGAGAGTAAAAATATAAATCATAACCTTAATTTTATGTGTCTGTTGCTCCATTTAACTTTTCTTCCCCATTTCAATTAAAGGTACAATGTGTCGCTTTTCTGATGGACACACCCTTGTCTCCATGGAGATGTTTCACAGCATTTCACATTCAACTTGGAGCTAAACTTGTCTTGACTTTTACGCAGTTGCAGGGTCTTTTGAATGCTTAAAACAAGTCTTAAAAACATGCATTCTTACTGTGCGCCTCTCCACAGATCTGGCTTGTGACCTGCCCTGGTGAATCTGTTTCCCTGTTTAGATATATCAAGTTAATGCCATACTATGGAACATAAAAGGTGAAGCATAGACACCTTCATGGAGACAATAAAGTGGTGGAACTTCTACCAAAGTTGCATTAAAAGTGGAGTTAAATTGGATCAAATAATCTTCATTTTAATCGTATTTTTCTTTTTCTTTTCAGATTTTTTGTTGGTTTCTAAAAGTTCTAAAACAAACTTCGTGTGGAGCTGCTGCAAACAATAAACCGACAGTATAGGTTACGTCTCGCATCTTTAAATCCTTAAGGAGTCGGGAGACCAGCCGCGCTCTTATCAAACTTGAGTTATTTTGACGTACAGACCTCCTTATAATCCCCTTTTCAATAAACTTTCCTCTCGCCTCTGCTTTACCTCAGACGGACCACCTGTTACCGCTGTTGCCGTGACGACGCAGATCCATAAATCCAGATACGGACCAGAACGTTTCAAGGTACGACTCTGTTTGTTCAACTCATCTGTCGAGTTACGTCTATTCCCAGAAGTGACCCTGCCCCCCTCTCCATCTTAACCCCTAAAACGGAGAGAAGTGGGATTAAAACAACCCAAAACAAAACTCCCGGAAATCCATCTCCTGCACGCAGCTTCATCTCGCTAATTGAGACGTATGACTTTGGTGAAAAATGCTCCAAACTTGTTGATTTGTTTTGGCGAATTCATCTTTAAACAGTGACTCCTGTTTTCATTTTGATTTATAGGCTGCAGAAATGTCCTGTCAGGGCGGGAGTTATCTCTGAAGAGTTGTTTTTCTGCACAGACCTAATGATTATTGTGGATGTGAATGCCAAAAGGAAGGAGTGCAGGATTTGGGGCTTGATTTGCTGCTTAGTTACATTTGTGCTATTGAGTTAGAGTTCAGACAGGACAGAAAACTTTTATTCTTTACCCTATTTACCTGGGACAGCCCCAGTTTCGTGTCCAGTGTCCCCTGTTCCAGCAGGTTTATCCAAAACCACGAATTTATCCCAGTTTTATACAAGAAATGTCCAACGTGCTCCTATTTTGGACCAATTTGATCCCTGCCAATAGCAAAGAGAGGCACACATTGACATTTGTTTAGGTAAAATACAAAAAAGCTGCTTAAAAATGACCCAAACACAAAGAAAATGTGAGTATACTGACGCTGTTAGTCGTGAATGGGCCGAGTACAGAACAATTTTCCTTAATTACGCACTCGTTTTACAGTTTTATTATTACCAACCACCAAAATCCGAGAGTTCCAGTTTTTGATTTTGAAATTCTGCTTTCCTTACTTTTTATACTTAATAATAATAGTAATAAGACACGAGCGCTTTTCACAGTAACACAAAGACGCTTCACAATAAAGTAACGCTAAAACAAGGACAGACAAAACAGTAATGAGGAGCAGTCGTGTGGAGGAAAAAGTGTGTTTGGAGCAGTCTTTGGAAGGTGTTTAGTGCCGAGGCCTCCAACCTGTAGCTCTCCATCCCTTTCTAAGCAGATTGCCAAGGGATTTCTGAATTATACATTTGAATAACTAAGATTTGATTGATTAAGTGCAGATTTTCGCTGTAAATTTATCATTTTGATGCCTAATTTTGGGCACTGGACTGCAATAAACAAAATCTAGCCAAGTGAAGATAACTTGAAGAAAGTTTTATCATGATTTGAGTAAATTCCACTTGACAAGTAAAATTATCAGCTAGTGGAATAAGACTTTTTGTACTTAAAATGTGAAAATACATCTTGCGGCACTCGAAATAAGAAAAACAACAACTTTTTGCACGAATGTTGCTTGAATTAAGAAAAACACTTATTCCACTGGCAGATCATTTTACTTGTCAAGTTGATTTTTATTTAAATAAAGGAAAATCTTCTTAATTTAAGTCATTTTAACTTACCTAGATAAAGTTTTTTCAAGTGTGGATGATGGGTTATGTTTTATAGACGTCTAACCGTACCTCATTTTCACCTCATCGTGGCTCTTATATTTATAACATTTTTAGCTTTCTGGCATTTTCGTTTGACAAAAAGTAGCTCACAGAAGGAAGAAGGTTGGAGTTTTACGCAGTCGGAGTTTCTGATGTGAAGGGGGTGAGTGTTCCAGACGCTGGGGACGGCCACGGCAAAGGCTCGGCCCCCCAAAACTTGAGAATACTTGAGTAAAATATCCGACAGTGTGACGTACTCTTACTTGAGTTAAAAGGTTTGGTTACTCGTCCCTCTGTTGGTCGAATGTTTACCCACTGATTCGTTGGTTTGACGGTTCAAATCCCACTTTTCAGGCATAAACACCATGGGTTTGAGTGGTCCAGCTCTCACGTAGACGCTGTTGTTGTGTCTTTGGGCATTACACTTACCCCCTCGCCCCTAGTACTCGAGTACACTGGTGTATGAATGTGTGTGTGTGAATGGGTGAGTAGTTCCTTGCTGTATAAATTAGTGCTTTGAATAACATTTGTTTCTGTCAAGGTGCACTGCGTAATGTGTCCGCCACCTGCTCGTATCCATGGAGACGTTATTGCTTTGCCTGGAATGTCCCACAGTATAACATTTAAGTTTGTTTATCTCCATGGAGACCGATAACATGACATACCAAGTTACAGGTTAAATATACTGCTCAAAAAAATGAAAGGAACACTCTGAAAACGCATCAGATCTCAACTTGAAAATATATATATGTTGGATATCTATACAAATAATGTCTTAGGAACAAAAGGATGTCACCCCTCTTTAAATTTTCAGCCTACAGAGGTTTTAATTTTTTCACATTGAGCTCTGATGTGTTTTCAACGTGTTTCTTTTATTTTTTTGCGCCGTATGAAAAGGCAACTCTGCGCCGAGTAAGAAAACATATATTTTCAAGGTACATTTTTAGCAATTCAAACACTTTATACTGAATAAATGCAAGATATATATATGTTTAATGCCGTACTGTGGAACCTTCCAGGCAAAGCAAGAACATAAAAAGTTACGTAGCCAAGGTGCACGACGTCTACAACGTGGCAAAAACTTTGTTACCAGTGTTGACATGTTTTAAGTGGCTAAAATAATGGGATTTCACTGCTGCACCAGTTAAACAGAAGTATAAAAACAGTCCCCGAGTTTTTGCTTTGTGCATTTCCTCCACTTTCACAACCCCCCACAGATGGGAGCCGGGTCCGTAAGAGCTATTTTGAGTCGTGCATTTGCATTGTACAAACTTGTGCAGTGAATCCAGGTCAGCACCTCACAGACACTTCCTGTGCTGCTTCTGCCTCCTCATGTCTGCGGCTCCACATTGTCCCGAGGAGAGAGACGAGCACTTTAGCTATTTTAGTCTCCGCACACACAGGCCGGACTTCCTGTGTCAATTGATTTTCAAATTCTACTAATAACTTTTGAGCTACTCCACGCCTGCGCTTATGTGTGGATGGTAAAGACGTACTTGGGGTTAATACTGCAGGATATAACGGAACAGAGGGAGATTTGAGATCAAAGCTCGCAGCAGTAATGAATGCATGAATGAAATATAAATACATTAACATTCAAATTTTAACATGCTGACAACATTTTTTTTTCTATTTTTCCCGAAATAAATATCTGTACTGCAAGAAACTGCAAAATAGACAAATAAATAAAACATGAAATAATTATGGATTATTTAAAATATAGTAAAAATAGTTAAAAAAAAAAAAAAGGCTAAAATATTGTATCTTTTTTCTATAAAATTCAAGATTATTGTCAGTTTATTATACATTTTTATTATTTATTTTAATATAATTTTAATATTTTTTAAAGGTCTTCCTCTATTATTATTATTATTATGATTACTACTACTACTGCTACAGCTGCTACTGCTACTTCTACTACTACTACTACTACTACTACTACTACTACTACTACTACTACTACTACTACTACTAATAATAATAATATTGTGCTGATTGAAAAATGAATTTCCTTTAGGTTAATTATCTATCAAATTTGTGAATCTTTCCCATTTCTTAAATTATTCATCCATGTTGTTCACCAGATTTCAGATTTTAAGTTGAATTAAAAAAAAAAAAAACGTATTTATTAGATCACCAAATCTGTAATGTGATGCTTAATAGCCCTAACTTTCATTATTTATTTTTATTATTAAGTTATTATTCATCAGTGTCGTTCACCATTTTCAAATTTTACTAATTTTACTTTCAAATTTTCAAATCTGTAATGCAATGCTTAATATCCCTAATTTTAATGATTTATTTTGTATTATTTTTAAATGAATTATTATTAATTAAATTTCCTTTGGGTTAAACAAAGTATTAATCATCTGTCCATTTTGTGAATCTTTCCTCTTTCTTAAATTATTCATCTGCGTTGTTCATCCGTTGTTTTCAAATTTTAAGTTGATTTTTTTTATAATTATTTCTTATTTATTAGATCACCAAATCTTTTACGCAGTGCTTAATATCCCTAATTTTGATTTTTAAAGCTCACAATAAACCTCTATAGATGGACATTTCTACTCACATTGTAGTTTACACGACAGTACAGTAAACCAGCTTTCACAAAAAAAAAAAAAAAGGAAAAAAAATAAGATACATATTTCTGTCTGTAGCACCAATTTGTACCCATTGGCTCCCCCTCTCCCTGGGCTTGTGAATAATTTGTACTTGTGCTTTTCCATAATGAATGAAAAAGTGTGGCGCTCTGGAGTTCCCTGTGGCTAATTGGGACCTAGAGCTGGAAACATCTTCATCGGGGAGAAGTGCTCCAGACCGCTGCAGGGACCGAGCTGCTGGAGCCCGGCCCGCTCCTCATTATCTTACACTGTCGGGAACGCCACAGTGGCAATTTGTGTCCACGAAAACTATTGATTTATGTACGTCAATGTGCGATATGGACAAGTAAACGCGGGCTTTGATTTGAGCAGTGCAGGTTGGTAAACATTTAAAGGTCCCAAATTACGCAAAGTCGACTCTTGTGAGCTTTAAGCCGTGTTCAGGACGCCGCACTGCAGGAGAAATTGGCCGATTTTGGCTGCGATTTTTCTTCTTCCCGAGTTTGGGGAGGCGTGACCCGACTTTTTGTCTCCGTGTGCGATTTTGAAGCCGCTGTGGTTCTCGTGTGTGGTGTCGCTGTCGGATCGTAACCACCAGACATTAGCGACGCGACGGAAACGGGCGATAAAACAGAGCGTCAGGGGCAGAGGAGCGACGGACACGGAGACGCAAGATACAAACTCTGGATATAGTGAAATAAAGACTTTATTACTCACCTAGCATCTCATCCACATTATCCATAGAAATTGTCCTCCGCAAATAATGACTCCAGTCCACAAAACAACGCTGTGAATCCAGTTTACAGTGTTTTTTAAAAATAAAGACAGTGTTTCCTCACGTGTGTTTGTTTACATCCACACAGTGTGCATGTTGAAGCTGCAGATTAGCGACAGTGACTCTACTTCCTGTGGACTTTATCGCCCCTTTTATGCTTTAAAAATCCTGTATCTGAAGTCTTGCACCACATTTCACAAATAATAATAACACAGTTTTGACTTGTATCTAAACTCGAAGTGCAGAGCTCTGATCTTTGAACACTTAAGAGTCTCAGAGCGAGTGGTTTTACTGTAGACAGGAAACGATCGCGCTCTCAGCTTTATATCTTGTGGTCCGCACACAGATCCCGTTGCAGACTTTGCGATCAGAGATTTTAAGCCTCATAAGTTTCTCCTCCTGTCTGGGGTTTGCGCTTTTTGTTGCACGTTTAAAAATCATTTAAGACCGAATCTTCTAGTGTGTAGCGCCCTTTAGAATGTTGTTATCTCCTCAAAATCGTACCTGGAGCTGTGTTTCGTTTTCATTCACATGTTGTAGAACCCTTTATTATTAGTCAAGAAGCTCAAAAGCGTAAGTTTTCAAATGACCCTCTGTGTTTAGTTCAGTAGAGATGGGAAATTCCAAGGCCGAAATTATCCAAATGATTCTAGTGAAGATGTGTGGAGATTAAAAACACAGTAGAGCACTTCCTGTATCACCACATCACATCACAAGCATCAGTGTTTTCAGTTTGAGAGAAGAACTCAGCCTAAATATGCAGGTTTTTGTGTGTTAAAAATGTGTGAATGAAGCAAAACACAACTCCAGGTGTGTTTGTGCTGAGAAAACAACATTATAACATAGATAGCGTAATATGCGTCCTTTAAAAATACGACTTAAAATAGAAATTAAGATAAAGGTCTTGGAATACCTGAGAATAGCTGAGATATTGCACAGACAATAATGCTTTATATTCTTCTCTTTCTCTGTCCCTTCGTCTCCCTCTTTCTTCTGCACTTCTTTCATTCTCTCTCTCTCGTCCCTCTTGTCCAAACCTCTCGTAGCGCTCCACTGTGGTTTGCATTATTCATTCAGCCCCTGCTCTGTTTTGGGGTAGAATCACAGAATATAAACCCCCAATCTGCATCACCAATTACCCACACCACAGTCAGACTAAGGTTCGGTGGCAGAACTTGGCCTGAGCAGGAGTTTAACCGCTGACCTTTGGGTTGGTGGACGAGTGCCCTAAATCCCACCAGACAATGTACAGTATTAATACAAATTACTTGGATTAATGTGTTGTATTGGCATTATTAACAGGGGCATAGTCACATTTCAAACTCGATTTCGATACTAAGGAATAGACTCGATGTTATTTTAGTCTTTATGTAGACAACAGAATGTCAGTTTCAACATCAAATCCTAGTACTTTCTTTTATACTCCCATGTGGTCTTACTGTATATCTGTGTCCAGGTAGGTTCCTCCGTGGTCCATGGGCTCAAGATCTTTCTAAAACTATTGAGGAAAGCTTCATTTCTGTCCTGTGAATGTGACTTTTTTGATTCGGATTCGGTTTTATTTCAAGTTTGTGCCAAGAAATAAACAATAATCATACACATACGACATATCATATACATAGTAAACAACAGAAAAGCACGTTTCTCCAAAAGAAATGGGAAGAAGAAAAACTCACGTTAATCCGGCCCCTGTTCATGACATAGTTTTAAAAATGAAAAACATGATGTGGTTGCTTATGTGCACTGATAATTTTACAAATATTTATCACGCAGCTCAACAGGACTCAAACGCAACACAAAGAACGTCGACAAACGCAAAAGTCTTACTGCAGTTCAACAGAAAGTGTCCTACAAAATGTAAAGCTGATAAACAACAACAAAGGAATATAATGATTTATTATGTGAACTAAACTGTCTTCCAAAACTGGGAAATACTCTAATATGAAAACGGGACGGGAATAACTCAGAAAAAGGTCCATTAAACAGGGAGAGAATAAGAATTTCTCAAAAAGCAGAGTTCAAACAACAGATTACGAGTACAACGTTTCTGATACTGAGCTTGAGAGTGTCGTGACAGGTTAAACAATCTAGCAGAGACTGAATGAACAGGGGGAGTATATAAGGACCCTGGGAGAATTAGGAAATGAGAGGTATGGAAAACAGGGAGGGTTAGGGTTAGGGTAGCAAAAGAAACCGGAACAGGCTGGAAAATGGAGCTGGACTGAGGATAAGTGTGTAAACAAAAGGCAGAAGTGTGACTATATTTACATAGAGCAAAATAAATGACACACTATGCATACTAAATATAATTTTAACCCAATTTCTTTGTATTTCACTGTATTATGGTCGTACAAACTAATAATATTGTAAACAAAGGCATAAAAGTTTATCGTTTATGATCGAACAAAATAAGCAAAATGAGAATGAAGAATGTAAGGATTTTTTTTCCGTTTATGGTCGTACAAACTAATAACAATAATGATAAAGAAGGCACAGAAGTGTATAGTTCATGATTGTGATCAAAATAAGCAAAATGAGAATGAAGAATGTACGTTTTTATTGTTTTCCCTCCTTTTATGGTCGTACAAACTAATACTAATGATAAAAAAGGCACAGACGTTTATCGTTTATGATCAAAATGAGCAAAATGAGAATGAAGAATGGAAGTTTTTTGTTATTTTCCCATTTATGGTCGTACAAACTAATAATATTGTAAACAAAGACGCAAAAGTTTATCATTTATGATCACACAAAATAAACTCCAATGAGAATGAAAAAATAAGTCATGTAAAATGTAATGTCATGTTTTTTAGTATCGATATCTGCTCAAATAAGTATCTAGTTTTCATACTGCTCAAATAGTATCTGTTTTTCGATACTTTTCCTGCTCTGTTTGCCATTGCCGGGTGTGGAAATCTGCCTTTTTTCACAAGATTCGCCTATAGGAACTTGTATGGCTTCACTCTTTGTACTGTCACAGCCGCATACTGTGTCGTCAGTCCGTTTTCATCGTCCCGGGGATTCTGCACAGACACTTCTACATTAGCAAGGTTAATTATGCTATTTTCCAAGCAAATACAGACAAAGCTATTGACATGTATTACAAAAGGCCCTTGCACATGACTACATAATACCGGATATTGTCCAAAGACCAAACAAACCCAACGTGTGGGTGTCATGCAATTTTAATTTCACCCTATATTGTTTGTATTAGCGACGTCGCGCCACTTCGCCCCGTGGCCACGTTCACAGAGTCCATGTTAGTCAGTGAACGAAAAGCTTACTCATTCGTATGCTAATGTTATGGGATAATATTTGTTCCTCTGATTTGCAATAAGCCAAAGTCCACCTCTTCTAATAAGCTCGATGAATAATGCACAAAGCTTATACAATGTTTAGAAATGCATATCTTCGGAAATGGGGGAAATAAGAATGAGAAAGAGGCCGGCGTTCAGAGGGAGTTAATGGGAAGAGGCAGTTCTCCCCTGGGACGGAGGAGGTTTAGCAAAGTCCAGCAGAAATTCAGATTTGGGGAGCTGATAGTAAAACTGGATGCAATAACAAAAAACTAAAAAGGAAGAGAGTTTAGGGATGTTTGTATCTGTTTGGCTCTGTATTCTGATAAATTGACTCTTGTGAGTTTGAAGTTGTGTTATAATGTTACCTCATCAAAAACGTACCTGGAGTTTGTGTTTTGTTTTATTCACACATTTCACACCTTTTATTATGAGTCTGTTTACATCTTCAAAGCTCAAAATGCTCTTTTCCACCTTAGGCACTTTCAGGCCAACAAAGAACTGTGCCGCACCTAATCTCGACCCGTCTGACGTGTTTATGCCGGAAATCAAAGCGTTGGTGATGGGAACAAGGTAAAACTTGGTTTTTCCAAGAAACCATGACGTCGTCAGCAGGTTCATCCGGGTCACACATGGTAAAAGAAACAAAAAAACATGTGTGGAAGATGCATCAATGGGAATATAGCGGAGAAAAGTGAGATGAAGATTGTGCAGTGGTCAGCGGTGGAGACCAAATATTTGATGGCCATATGGACTTCAACAGAAGTTCAACAGAACTGAGACAGCAGCACAAGAAAAAGCAAGTTATATTGATCCATATGCGATATGCAATTCATGATCGTTATTTTCTGTGCTCTGACATCCGCTTTCGTACGGCCTTGTTTTTCTTTAGTAGTAAAGCCACGCCCTCTTTCGATGATGCGACCTGGGTTCGCTTAAATGGTTTGAATGTGGCTTGTTTGCCAGTGAGATCTTTGGTTCCCAGTGGAACTGGTGCAGGAACCGGCACCAGCACCGTTCTGATTGGCCTGAAAACAGCTCTTGTCATGATGATGATGTCATGAAGCGGGAGTTTTGAAGTTAACAGATTTTTACCTCTTACCTTTTAATCAGTGGAGATTGGCAATTCCAGGGCTGAAATGATCCAAACTGGCAGCCATTTAAGATTATCTAATTATCTATTAATGCAAGGAACGTCTGTCTGTTCCATGCATAACTCTGGACCCACTCACCCGTCTGATCTCAGATTCGGAGGGTGTCATCGGAATCCAAAAACAACTTTTGGAATCTGGGGCATCTGGAATCTATGGGCAGCCGTTGATTCCAGATTCCAAAAGTTGTTTTTGACTCATATCCTTGGTATTTTTTGCCCTAGCAACATGACCCTTGGCACTGCACACGCCCGGACCGTGAGGACGACACCCTCCAAATTTGAGAACAGTCAGATGAGCGGTTCAAGAGCTACGCACGGAACGACAAACAAACAAACACACAGACAGACGTTCCTTGCTTTAATAGACTGATTATTCTAGTGAAGGTGTGTGGAGTTTAAATACACAGTGAAGCACTTCCTGTATACATGACATCACAAGGTGGAACAGAGTGCGTTCAGTTTGAGAGATGAACTCAGCCTAAATATGCAGGATTTGTGCATTAAACATGTGTGAATGAAACAAAATACAACTCCAGGTCTGTTTGTGATGACGAAACAGCATTTTAAAAGAGACCAGAAAATAGCGTAACATGGGCCCTTTAAGTGAAACGTTAAGTTGTGATCTTAACTTCAAATTAAGATAAATTTGTGGACCTGGCTATGGATTTTCAAAGCTATATTGCGTTTATCCACCACAACAGCAGGGCAGGTATCAAATGATTGGGATTGGCTCAAAAAATCCATATCGGGACCATCTCTAATTGAGCTGAAGAGGATTAGAAGGCTGAGGAGGCTGAGGGTTTTGCTGCTGAGCTGAAGCGTGGATAGCAGAGGATTGCTGAGTGCTGAAATAAGAGAGTAGAAGAAGAAGAAGGAAAAACACATGGCTAAATGTCAACGCTATTATTGCTATCAACAAGAGGCAGGTAAAAGGTTGGTAAAATGGCAAATAAACTTAAGTAACCTTTTTATTGTGTAAACTATTAAGTTGAAAGAAAGCTGCATTGTATAACTTTTCTAGAGGAGGGTCAGCCACCTGCTTGTCTCCATGGAGATTTTATTACTTTAAGGTGACCAGATGTCCCTATTTACCCGGGACAGTCCCAGTTTTGAGCCCTGTGTCCCCTGTCCCAGCAGATTTATACAAGAAATGTCCCTATTTTTGACCATTTTGATCTAAACCAGGACTAAACTAAGATTAAACCAGGACTACATCAGGTCTAAACCAGGATTAAAACAGGATTATCACAATTTTTGACTAATCTGGTCCCCGCCGACAGGAAAGAGGAGCATAAATTGTCATTTGTTTAACCAAAATACAGAAATACGTGTTTGCGAATGACCATAAAGTCCCTCAGATGACACACAATGTTTCCTAAATGTCCCTATTTTTGACCAATCTGATCCCTTCCAACAGTAAAGAGAGGCATAAATTGTCACTTATTTAGGTAAAATACAGAAAAGATGCATAAAAATGACCAAAACACAAAGAAAATGTGACTATATAGACATGAATGGTTTGCCTAACAATTTTCCTTAATTACTCACTCATTTCACAATTTTATTATTACCAACCACCAGAAAGCCAGGATGTCCCCCCTTATTTTACTTTAGCCCGGCAGTCTCCAGCCTGCTGCTCGGGAACTACCAGTATCTTTGCACCGTCTTCCAAGTAGCTCGCCAAAGGATTTCTGAATTACTCGTATTGTGCTGAATCAGCAGAATTTGATTAATTAAATGCCTATTACCACTGCACATTTATCATTTTTGATGCCTGAGTTTGTGCATTAATAAAGGGATAATGGTTTGTTTTATAGGCGTCTAACAGTACTTACCTCATCTATGGCTCACTGTGGCTCTTTTATATAACACATTTCTTGCGACCGTTAAAACTAGGAGCTCTCAGGCATTTTGGTTTTGTTAAGGCAGCTCACCGGAGGAAAACGGTTGGAGATCTCTGGTTATGACATTAAATTTATAATCTACATGGGGTCAAGCAGGTGACACAACCAGGAAATGATCAGATCTGTGGAGAGGCGAGCCCACTCGCGTCAAGAATACATCTTTTTCAAGGTTTTTTTTTTTTTTTGTAACTTTATTTTTAAGAAGGTTTTAGGGCATACAAAAGAATAACTAAAAAAAAACAAGGTTACATGTGCAATCAAGAGATCACATACATGGTTCATTGTCCATAGAGTCTTATTTTTAACAATAATTTTCTCCTTTGTGATGTTGTAGGTGGAGATTGAAAGTCATTGAGTTTCATTGTGCGGATTTGTTTGATAAATCATGTCAAAAGTCCCATCGTAGGTGCCCTTTTTTCAGCATTTTGTGAATGCTTTTTCCCTGAGACAAGTATAATCCTAAACAGATATGCATCATGTTTACTCAAACCTTCTGCGGATATACCAAAAAATAAGGTAAAAAAAAGACAGCTCAACTCGAAGACCCAACACTGAATCCATTAGTTCAACCACCTTTTTCCAGACGTTAGTTATTCCTGGACCTGATCCGCCCTGACAGATCCACACTCTGTCCAGCAGGGGAACTGAGCGGCCAAAATCTTTGACTTGCGGACCAAGCTCTTCCAACAAAAATCTTTCCAGTGAAGTGAATTTGTAGTATTTCAAGTTATTTTTAAGCTCTAATAATCCCTGTGACTGGAAAAATGCCGGACAGTTTAAAGCCGAGCAGAAGTAACGAAATGCGCCTTGAACAAGAGACGTATTTCACAACTTTTATTTTGGCAACCGATGCATTTACTGTAATCTTTATCTGTGCACCAATCTGCTAGTTTTAGATTTCCCAACTTGTAGAAGCACGTCTTTGGAAATGCTGCTTTTGGGGAAGTATACTGTACAAACCCACATGATCACCAACTTAAATCTCACTTGCCAACAAAGAAAAGGACTCACGCTACTTTTGAATGTTTTTTTTCATCTGCAAACAGTCTTGGCTTCAGGAGACTGGGCTATATCTGGACCATAAATAAATAGATCTTTTAAAGGACCAAGTCAGGCATGTAAGTACGTCATCTCAGTTCGATCTTCTCTGCGTGCCTTCAGCTGCTTCGCACAAAGTTGAGGCCGAGTTCAATCAATGCTCCAAATTAGCAGACGCCGTCCCATCGCTGCAGCTGACCCACTTTACCCTGGACAAAGTGCCTCTCCAGACGCGCCGCAATGTCCAGAGAAAGCAGGTTTTTTCACCGAGTCGCATTTACCCTCAGCAACTTTTTTGATCAGACGGTTCTTTTGTTGCAGTATATATGTTTGAGTGCAGTTTTGACAATCCTGATGGATGTTTGTTACCAGTTTTATCGTTCAAAAAGTGAATGTGTCTGAAATGCTGAACCTTTTCATTTGTCTATGGTGACCAGACGTCCCTATTTACCCGGGACAGTCCCAGTTTTGAGCCCTGTGTCCCCTGTCCCAGCAGATTTATCCAAAACTAGTGATTTGTCCCAGTTTTATACAAGAAATGTCCCCATTTTTGACCATTTTGATCTAAACCAGGACAAAACTAAGATTAAACCAGGACTACATCAAGTCTAAACCCGGATTAAAACATGATTATCACAATTTTTAACTAATCTGATCCCTGCAAACACTAAAAAGGAGCATAAATTGCCATTTGTTTTGCCAAAATACAGAAATACGTGTTTGCGAATGACCATAAAGTCCCTCAGATTATGCACAATGTTTCTCGCTCTTTTCACAGTTTTATTTATACCAACCATCCCAACCCGGGTGTGTCCCACTTTAGATTTTTGACAATCTGATCACCCCACACTTGTCCCAGTTTTTCAAAATGAGCTATGGTATTTCCCCGTCTTATAACGCTTTGTTTGTAAATGAGCGTTGGGGTTTGTGTGGAAGCCAAAGACAAAACGCCCAAAATGAACCAAAACAAACATGGCGACGCGACAGATGTACTTCAGCCTATTTTCCACAAAAATATGGGCCATTGTGGTGGATGTAATAATAATAATAACATCATTTATTTAGAGCGCTTTTCTAAACACTCCAAGACGCTGCACAAAGACTAATTAAACAAACTAGGTAATGAGACAAAATATCGGCATGATTTAAAAGCAGGTTAGACATTAAAAGTGGGTCTAAATAGATGAGTTTTGAGCGGTTTCGTGAAGGTGGAGAGTTCCAGAGGGTGGAGGCGGCGGTGGAGGAGGTTTGGAGGTTGGTTCGACAGGGAAAGGGCAGGAGCAGAGGCAGGAGCAGAGACAGGAGAAGAGACAAGAGCAGAGGCAGGAGCAGGCAATTTGTGTCAGAGATTGAGCGAGATGGAGTCTGGGGCAGCAGCAGGTCTGAGACACAGGACAGAACCTGGTCGTGAGCTGCAAATTTCTCTGTTCTGGACAAGATTTTAAAGCTTATATCAGGTTATTCATCTCGTTTTCAGATTTATTATCAACTTACTAGTTCTGGGACTGCTTCATTCTAGTCTAGAGGTCGTTTATTTTAAGATAACTTGTCAAGTAAAATGATCTGTCCAGGCAGCGAGATAATTTCACTGCTTTTAAGTCATTTTCTGATAGATTTAAGTGTTTCTATCTTAAGCTTTTTTGCAGTATGGAGCGCTTTGAAAGTGATGGAGGACTTTTGAAGTGGATGCACGTGACACAAGTTGGATTTTTCATCTTGTGACACTTTCAATCAGATTCCAGGTTACGTCAGTTTAGCATTAGGAGGATATGTTAGGAAAAAAAACAAGCAAACTTACAAAAACATGCAAAACATTTGGTACATTCATATTGTGAGTGAGGGTCAGTTCTCCAGCAAACTTGACCTGGAAGCACAATTCATGGAGTTCAGTGGAGTTTAATGATATACTGTGGAACATTTCCTAGCAAAGAAATAACATCACCATGGAGACAAGAAGGTACACCGCAAAAAAACAAAATGTAGTCGAGTTGAGACGACTTGAATTAAGAAAGTTTTACCGTGATTTGAGTAAATTTCACTGGACAAGTAGAATGATCTGCCAGTGGAACGAGAGTTTTTGTACTTAAAATATAAATGAAAATACATCTTGCTGCACTTAAAATAATAAAAACAACAACTTTTTGCACTTAAAATAAGAAACTAAATCTAATGTGGCTTGAATTAAGAGAAAAACACTTATTCCACTGGCAGATCATTTTACTTGTTAAGTTAAATCTACTCAAATAAAGTAAAATGTTCTTAATTTAAGTCATTTAACTTACCTAGATGTGACTGAAAAATAAAGCTTGGTCAAAAATTAAGATATAAACAATTAAATCTATCAGAAAATGACTTAAAAGTAGTGAAATTATCTGTCCAAGCAGCAAGATCATTTTACTGGACAAATTATTTTAAAATAAACGACCTCTAGACTAGAATGAAGCAGCCTCAGAACTAGTCAGTAGATTATAAATAATAAATGTGAAAACAAGATGAAAAACCTGATATAAGTTTTTAAATTTTGGACAGATCAGAGAAATTTGCAGTGCAGAACATCCCTCAGTAAAGTTACACAGTGCAGTTTGAATATGTTCAGTTTCAGTGTAACATAATAACATAAACAAACATTACCCTTCAGGAACCACGTGAATATTTGGAAATTAATTTGTTTTTTTACTCATAGATATGAAGTACACTCAGATATATTTGTCAGTCAAGTCACATTACTGTCTCCTCCCTCTTGTGACTTTCTTGTTGTGTTGCGTTTGAGTTTTTGCGGTTTGCAGAAGTGGATGAAAATCTGGTCTTATGAAAGTGATTACGTGATGTTTGGTCCACAGAGCTGCTTTATGAGAGCGGCTCATGACTGAACCCGAGTTCAGCCCGAGCGGCTTTGACTCCACAACATGTGACGAGTGTGAACACGACCAGGACCTTCAGCTGGGACAAGTCTGACAGGCTGACAGTGTGACAGTGTGTACACACAAACAGACACACACACACACAGACACACACACAAACATACACATAAACACACACAAACACACACACACATAAACACACACAAACACACACACACATAAACACACACAAACATACACACACACACATAAACACACACACACACACACATAAACACACACAAACATACACACACACACATAAACACACACACACACACAAACATACACACACACACACAAACATACACACAGACACACACAAACACACACACAAACATACACACACACAAGCAAACACACACACAAACAGACAAACAGACACACATAAACACACACAAACATACACACACACACATATACACACACACACATATACACACACACACATACACACACACACATATACACACACACACATGTACACACACAAGTGATGACAGGGTTATGTAAAAAGGAAGGAGGGAGGGAGAGAAAGGGAGAGAAGGAGAGAGATAAAGGGAGAGGGAGAGAGAGAGAGAGAGGAGAGAGAGAAGGAAAGAGAGAAGGGGAGAGAGAAAGAGAGAGGAGAGAGAGAAAGAGAGAGAGAAAGAGAGAGAGGAGAGAGAGAAGGAGAGAGAGAGAAGGAGAGAGAGAAAGAGAGAGAGGAGAGAGAGAAGGAGAAAGAGAAAGAGAGAGGAGAGAGAAAAGGAGAGAGAGAAAGAGAGAGAGAAGGAGAGAGAGAGAAGGAGAGAGAGACAAAGAGAGAGAGAAGGAGAAAGAGAAAGAGAGAGAGGAGAGAGAGGAGAGAGAGAGAGAGAGAGAGAGGAAAGAGAGAAGAAGAGAGAGAAAGAGAGAGGAGAGAGACAAGGAGAGACAGAAAGGGAGAGAGAAGTAGAGAGAGAGGGAGAGAGGAGAGAGAGAAAGAGAGAGAGGAGAGAGAGAAAGGGAGAGAGAAGGTGAGAGAAAAAGCGAAAGGAGAGAGAAGGAGAGAGGGAAAGGGAGAGAGAAGCAGAGACAGAGGGAAAGAGAGGGAGAGAGAAAGGGGGTGAGACAGAGGGAGGGGGTGAGAGAGATGGGGGAAGGAGTGATATGATAAGGCAGTGAGAGAGTAAGAGAGAATGAGAGAGTGAGAAAGAGAGAGCGGGAAAGTGAAAGAGAGACAGAGAGAGAGGAAAAGAGAGAAAGAGTAAGAAAGAAGGGGAGAGAGAGAGAAAGGGGAGAAAGGGTGAGAGAGGAGACAGAGGAGAAAGGAGAGATATTATAAGAGACTTGGAGACGGAGTAAGAAAGATAGAGGGAGAGAAGTAGAGAGAAACAGTAACCGAGAGAGTGTAAGAGAAAGAGTGCAAGAGAGAGGGGGAAGAGAGAGTGAGAGAAAAAGAGAGAAGAGAGAGGGGGGAAAGAGGGAAAGGGAAAGAAAGGGTGACAGAAATGGAGAAAGAGGAGGGAAGGAGAGATATGAGAGGAAGAGAGAGGAAGAGAGAGAAAGAGGAAGAGAGAGGGTTAGAGAGAAAGAGTAAATGAGAGAGGAGGAAGTGAGAGTGAAAAAGTGAGAACGAGAGAGAGATGTGTCTGGACAGAGAGAAACAAGACTGATCATTTAGAATAAAGACAAAAAAGGAAAAAGAGATGGAACGAGTGAGAAAAAGAGGAGGAGAAGAGTCTAAACTTGTCGACTGGACCCACGAAGAAAACACGACCTGGACCTGAGACCAAGACAGAACGAAAGAAAAGAAGAATATGGGATAAAAAAAAAACACAGAGGTGGCAACACTTTAAAAAATTAATGGTAAAGAATTCATTCGTCATTAAACTGTATGTGAGAAAGACTTGAAGGCCTCATCAAGTGTATTTTACTGATTTTTGTTGCTTTAGTTCATAAAAATGGGTCAGAAAGTGGTGCCGTTTACTCATCGGAAGTAAAGAAAATCACATTTCGAATCAGCGTTAAAGAAATATGGGTTAAAATAATAAAAGGACTGAAAAAACTAAGCAAATTTGTATCACGGAAACCCTCTGTTACACACCGCTCGCCTCTTGATACGTGTAAAAAAGATGAAATGTGGTAAAAGTACATTAACTTTTTAATGTTTTTACTATTTTTCCTTTTTCACTTTTGGTTGAGTCGGATAAAACCCAAAGATGCCCCTCTGTATCTTTAAACCTGCATCACCAGTATCCTCATAACATTCAGCTGAGATGAGTCTTTTCCAATCTCGTTTTATCTTTCAAAAAATATTACCCACTGTAGCTTTAAGAGCCCTCTAAAGTCCCACCTTAAGGACGTCTTTTGCACTGGGAGAGACCATATTGTGAATGTCGAGATTATGAAACTGGGCAGATTTCATTTCCTTCAGCGGAGCCATGAAAAAAAAAAAGGACCATTTCTGACACACAGCACCTACACAGGCCTGGTGCAGAGACCGAGGCTGAGGCTGAGGCCGGGCCCGCTCCAGTAACGTGATTATAGAAAACGCAGTAAGGGGGAGAGCTACACTGATGTAAGCGGGTCAAGGAGAGGTGAGCTGGAGTCTGCGCCGGACCCTCTCGCCGCCCGGACCAACTTTGAAGTCGGAGATCGTGAAGATATTTTTAAACGCAATTTCACGTCTTTTCGGGTTAAAACGTCGCGCTTCGTTTTGCGGTTGATTGGACGCGTTAAGGCTGAGTTCTTCTCGCAAACGGTAGACGCGCTGTTCCACCTCGTGATGTCATGTGGTGATGCAGGAAGTGCTCCGTTATGTTATAAACTCCGTACGGCTTCACGAGAGTCATATGGATGATTTCAGCACTGGAATTTACAATCGCTACTGAACTAAAGGTAAAAGGAAGCTTAAACTACCACTACATGACATCACAAGGTGGAACGGAGCATTTTGACACTAGACCGGGAGACCAGATGTCCCTATTTACTGGGACAGTCCCAGTTTTGGGTCCTGAATCCCCTGTTCCAGCAGATTCATCCAAAACCAGTGACTTGTCCAAATTTTATACAAGAAATGGCCATAGGAATTCTTATTTTTGACCAATCTGAACCAAACCAGGACTAAAGTAAGATTAAACCAGGTCTAAACCAGGACTAAAACAGGACAACAACAGGTCTAAACTAGGACTAAAACAGGACTACATCAGGTCTAAACCTGGACTAAAACAGGACTACATCAGGTCTAAACCTGGACTAAAGCAGAACATCATCAGGTCTAAACCTGGACTAAAACAAGACTACATCAGGTCTAAACCAGGACGAAAACAGGATTACATCAAGTCTAAACCAGGACTAAACTAAGATTAAACACGACTACGTCAGATCTAAGCCAGAACTAAAAGAGAATTACATTAGGTCTAAACCAGGACTAAACTAAGATTAAAGCAGGACTACATCGGGTCTAAACCAGGTCTAAACCAGGACTCCATCAGGTCTAAACCAGGACTATACCAGGTCTAAACCAGGACTTAAACAGGATTACATCAGGTCTAAACCTGGACTAAAACAAGACTACATCAGGTCTAAACCAGGACTTAAACAGGATTACATCAGGTCTAAACCAGGTCTAAACCAGGACTACATCAGGACTATCACAATGTTTCTAATCTGATCCCTACCAACAGTAAAGAGAAGCGTAAATTATCATTTGTTTTGCCAAAATACAGAAAAACGTGTTTGCGAATGACCATAAAACAAAAAAAAGCAGCGACCGAACTCCCTCAGGTCACGACTGACACGAGAATCCACCATGTTACTCGCTCGTTTCACCGTTTTATTTTTATTTATACCAACCATCCCATCCCAGGTGTGTCCCAGTTTAGCATTTTGAGAATGTGGTCACCCCAGATTAGGCTAATAATAATAACGGGCGATTTATGCACGTGTAAATGAACCAAAACACAACTCCAGGTCTGTTTCTGATGAAGCAACAACCTCCGAAGAGTCCGTTTTGTGTAATACGGGACCTTTTACGTCCAAGAAAATGATAACCAGCCAAGACTTCATTATTTGCCGCCGCTTTCTGTGTCACCTTCCTATCTTTAAACCTGAAATCCCACTTACAAAATTGATGGACGCCTCTCCCCCGCTCCCAGCACCCATCCTTCACCCAGCCCCCGATACAGTGAGCGCATTTGTAACCCACTGTACCCATATTTCCAGCTCTAATAATCTGCTTTTTCTAATCAATCCTCCTCCGCGGACAACGTGACGGATCGGACCATACCTTGTTATGAATGATTGGACGTCTGTAGCCCTGCTTTTGTTGTCCTTGCCACATTTCGACGCATCTATTTCCCATATCGGATTCATTCATCACCGCTCCGTCAAGGCGTTTACATGTGAGACGACATAATGCGCTCATAAAAGGCAGTTGTGGCGACGCATAAGGAGAGGAAGATAATACTCCGGAGGGAATTTGTCACTTTTGTTTGGACGTCAAATAGCAAAGCAAGGACAGGAGTGTGTACATGGTCGACTGGCATCCGGCCAAATCAAGGGTAATACGTTTGATGTGAGGAGAGAGGCGCTGTCTGTACCGAGGACGAGAGGGTGACGGACGGCTGAGGGTTCAACTGTAGCTAAAAACACGATAATGAATCCTGATTTCTACTATTTCTGCATTTATTCAGTGCTAATGGACGCAAAGCAATAAATGAACGTGAAATAAATGAAAAAAGTATGATGTGATGGATGTGATAATGTTGTTCCCTCATCACAAACATACCCAGAAGTGTAGTCCTGGTTTAGTCCTGCTTTAGTCCTGCTTTAGTCCTGTTTTAGTCCTGGTTTAGTCCTGCTTTAGTCCTGTTTTAGTCCTGTTTTAGACCTGGTTTAGTCCTGTTTTAATCCTGCTTTAGTCCTGTTTTAGTCCTGGTTTAGACCTGTTTTAGTTCTGTTTTGGTCCTGCTTTAGTCCTGTTTTAGTCCTGCTTTAGTCCTGTTTTAGTCCTGGTTTAGTCCTGCTTTAGTCCTGCTTTAGTCCTGCTTTAGTCCTGTTTTAGTTTTGCTCTAGTCCTGTTTTAGTCCTGTTTTAGTCCTGCTTTAGTCCTGTTTTAGTCCTGCTCTAGTCCTGTTTTAGTCCTGTTTTAGTCCTGTTTTAGTCCTGCTCTCGTCCTGTTTTAGTCATGTTTTAGTCCTGGTTTAGTCCTGTTTTAGTCCTGCTTTAGTCCTGTTTTTGTCCTGCTTTAGTCCTGGTTTAGTCCTGTTTTAGTCCTGCTCTAGTCCTGTTTTAATCCTGTTTTAGTTCTGTTTTAGTTCTGTTTTAGTCCTGTTTTAGTTCTGTTTTAGTCCTGTTTTAGTCCTGTTTTAGTCCTGTTTTAGTCCTGCTTTAGTCCTGCTTTAGTCTTGTTTCGTTTCCTTCACACATGCTGGTGTGACCGTTTATTATTAGTCTCTACATCTCTAAATCTCAGCGTTCTCTTTTCCACCCTGTGCTGTCTTGAAGCTGCAGTTTTCACGCGAACATCTTCTTTTTCCACTTTGTTTTAGTGGAGATTGGCACTTCCAGAGCTGACGTTCTCTGGCGTTGTGTTTTGTTTCATTCGCACATGTTTAACACACACACACACACACACACACACACACTTTGAGTATTTTGGCTTAGTTCTTCTTTCAAACAGAAAACCTGATGATTTCTGGCCTGGAATTTCCAATTTCTCCTGAACAAAAGGTAAAAAAAGTGGCTGTTCACTTGCAAAATTTCTGCTTCACGACATCAGAAGGTGGAACAGAGCATTTTGAGCTTTGGAAATGTAGATGTATTAAAAAAAGAAAGGTTCCTCCAGCATGTGTTAGTTCTCAAAGTGATTAGCCTACAACTAAAACCAGTTGAAAATGAACCCAAAATGACTCTCTGTGATTGGAATGTTCACTATCAAAATACCAGCACCTCCAGACAATCATTAATCAGGGCCAATGGAGATTTAGTGAAGCACGAGCGCTCCATGTAAACTGAAAATGACCAAATTGTTGCGCAAGGTGAGGCACTACCAACCCGGAAAAAGTTCGGATTGTAGTTCCCCTTTTAAATCATTACGTATAATTGACTCTTGTGAGTTTTAAGACATGTTAATGCTGTTACATCATCAAAAACATACCTGCAGTTGTGTTTTGTTTTGCTTCCTTCACAGGTTCGAGTGAGTTAATCCTTTATTATTTGTCTGTTTACATCTCCGACGCTCAAACTGGCCCTAGCTGACCTCTAGTGCTGCATACAGATTGTAAATTCCAGGGCTGAAATCATCCAAATGAAGTAAAGTGCAGTGTTTTTAGCCTGAGAGAAGAACACGGCCTAATTATACGGGATTTGTGTGTTAATGAATCGAAACGCAACTCCGGGTTTGTTTGTTTGTGATGAAGAAACAAGATTATAATATAGATCAGATCAGGTGTGATATGGATTCTGTAAATTTGTCAAACTGGGCGCGTTCACCTCCCGTCGTAAGAGTCGATAAACATTTCTGTTTCAAATATTTTGTTTGTGTGTAATAAAATACAGACATGTCATTCAGCACATGGACACAGAGATAATATACAGAGAAAATAACTTACAGAACGATCAGAAACAAATCGCTCGAGTACGAATAGCGTCATACAACATAATAATAATAGAACTGTACTAAATACTCTAATACTATTATTGATATGAAGTACAATAAATACAAACACAACAACAACTACTACTACTGCTACTACTACTACTGCTACTACTACTACTGCTACTACTACTGCTACTACTACTGCTACTACTACTACTACTGCTACTACTACTGCTACTACTACTACTACTACTACTACTACTACTACTACTACTACTGCTACTATTACTACTACTACTACTACTACTACTGCTACTACTACTACTACTACTACTACTACTACTACTACTACTGCTACTATTACTACTACTATTACTACTACTACTACTACTGCTACTACTACTGCTACTACTATTACTATTACTACTTTTACTGCTACTACTACTACTATTACTGCTATTACTATTACTATTATTATTACTATTACTACTACTACTACTGCTACTATTACCATTACTACTACTACTGCTATTACTATTACTATTATTATTACTATTACTATTATTATTACTATTATTATTACTAAGTACAAAATAATAACACATACAAAATAAATTAAAAAAAGGTAATAATAAAATAAAATAATAAAAAATGGGGGTGGGTTTGGCTTAAATTTGTATTTTTGTAGCTCTTCGAGACTCTTCACCAAAAGTTTCACCAAAGTTTAATCCGTCGATAAACATTTGTAACCGCAGCTTCTCTGGGACTTGCTTGGAGGAAATCAACGATTCACATCACTTACGAGAGGCGGTGGCTGAAGTTCGATGCCAAACAACGACTATATTATGCACTGGTCACGGCTGGGAACAGACGGCCAAGCCTCACATTAAAATCCACTTCTTTACCAACCGAGCCACTGTCGTCCTCCAGTGTTTTATATTCACTTCTCTAAGTTTACTCATAATAATCATTCAAAATAATATCTTATCTAGTTGTTTTATCTCGGAGATTTTGTGTCAGTTTCCCAAAAGCCAGAAATGCCAAAAGCAATGAGTTTGTGTTTTGGAGCTTTCCCGCAATTTCCGCCGTTTATCCCACACGCCCCGACAATCAATGACAAAAATCCACCAAAAATGAAAGACTTCTGTGATCCCAAACCTCGCACTGTGTTTCGATTCTTCCTCCCAAAGCTTCGTCATTTCGATCTGGGTTTAGTCTTGTTGTAGTCCTGTTCTAGTCCTGCTTTAGTCCTGCCTTAATCCTGTTTTAGTCCTGTTCTAGTCCTGTTCTCGTCCTGGTTTAGTCCTGCCTTAGTCCTGTTTTAGTCCTGGTTTAGTCCTGGCTTAGTCCTGGTTTAGTCCTCCTTTATTCCTGCTTTATTCTTGTTTTAGTCCTGGTTTAGTCCTGTTTTAGTCCTGCTTTAGTCCTGTTTTAGTCCTGTTTTAGTCCTGTTTTAGTCCTGTTTTAGTGCTGGTTTAGTCCTGTTGTAGTCCTGTTGTAGTCCTGGTTTAGTTCTGGTTTAGTTCTGCTTTAGTCCTGTTTTAGTCCTGCTTTAGTCCTGTTTTAGTCCTGCTTTAGTCCTGTTTTAGTCCTGTTTTAGTCCTGCTTTAGTCCTGTTTTAGTCCTGTTTTAGTCCTGTTTTAGTCCTGCTTTAGTCCTGTTTTAGTCCTGTTTTAGTCCTGTTTAGTCCATTGTAGTCCTGTTTAGTCCTGTTTAGTCCTGTTTTAGTCCTATTTACTCCTGTTTTAGTCCTTTTTAATCCTGTTTTAGTCCTGTTTAGTCCTGTTTTAGTCCTTTTTAGTCCTGTTTAGTCCCGTTGTAGTCCTGTTTTAGTCCTGCTTTAGTCTTTTTTTAGTCCTGCTTTAGTCCTGTTTTAGTCCTTTTTTAGTCCTGTTTTAGTCCTGGTTTAGTCCTGTTTTAGTCCTGTTTTAGTCCTGCTTTCGTCTTTTTTTAGTCCTGCTTTAGTCCTGTTTTAGTCCTTTTTTAGTCCTGGTTTAGTCCTGTTTTAGTCCTGTTTTAGTCCTGCTTTCGTCTTTTTTTAGTCCTGCTTTAGTCCTGTTTTAGTCCTTTTTTAGTCCTGTTTTAGTCCTGTTTTAGTCCTATTTTAGTCCTGTTTTAGTCCAGCTTTAGTTCTGTTTTAGTTCTGCTTTAGTCCTGCTTTATTTCTGCTTTAGTCCTGTTTTAGTCCTTGTTTAGTCCTTTTTTAGTCCTGATTTAGTCCTGATTAAGTCCTGGTTAAGTCCTGGTTAAGTCCTGCTGTAGTCTGTGTTTTGGAACTATCCCGCCATTTCCACCGTTTATCCCACACGCCCCAACAATCAACGACAAAAATCCCCCAAAAATGAAATACTTCTGTGACCCCAAACCTCGCTCTGTGTGTCGACTCTTCCTCCCAAAGCCTCGTCCTTGGCCATTTCGATCCGTGGCGCTTTTCCCTGTTCACGGATTATTTGAAAACTAATTTAACCTGCGCACTTCCCTCCCTTTAAGGTCAATACACGGACGCTACACCTACGTACGGACGCATATTCCCCCTCCCCGGGTTTCTGATCCAGATGGCATTTCTCGACAAATGAACTCCTGCCGGTGCTGTGACGACGGTGGAGGGTACAATAGTGGTCTTTAAATAATCCATGGAGCGTACGGAACAAAGAGAAGCAGCGGTTTTGATCAGCGAAGGCCCATTTAAATATCTTTTTAATTCACTAAGACCTGCAAAATGTATCAACCTGACTGCATTAAACTCACATTAACATTTACCACCAGCGGAGATCTGGTGTGAGGCTGCCCTTAATGGCTCGTAGGACTCGGCGAAGAAAAGCCCCGTCCGCGGTGCACAGAGTTAATCTCTATAAGCAGGTTCTGGCCTTTATTTAATTGGGTGACTTTTTAAAACACAATCTCGACGCGGAGCAGCTCACAATGCGGCTGTATGGTTTAAAATATCAAGAGGGTTTTACTCTGTTTTACTTTGTTAATGCCTCTGAGAGACAATATTGTTTTTATTCCACTTCTACACACGTCTCCATCACTCCTGCTCCATTGGAAAATTATCTCAGACACCATGTCATATTTTTGTGATATTATTATGAAAATGTAATCCTGTTTAGTCCCGTTTAGTCCTGTTTTAGTGCTGTTTTAGTGCTGTTTTAGTGCTGCTTTAGTCCTGGTTTAGTCCTTTTTTAGTCCTGGTTTAGTCCTGTTTTAGTCCTGTTTTAGTCCTGCTTTAGTCCTGTTTTAGTCCTGTTTTAGTGCTGCTTTAGTCCTGGTTTAGTCCTGGTTTAGTCCTGGTTTAGTCCGACTTTAGTCCGGCTTTAGTCCGACTTTAGTCCTTTTTAGTCCTGTTTTAGTCCTGCTTTAGTCCTTTTTTAGACCTGTTTTAGTCCTGTTTTAGTTCTGCTTTAGTCCTGCTTTAGTCCTGCTTTAGTCCTGGTTTAGTCCTGGTTTAGTCCTGGTTTAGTCCTGGTTTAGTCCTGTTTTAGTCCTGCTTTAGTCCTGCTTTAGTCCTGGTTTAGTCCTGCTTTAGTCCTGGTTTAGACCTGTTTTAGTCCTGTTTTAGTTCCGCTTTAGTCCTGCTTTAGTCCTGCTTTAGTCCTGGTTTAGTCCTGCTTTAGTCCAGTTTTAGTCCTGCTTTAGTGCTGCTTTAGTCCTGGTTTAGTCCTGCTTTAGTCCTTTTTTAGTCCTGCTTTAGTCCTGCTTTAGTTTGTGTTTTGGAGCGATCCTGCACTTTTCACAGTTTATCCCACACGCACCAATAATCAATGACAAAAATCCACCAAAAATGAAATACTTGTATGATCCTAAACCTCGCTCTGTGTTTCAATTCTTCCTTTTTGACATTATTATGAACAGATAATATTTGTAGATAGAGACCTGCACATCCAGTAAAAGTTATGACTGCGTGCAGGGTCCAGGGCTGTATATAAAAGTGGCGAGTGTGACGTCACCCATAGCGTTCATGTGGAGCGGGAACATTTTAAGACCAAAATGACGAGGCTCAGTGCAGCAGTTACAGAAAGAGATAAGATCCCAGTGTAAGTTAATGGGATGTCTTGCAGCCGGAAGAGCCTCCTGGAGCACTTCCTGTTTGGCACACGGCGGCTTAGTGCGTTAGCTCTGTCCACTCATATATACGGTCTGTGGTCCAAATACAAAAACTGTGCAAAAGAAGAAACAGATCCACACTGCAGTTCTTTGAAGCTCCCTAATTTGTATTTTCTTGACACCAGAATGTGACATTTTTGATCAAGCCCTTCTTCAGACATTATGAAGAGAAGAAACATTACAAATGTCAAACACCACAAACAGAAGATCCACTTTCAATCACTTTATCTAATGTCGAATCTGTTGCCAGCTTTATGGAAACACTTTTTTATTTCATAAAATCAATTTTATGTGACATAAGCCAACGACAGCCAGAAAAAAACACAAAAAACACACTTTAAATGAGTTAAAGAGCACTTATTGACACACTCTGTGCTTGTGTCTGCTCTGTAGTTCTAATCTGACACCAGAGAAGCATTATCTTATCATTCGAACATTCTGAATCATCATATTCATCTAAAATGACTTAATAAAAGTCCACTGACTTCTGTGGACTTTTATTACAACAAAGAGCTGTGGGCGTGTGCCAGTGAAGTGAAAACAGGGATAGATCGACATCTTAAAAATAAGCGACTTAAAATGACCCAAACACGCACGAATCACTCCAAATACAACTTTAGGAGAGGAACTGGTGACAGGAAACAACTGCAACATGTTTAAAAGCTCTGAAAAGTCACATAATAGATCTGCTTTAGTTTTGATTTTCCCTTTTAATGTTCTTATTGTGACCTAATTAATTAACCAAAACTTAACCAAAGAATCTCCACAACAACAGACATAATTCAAATGACATTTATTTGAAACTAACAGAAGATGTTTTATGTTTTGTGAGGAAGAACAATCCCGTATAAGATTCCAAACAGAATTCCCTTTTCCATTACATATTTAGTAGCTAATACTTGTAATCACATTTCATATCCCCATTAACTGCACCGCTCTACGTTATGAATAGAGTCAGAAGTAAAACCCTGAAGTGCTGCCACTGTTCTGATGATGTGGAGCTCTGTCTGACACGTGATTGACACCTCAGTAATGCACCATCAGGTTCAAAGTCGATCATTTATTTATCCACGTGTTTAATATTCATTTTAAGCCGGAGCCGTGGGGGTGGTGCTGGTCTTTGTTGTGCTTCACTGAGTTTTCTCGCTGCTTTCTACTGTCATATACTGGAAGTGTCAAATTATCTGTCTAAATTCTGTGTAAAAGCCTCAGAAACATACGTAAAAATACAAATTCTGTGTGCGCTGTAGCTGTACAGTCGAATAACGCTTCAGGACACATCTAAAAACTAAAAACACATAATCATAATCATATTGACAATACTCGTCTTTGTAAAGATCCAGAGTAGAGACGCAGAGACCTCCCCCTCCCCAGACGCTTCATTTACAGTCCTTCTGGGAAATCGTTAAAGCTTCACAGGCAACTCTAGTGATGGGACGATACCGCGTTTTTTGAATCGATACTGTTAATAAGTACGTTTTTCCGATACGATGTTCAGTACTAGTCTAAACTAAAGAAGGATTTTCAGTAGGGCTCAACGTTAACGTGATAATTGCGACTAGATTAATGAAATCCTTAATACGATATGTTTTTTAAATCGCGATTACAGTTTTCCAGCCTTTTATTCCTTCTAAAAACGCAATGTTTTATTTATTTTTTACTCGTGGTTAGAGTTCGCCGGCTTTTTGTCCCTTCTACACATCCGTAGGCGGCTCCTGTGGCTGTTTGGCTGGACTTCAGAGCGCCGTGCTTCAGTAAACTTACTGCCGTGAGGGAGAAATAAAGGACTTCTGGACTTCTGAATGGTTTATTTGACTTTAAAAGACTTCCAGACGGTACAATTGACAAGACAAGAGTTCAATGCGGCCTGTGTCAAGCAGAGTTTCAGCACCAGCGAAGTACGTCTAGACTAAGTTAGCGCCTCCAAGATAAACACCAGTGCAATGATCACGCGTCAAAGAAAATAACTACAGCGATTGCTAAATGGGTAAGAATGGCTTTACATTACGGCTTTAAAACGCTCTTGAAATGCAAAATAACACAATTGTAAACATGCAATTCAATATGTGATTAATTTCGATTAACTATGGCATTTCTGAGCTTAATCGAGATTTAAAAAAAATAATAATTTGACAGCCCTCCTTTTCAGTGCTTCTACAATTTCATAATTTCTATATTAAAATAGCATCACCTTAACAATTTTATTCTTTAAAGAGGGTTTAAAATGGATAAAAAAAGGAAAAAAAACTCCTGGTCCAGAAGAAATGGCTCTAAAATACAATATCAGCGCTCAAATTTCAACAATTTTCCCATACCTGTTCCTCACATGGCTCTTCTCAACGTACAGGAGCAGCGTCTCTACTCAAAGCTCCTCAGTTTCAAAGGAGAGCGCTTACATTACTGACTTAAAGGGCCCATATTACGCTATTTTCTGATCTGTGTTATGTTGTTTCCTCATCACAAACAGACCTGGAGTTGTGTTTTGTTTCATTCACACGTTTAACACACAAACCTGCAGATTTTGTTCTTTTCTCACATAGAAAACACTCTTCTTGGTAATTTTTTGTTTGTTATGAGGCGGAGAGAGTGAGGCGAGAAGAGGATTACCGTCTTAGTCATCCTCGACATCATTTACTTTAATAAAACTTCAGCCGTTCCACCTTGTGATGTCATAGTAATGCAGCACTGTAAAAAAACAATATGTAGCTACGTTAAAATGACTTGAATTTGACTTGGGTACGGAAAGTATTCAGACCCCCTTAAATTTTTCACTCTTTGTTACATTGCAGCCATTCGTTAAGTCATTTAAGTTCTTATTGTAATCATTAATGCACCCACAGCGCCCCATATTGACAGAAAAACACAGAATTGTTGACATTTTTGCAGATTTATTTTAAAAGAAAAACAGAAATATCACACGGCCTTAAGTATTCAGACCCTTTGCTGTGTCGTACATCTAACTCGGGTGGTGTCCATTTCCAACTTTCTTGATTCTGGTCAACTTAACATGGCCAGATTTTAGTTTTTGCGGCGAGGAAGTGCTCCACTGTGTGTTTAAACTCTTTACATCTTCACTAGAATCATTTGGATCATTTCAGCCCATCTCTACTGAACAGAAAGTCAAGTTAAATGTAGCTGATATCTAAAAAAAACTACCACTTCATGACATCACAAGGTGGAACGGAGCATTTTGAGCTTTGGAGATGTAGACAGACTAATATTAAAGGCTACTCAAACGTGTGAATGAAACAAAAAACAGTTCCACTTGTGTTTTTGATGCAGTAACAACATTATAACTTGACTTAAACATCAAAAAAGTCAATTTCCCTTAACATGGGACCTTTAAAAAATTGGATTTTCACTCCAACAATCAACTCCAACTGCTTCATTGCTTTTGTTAATATTAAAAATGAATCGAAAAAAGTTGGTTGTCAACTTTTGAAACGCGCTCTGCTCCTGCTCGTCACATCAGCGCTGACTCCTGTTTAATCAGCTCATTTCTGACAAAGGTCATCACAAACAACCACAAACATTTCGCCTTGGACCCTTTTTGCGGCGCAGCCATTAACCTTTTCACCAAAATCAAATCAAAGTAGCGCCTGCTGCCTGCTGCATAATGTGTTCTCGCTCTGTTTGTGAATGAATCCGGGGACAGGGCAAAGCGTAAAGGAGCTCCGCCTGATTTTTACTGTCTCAAAAACAGAAACGGGTTCATTTTAAAAGAGCATTGGTCCAGAGTTATTCCTCATTTACCTTATGCATTCAGAGCGTTGTAATTAGTCACCGTGATGAGTCTATACGGGTTTTTCACACCTTATGAGGCCAGAGAGGAGTTTTGCTGGCAACAACTACCATGCTAACTGTGCACTTCTTTATTGTCAAACAGTACATCCCTTTATTATTAGGCAGACAGCACATAGTGGTCTTATTTTGACCTCAAGAGCTGCTTATACAACATATCTGTACTGGAGAAAGAGAAATTTTGCCCAGATACACTAGAGTCAAAAGTCTGGACGCACCATCTCATTCACTGTTTTTTAAAATCATTTTTTCAATCTATTTTTGCTACTTTCTTCATTTTGTACACAGAAGATATCTTGTATATGAAGCAAGATGAAATTAGATAGTAAAGATGTGTAGTCAAGACTCTTCTTCTTCTTCTTCTTCTTCTTCTTCTACTATTTCTTCTATTTCTTCTTCTATTTCTTCTTCTATTTCTTCTCCTTCTATTTTTTCTATTTCCTCTTCTTCTATTTTTTCTTCTTCTATTTCTTCTATTTTTTCTTCTATTTTTTCTTCTTCTATTTCTTCTTCTTCTTCTTCTTCTTCTTCTTCTTCTTCTTCTTCTTCTTCTTCTTCTTCTTCTACTATTTCTTCTATTTCTTCTTCTATTTCTTCTTCTTCTATTTTTTCTTCTTCTATTTCTTCTTCTTCTATTTTTTCTTCTTCTATTTCTTCTTCTTCTATTTTTTCTTCTTCTATTTCTTCTTCTTCTATTTTTTCTATTTTTTCTTCTTCTATTTTTTCTTCTTCTATTTTTTCAATTTTTTCTTCTTCTATTTCTTCTTCTTCTATTTTTTCTATTTCCTCTTCTTCTATTTTTTCTTCTTCTATTTCTTCTTCTTCTTCTTCTTCTTCTATTTTTTCTTCTTCTGTTTTTTCCCCCAAATATTTGTCCGCAAAGCAAGGATGGCAGAAGATTTGTTTTATTTATTTATTTATTTAATTTAACCTTTATTTAACCAGGAAAGTCCCGCTGAAATTGCTCATCTCTTTTTCAAGGGGGTCCAGGCCAACACAGTGACTCAACAACACAATTCAGAATATTCCAGGACACATTTCAGGCAACAGTTTCATAAGACGATTTAAAACATTTACAAACCGTGGATTTCATTTCCAAACCTTTGAGCAACAGTTTAAGCTGTGCTACTGGAACCGGTTCTTTTAATTTCCAGTCTTTTTGTGAATTATTCCATGTTGTGGGGGCAGAATATTGAAACGCCGTCTCACCCGCTTCTGTGCGAACACTTGGTCGTGATTCTTGAGAGCGTAAAGAATACAGTCCGGCCGCTCTTGGTTAAATATATTCAGAGATATGATGGGAGCAGAAGCAGAAAAAATTGAATATAACCTTTTTTTTTTACTAGTTAACTTTTTCCCTTTTCTTCCTATCTCTTACTTATATATTCGATGTCTTCTGTATGTATATAAAATGCAGAAAGTAATAAAAATGCGGAAACACTGAATGAGAGGGAGTGTGTCCAAACTTTTGACTGGCAGTGTCGGGAAAAAAAATTAAAAATCAGATCCAGCCCTTTAAAGTGAATGGCAGTTTTAGCGGGAGACATTCGGAAACAAATCTAGGTCAGGCCGTCTTTTATTGAACACTTCAGCGCTCCTCTTTCTTACCTCCACAATCTCGCTTCTATTGAATTACGGCGCGCACAGGAACATTTCGGCCAGAGTCCCTCATTAGAAGTTTGGGTTTCTCCGAACGTTGTAAAGGGGGGGTGTATTGATTTCCGGGGAGATAGCTAACTGGAATATACTTCCCATAGGGGCTCCAAGCGCTCATTTGGGAAGGATGGGGCTGGCTCATGCAAGGCCTATCCCACATCTGGTTATTGGCCCCGAGGCGCTGGTGACTACAGTGTGCTTCGGCTGCAATCAGGAAACACTGAGAAATCTATATGTGGTAATTACAAATTCATGCCACCACTGTGAAATTGAACACTCCGCGTCATTATAAAGTAATGGGGGAGCATTAAAGGGAAGTTAGCAGCAATGATTTCACTGCACGAGTCCGCCTTTGTATGACTATGAGACGCAGTCAGCTACATTATCTTGTCACATTACACAAAGGATGATACAATATGGCGACAGGACAATAAAATGCACTCTTCTCTATAGTGGTAAAACAAAGAGATGTGCAGACTTAAGGGTAAAAACTTGTGATTTTCCTTACCAAGCTCTTTGAGTCCATTAAACTGTTTATTTCACATGTTATTGATCATTTCCTGTAGCTATCGTTTAAAATGTTATGTTTTTTAGACGTTTAGCAAAAAGGTATAGTCTGGCCATGTTTACATGATGTTTTTTAAATTCTGAATTAAATAGTTCGGAATTAAAATATTCTCTTTCGAGTTTACATGGAAATAATAATTCTGAATTGAGGTTTACATGGAAAACACGTTAAATCGCCTTTATTTAATTCCGCTCAACGTCTGAGGGTCGGGAAGGGTTCTGATTGGACAGCGACACAAACGTATTTGTGTCGACCGAAAAAAACCCACACATTTCAGCCACTACCGGCTTTTCTGTCATCTCTGTTTGTCATTACGCCGCCGACACAAACACGATCCAAACTTTTTCCTCAGTCGTTCCGATGATAATGAAGCAGCAGCTGGAGAATTCTCTCCTCACACTTTACGTCTGTGAGCTGAGGAGGAGAAGGGAAGAGTGTTGGAGAAGGAGGAAGACGACAAACCGAGTCTGAGGCTGCCACACCTCAGCCCACTCCCGCATCCCGCTCACAAATCCAAAGAGCAGTGGAGGAAAGTCTGAAGAGACGACTGGAGGAGCCGGATCGTCCGGATCGCGTCAGAAGTGCGACCCAACGAGCATGAACCACTGGGATTATTTTTAAGCAGAATAAACGTTTATGTGATGGAGGAATAAAGTAATTCAGCTTTAAAATCGGAAAAAACACACCCACTTACTTCGGAATAAAATTTTATTCCAAATAATCATTTTTATTAGGAATTAAGTGTTTACATGGTATTTTTAAAGCAGTTTTTTTTTATTCCAAATTAAATTATTTTTACTTGTAAATAAAGCTCTCATGACAACTGTGTACTCAAGGAAATAGCCATGGCAGGTGAAGTTGTAGGGAGTATTATCTGTTACATAAAGCTTTGTTGTTGTACTGAGGAACATTACAAAACAGTCACATCTCCCTGCAGGTAGTCGCCTGTTCTCCAGAAAATTAGCATAGTGCACTGTTAATGATGAAAATGAATATACTTGATTATTCTGCTGCAATCACCATTTCAGATAAAACTAAAACCCATATTTCCATATTTAACTTATCAAACTATAACAGTACTTTTCTGAAAATTACCCGGCTCATCACACTGGAACATTAGGAGGAAATCGCAGCCTTTATTTCACTATTATCGTCAGTGAAAGGCCACACTGGTGCTTGCGTATCTTGTCAAATTGCACAAAGCATAATTTGGCGACGCAACAATGGGGACGGTACCGCTGTATAACCCACAACAAAGAAAACCCCAGACTTCACACGGCAACAAAACTACACAGTGTCCAAACGAAATCCACCGCTTTGCTTACGAAGCTTATTTGGAATCCATTAATCCAGCCCCGTTTTTATATCTCGATGACAATAGCTGCTCTGAGCATGAGAAATGTGAAATATGCCGTGACTCGCTCCCTCCCTCCGTCTGTAAAGTAATTGCCTCACATGTTGTAAGTACATAAATATTCATAGCGCTGAGGAGTTCACCGGCGAATCTGAACGCATGGGTGTGTTTTATGGCCGAAGTCCCACAATGCATCTGGGTTCGGACTTGATGGCTACTCCCAATCCAGACAGGAGTGTTGTAATTGAACCGGGCTTGATTGGAAATTCATGCGCCCCTCGGAAACCCATAAAACATTTTGTGGAATTAAAAATGTACACAAACACCTGCTCGAGATGCAAACCAAAACTCAAGAACTTTGCGACGGAGGTGAAAAATGGAGCCGAACTTTTAGGATTTATGGAAGATGCAAAGTTCAACCAACCACTCCCGTACTCCCATAATTACTCCTGTAGAGGTTTGGAGGAGCTTTGCCAAAGGACACAACAGCGGAATGAACTCTTAGTAAAGAAAACATCTTACTCAACGTTTAAAAGAAGCACATAACGTTTTGTCTGGGGTTCGTCACCTGCTTTTTTCTATGGATATGTCATTGTTCTGCCTGGAATGTTTCACAATATGACATTAAACAGCTCTATTTTATGTTTATTTAATTACAGATGGTTTTAAAGCTCAAAAACACTGAGAAAAACAGGTGTTCTGACTGGTTTGGCCTTCATGATGATGGAAAGGTTTAATGCCACACTGTGAAACATTCCAGACAAAGATCTTGTACTAGAAAAGTTACACAATGCACCTTTAAGTTATTGGTCAACTCTATGTTATCAAACATATATATTCTGAAATGAAAAAAAATATAAAAAATATGGTAATTTATTGAATTGGTTAAAAAATATATAGTTCTGAAAACCCTCTTAGAATTTAATATTCAGGGAAAGTGAGCAGGGTCACCTCTCCACAGATGTCACCTGTAACTTTACCTGATGGTGTAACCTGCCAGTTTTCATAGCGATAAATGAGTTTAAGGCCAAACTGCGGAACATTCCAGACAAACCAATAACGTCTCTGTGGACAAATACAAGTGGCAGATGCTCTAGCAGGAAAGATACAGTGCATATTTTTTTCTGTATATTCAGATTTTTTTTTGTTTTACCTCTCACAGTTGCTACCAGAACCCAGTTTTTTATTTTTTGTTTTGTTTTTGAGGTTTAGTAGATACCCTTTTGATTTGGGATCCAGAATACACACTTCTCCAGTACTTTACATAGATGTGAGTCAGGTCATCGGTGAATCTCCCAATATTCATACAGGTGTGATTGACAGGTGGATTAGCCAATCAGGGTCATGCATGGTTTGTTTCAGAAAAAACAAACAAACAAACAAACAAAACTTATAGGAGACTGAAAAACATTGCTGATTTCTGCAGAATCAATGGACGAAGCACTAAACTCTGTTTATCTGACATGAGGTAAATTTGTAAATGATGGTGACCAATGAGCTCCTTTGTTTCACATGCGTCAGTGAAAAAAAACAAATCTGATTGGACGATGACATTTACCTGATGGTGTAACCTGCCAGTTTTCATAGAGATAAATGAGTTTAATGCCATATTGTGCAACATTCCAGACAAAGCAAGAACATCTCTGTGGACAGATGCAGGTGGCAGACGATCTAGCAGAAACGTTACAGTACGTTTACTCTTTAATATTATATCCTTTTTTTTTTAGTTTATTTGTGTTTTTCCTCTCACAGTCGCTACCAGTTGCTTATCCAACTTTGTTATGTCCTTTTGATTTGGGATCCAGAATACACCCTTCTCCAGTACTTTACAAAGATGTGAGTCTGGTCATTGCTGAATCTCCCAGTATTCAGATGGGCGTGATTGACAGGTGGATTAGCCAATCAGGGACAGGCATGGTCTGTATCAGAAAAAAACTAAAGAAAAAAAAATAGAGAAGACTGAAAAACATGGTGGATTTCTGCAGAATCAATGATCTGAAGTCAGTTTGATTTTATTTGTAAATGATGGTGACCAGTGAGCTCCTTTGTTTCACATGTGTCACTGAAAAAATAATTGGACGATCGTGTTTGCCTGATGGTTTAACCTGCCAGTTTTCCAGAGATAATTTGACATTTTGTTAATAATATGTGACCAATGAGCCCATAAGTTTCACCTGCATGACTGAAATAAACTAACGTGACTGGACGATCACGTTTGACCGGGCTTGTGTTTCGGCAGAGGGCGTGAGGACCAGGCTGATATTAATCTGTAAAAGAAAAAAATACAGAGAGATATCATGCTGGATTTTTAATATAATCCAAGTGACGAATGGAACTTCATTTACTCATATCCAAGGCCCAATTTAGCTCCATCCCGCACTGACTATTTAACCCAGAGTAACTTTGACTTCCCGGCGTGTGCGTGGAGCCGGGGTCATGAATAGCCGCTGTGTTACTCCCAACGCTGACAGCCCAAAGACAATTGCTATAGGTCATGACGAATCGTCCCCTTTAAAAGTGCTCACAGTCCTGAAGCCAGTCATTACATCTCTCTTAATGGGCCCACACAGATGCCCAGATCAAAGACCAGACTCGGCTTTCATATACTTATCTCTCCAAAGACTTTCCCTTTTTTTCCCCCCCATTGTCCCGGCGAGTCCTCATTGATGGCCTTTAATCAATGCATACAGACGCGTTCATATCTGGCCCCTGGAAAGCCCTCTCAAAAGAACTATTGTTTCATCATTAAAACTAGCATCACGCACTTTGTTTTTGTTACTTCAAAGTGTCTGAGATTTGGCTGTTCACGGAAATGTACGGTGTTTAATGTAGACACTTTTCCGTATAAAAGCGGCTGTGACAATAAAAGCTACTTAACATCACAGTCGCTCTATAGTCTCTGATTAAAGCCACACTGCGGGATTTGATTGTTTTAGGAACACTCAACCATTGTATACTTTTATTCTGTTCAAATGGCAGGGCTAATTTGTCACCTTCAAATATAGATTTTAACATCAAACCCAAGTGTATGATTATTAGACATGTGAAGCACAACAGAACTTTACCTTTAGACTTCTGTCTCAATAGATGATCTGTTGGACTAATGCAAGTACTCTATGCAAAACTAGGAACAACTTTTTAAATTAGTGTTGTCAATCAATTAAAATATTTAATTGTGATTAATCTCATGAATGTCATAGTTAACTCGTGATTAATCACAAATTAACCGCACATTTTTGTCCCTTGAATAATAATTTTAATACGCTTATCAACATAGAAAAGTGGGTAGGCTTTGTGCAAATGTTTTCTTTTATTGCAACTTTACGACCATGTTTGTCTGCCCCATCTGCCCCAACCATAGAACTATAATAAAAAAAGTCATTATTATAATTTTAGTCTTTATTACAGATCCATGGCCCCAACTCTGCTGTACTACATCATCACACAGCGCTGTTTGTTTACATGTCACTGCAGCATGTGGATCTATACGCAGCAGCAGAGCTAACGCTTTAGCGGAGAAAATAAGTCCAGCGGCAGAAATATCTATTAAATAGTGAGACCGATATGAGTCCTGCTGCGATACACGTTCCTCTGTGAGTTTATGAATATAACAACTCAGAGCAGTGACAACAGCCGGAGGAGAGACGATGCAAAACCTCTTTATCGAAGGTCATAGATATAATCGAAGTTAAGTGCGTATTTGCCATATATTTTGGAGCGGACTTTATTTTGTGTTTTAATCATATGAGTAACATCAGCGCACCTGACGGGGCTTTTCAGTTTTGTACAAATTGTTTTCTTTGCTGTTACAGCAGTGGCCACAGCTCATGAACAAATGAGTTCGCAATGAAAAAAATGAACGGCGTTAAAACTGTTGCACATTAATTCATTAATAACGTGATATTTTTGACAGCACTAGTTTAAATGTATATAATTTGACAACTATCACACTTTTTTATATCCCATATATAAAGAAATAAAGAAGTTATTATACAAAATCAAACCTTTAAAACTGAATAATACCGCCACTTTTTTAACCTGTTCAAAAAGCAGAAATATTCTTTAGTTCACAAATGCACAAAGCGATTTCCTTCTGCATTTTTTACAAACAAAAGAGGCAATATTGAAGTATTTCCCCTTGAGAAATAAAAAAATATGAATAACTGCATTGACAAAAACATATGCTTCATGTTAAGAGGCTTGTAATTACAGAAATATTTCTCTAAACTAATGTCAAATATCAGAAAACTCAAGCTTCAAATGTATACTTTCCCTCCGCCTCAATGCTAAACTACAGTATAGGCTCTTTACAGTGCTATAATGTCACTTGACCCCCACCTATTCCTCCTCTCATCAATACCCCATGATGCTGCTATAGTGTCTCATTAGCCGCTCTCCCCATCACCTCGTGTATCAAAGCATTTAGCATGAAATGGTGTGTGTACAAAGCCCTTTCGTCTTGACACAGTCCCCTGGTCTAATTACTCTTTTCCTCTGGCTCCCGCGTGCCCTCTGAGCCTGTGAATTTGGGCTCACTCATCTGGAATAGAGGCTGAGGGGTGGGCGGGGGTAGGTGTGGGGGTATGAGGAGGGGGGAGGAGGTAGCCGGACCATATTTGTCCTGGCTACGCTCAATGAAGCTGCTAATTGTCCTTGGCCATGTAAAGCAAACCTACACTCTCCTCTCCTCTTTCTCCTGCCAAGGCTCTCTATTCAACCAACACGACGCCGCTTCCGCTTTCATTTCTATAAAACTTTGAAGTATTGAATTCGAACAGCACTCTGCACTGTGCGCTAACCTTGCATACTTCACAGGCTTGAGTTGGCAAATATGAGCAGTTTATAATTTATTTAATCATTAGATGTATTCACCGTTTTTGAGGTTTGAGTCCTTGATTGCATTCTTGCTTTTACTGTGTTTGAATTTCGCCATCCAACTTGAGGTAAAATCTCATCTCAGTCTCATTTTTTTGCATTTTTATTTTTTATTTTTAGTAGTCTTTTTGTTTTTACTCATCAGACAAATTTTTATAAATCAGCATTGAGATAAATGGCCATACCGGCTCGTCAAAGCCTGATCCCGTCAGATCTCAGAAGCTCAGCAGGGCCGGACCTGGGTAGTACTTGGATGGGAGACCACTGGGAATTCCAGGTGCCACACCCAGGTCGTTGTTGAAAATGAGAATTGGTTCTCAACCGACCTACGTGGTAAAATAAAGGTTAAAAAAATATAAATAAATGAATACCTACCAAGAAACTATTTAATCATACTTTTTCGGTCTGTTTATTCCATAGACTGTATAAAGAAGTGGACTAAAGTGTCAAGCTCAGCATTCGGCTCCAGTCAAATGAAGCTCATTGAGGCTTGTGGTGATGGAGCAAATTTGGAGCCAGATCTGTTTTAGGAATAGGAATTGATTTATGGATAAAACAGTAAAATAAATACACCAGTATCATGTAGAGCAGGTTAATATGAACATATTAAGACCAAAACGAGGAGCCTGACAGCGGCAATTACTGAAAGAGGTGACATTATTTCAATACAAAGTGAGTTGGAGCTGGAGTTGGAGTCGATGGAGCCGGAAACGTGCCCATGCTCACTTTCCTATTTGGAGCGCACCAGTTCGTGGGTCAGCTATGTCCATTTATTTATACAGTCTGATACTGCTGCTGATGCTCCCCCAATAACTTTTCTTTTGCTCTTTAGAATATTTGTATCTCAGACAAATGTTTATAAATCATCAGCATTGAGATAAATACCCACCGGGACACTCTATTCAATCACACTTAATACGTTTGTTTATTCCTTGTGAAGGTTGAAGGAGACAGTTCGTTCAACCTTGGGCCTGTGGTGGGTCCTTACTTGATAGTCACAAGTGAAAGGTGCATACTGTAGCTTTTCTGGTGCTTGCCTGTCTCCATGGAGATAGGATTGTTTTACCTTAAATGTTCAACAGTATAGCTCTAAACCAGTTTTGCATTTATTTTACATTTCCACCAAGTCTAACTTGTAAGATGGCCTGGTATGTGACCTACTGGTTTACAGGGAGAAAGGTAAGTTTAAAGCCATACTCTGGGGCATTAAACGCTACACCGTGACATTGCCATGGAGCTAAGCAGGTGGTGGACCCTCTACTAGAAACAATAACAAAAATACATGGATATTGATGAAAAATATGTTAAACTTGGTGCAGTTTGTTGTGTTTCATGTTAATAGGCGTGCATTTACTTTTATTTAATGCCATACTGTGGGACATTACACACTAAACCACGAAGTTGCCATGGAGCTAAGCAGGCGGTGGACGCTCTGCTAGAAAACCAACAAAATTACATTGCCATTGCACCAAGTTTAACATATTTTTGTCAGTTTGTTTCATTTCATGGTAATAGGCTTGCAGTTACTTTTGTTTAATGCCATACTGTGGGACATTATAGGCTACACCATGAAGTTGCCATGAAAATAAGCAGGTGCTGGGCGCTCTACTAGAAAAACAACAACAAAAAAGTGACATTGTGTACCTTTAAATGCAGAACCTGGACAATACACTAAATTGATTCACCAATTTGACGAGGAAGAGTGTATTTTTTTTTGTCTGCTGAAAGTAAAAAAGAGCAAAAATCGATTTAAAAAGTGAAGATACGCAGTTAACTTTCAGATAAATTTGTTTTAACCCTTCAGGAATTGAACCCACAACCTCATTCTACCACTGTACCACGACGTACCTTGAGCTTAGTTGAAACAATAATGTAAAATGTAAGAAAAGCTGCTTTTACCTAATACACAGTCACAGAATTCACATTTTTCCCAGTCGGATGTAACCATGGATCATGTCTTATTCCTTCTGGCAGTTGACATTTCCATACCGTTATCCTCCACCAAATCTGGGCCTAGTTTCAAACGCTACCTGCTCTTTCAGATTCCCCCGCCGACTGTACGCGCATATATGGGACTCCACTTTCGCTAACGCCCGATGCGGTGAAAATGTATAAATCTGACCGTATCGCTGGCTCCTGTCATCCTTCTGGCTAATGGGCGTAGCATTAACAGCTGCTAGTCGCTGTCTTAAACGCATTTATTACCAGCTCTGTTATCCTAGCCTGCCATTTCCCTAGCATAGCACGATAAATCAGAATAGAAAGTGATGGGGCCCCAACCACCCGCCCGCCCCCCAGACCCATTCAAGTCTGCTTCGAACGAGAAATATGGCTCTTCTCTGTGTGAAGTCTGCGCAGCGCCGAGGTGAGAGCGGCATTAAGAGCCAGTCATAAGTTCTGCTAACGGCCTCGGGTCAAATACTTGGGGAGGTTGCTCCATAGTTGCTCAAATTACGAAGTTATTATTGTTACATCATGTCAGTATTAGCGCAGGCTCGGTCATGTCGAGGAGATGGGAACAAAGGAGTGCGGCGATGTGCGCAAGGCAAGGTTTTATTGTCGGTTTTTGGATTTAAGATGGGGTGATACAGGGTGATTTTGCAACGGGAGATGGGAAGATAGCGGTTGCGAGGCGTTCTATCGTCTGTTCCAGCTTTGCCGTGGAGGTCCAACCCAAAACATGCAGATATAAGGCTTAAAAAGTGTTATGCAATGACAAGGAAACTGGAGACTGAAGAGTTTGAATGCAGAAACGGATATCTCCGTTTTGTAAAACTACCCCAACGTATTTTACTGTTTCTGTTTTTTGTTAGCATCTTCCATAGGTATTATCACCGACTACAATTCCTAGTGGGTTTAACAAAGGAAGGATGGGTTCATATTTCAACACCAGTAAAATACATTTGCCTTTTGAAAACAACACTATACAAAGAGTAAACTTTTTTTTTCAAGCATCACATACGAACTCTTCTGTACACTACAAATCCATGCAATACTGACGTTGAGAATGGTAATAGATTTTGGGGAAATTAAAGGGGAACTCCGGCACTCTTGAGTCTTTTGGACTTTCGCATGCGCAGTGGGAAATCAACAAGGCTGCTTATGAAGTTGTTTTATAATGTTTCCAGACACTAATGAGTGAACCAGGCAGAGCGTTTTGTTGTTCTCGTGGCTGTTGTAAGATGGACTAGAAAGTGGTATTAAGCCTCTTCTGTGCAAATTGGCGTTTTATGTGGAAGCTAAGATCTTGCCCCCATCACTACAGTAGTTTGTTACCTTGACAGACTCACTGCCACAGTGAGATCTCCGCCGAGGCAACACTGATCTGTGCCGTTTTTTTGTCTTCTGACAGTATTCTACCACCTCTGGCAATGGATTTTAGCTTCAAACGTGCTGGAGTTCCCCTTTAAATAAAGAGATTAGGAATAATTAAAAATAATGTTAGACAACATTGACTGAGAGTTTTACACCATGTTAAAATCTTATTACCTCATCAAAAACATACCTGGAATTGTCAGAGAGCTTCACTGGGTCATAAAAAAGCTTAAAAATATCAGTACAGGTGCTCTACGAGGGTAAAATGTCTGTTAAAAATACCTGGAGTTGTGTTTTGTTTCATTCACACATGTTTGAATACCATCTACCAAAGCTCAAAATGCTCTGTTCCACCTTGTGATGTCATGGAGCTGTAGTTTTCAAGTTCACTTTTATCTTTTACTTTTTGCTCAGTAGAGATTGGCAACAGGGCTGAAATCATCCCAATGATTCTCGTGAAAGTGTCTCAGTGGAGCACTTCCTGATTTACCACATGACATCACAAGTTGGAACAGAGCGTTTTCTGTTTGAGAGAAGAACTCAGCCTAAACATGCAGGGTTTGTGCGTTAAACATGTGTGAATGAAACAAAACTCAACTCTAGGTCTGTTTTTGATGAGGAAACAACATTATAACATAGAGCAGAAACAGGTATAGTATGGGACCTTTAACCAAAAATATAACATTTCAATTTTGCTCATTTTTATGTTTTTTTTTTCAAATACATAGTTGTACACATTTTCTCTGTCTGATGCTGAACCGTGACAGATGAAACGACTGAAACTGTTTCATTACAGCCAGTTATTTACACATGCTTCTCACTCAGCAATGTCGAACTATATAATGTCAATCATTCAAATTGTTCCCATAGCTGCTTTTACAATATGCTCGGAGGAGAAGACTGGTTCTTTAGTTTTTTAGATGGGCGTCTTAGAAACAATGTAATTTTTTTGATTATTCAGAGTAGGTTTGGAAAATTGTTTGGAAAATATCGAAATGTGCAACTGATGACGACAGTTGTTCAGCTTCAGTGTGTCTGTTTCGTAATAACCGCATGAAATAAACACTAAAGTTTGACCCTGGGAAACTCGTGCTTCCAGAGTCGTGACGCGATGAGAGTCTGATTTATGGAACTGTTTAAATGAGGAGATAAAGAGTTGCATAACTGTGTACAACTGTGCAAACATAACATAGAGACTGTATAGAAAGTCTGCAGGAGAAGAATGAGCTGATAATGTGGAAACAAACTGTTCAATAAGAAAGATTTATTAACTATAATGAAATGCATTAATGGTGTTTTGAATAGTAAAACAAATGTAATTTATACTGATGCCCTGTTATTCCCAATTGTAGAACTGTAAAAAGATATAACTTCACTTATTAATTACAAGGGATGTAACAATAACCGAATATCGCAATATCGTATCATCAAATGTCTCACAATAATATCGTGGACCATCACAATATATCGAATCACAAGTCTCTTTGCTTAAATGAATAGTTCTGATGCAGAAATAGCTAAAAAAAAACAGAGGGAACTACATAGACCATGATCCTTTGCTCCGTTTCAGTGCAGACGACATGAAGAAATAACTGTTCTAAGCACTTTGAAATCTTCATTCTTTGGATTAAGTCTTGTGAAAGCATTTTTAGAGGGAAAAGTAGCAGATTCAGTTTTCCTCCACAAAATATTGCAATAAATATCGTACCATGAGATGTTTATGGTGAAAATATCGTACAGAGATTTGGATATCGTTACATCCCTAATGACAATAAATGTTGTACCAAATGACTGGTCAAAGCATTTTATAATGTCAGTCTTGTTTTTATGTAGAATATCGTGAGCTTTCCCACGATATCGCAATAAATATTGTACCGTGAGGTTCAAACCATGAGGATATCATATCATGAGACTTGGATATCGTCAGACCTCTATTAATTACTTATATTCGTAGTTCTAGGTTATACAGAAATGATGCAAAATTTACAATGGAAACTAGTAACAATGTCTACTGCAAATATAGGGTAATTGTGGTACTTGCAGTTGTAGTAGTTGAAGTACTCTTTGCAGTACTAGAAGTATATAGACCTATTACAACAGTTACATCTACTTTTTATTGAAATTTTGGAGGAATAAGAGAAAATAAGTAGCAGCAGCAGTAGTAGTAGTAGTAGTAGTAGTAGTAGTAGTAGTAGTAGTAGTTTGTGTCTAGGATAGAGTGTAAAGTGTAAAAGTTGCATGTTTCTCACATCAAGAAGTTGAGTAACACTTTAAAATAAGATAAAAGATATCCTTTATTTGTCCCACAATGGGGAAATTTCAGTGTTGCAACGCACAGTTAAGAGAACAGCAAGAAAACAGTAGCAGCAATAGAAGTACAGAAATAATTAAAAATAGACAAACACTATAAAGATAAGGATTATACAACTATATAATATAAATTGCAATCTTAAAACTATATATACAATAAATTGAAAAATAACACATTTGAATAACATTAACTATAAAGAACAGAGATTATGTAACTTTTCTGCTTGTCTCCATGGAGATCTTATTCACCTGAAATGTTTCACAGTATTGCATTTACGTTCTCCAACCATTTATTCACCTGCACGTTTTTTATTGCGCAAAAACACCTTGAAAAACATGTGTTCTTACTGTGAGCAGCATCGCCTCGCCACAGATCTGACCTGTCATTTGGCGCAGTGGCATTACCTGCTTGTCAAAACATTTCTGCCAAAGCAATAACTCCAGCAGAAAAGTTGCATAATGCTGTTTTAATTCATAGTGAACAAAAAGAATAAAAGAATGATTCAGTCTTTGAAACTAATTAGCAATTCCATAAACCAGCATCAACCCTTTAATTAAGTCGTTACTAAACCTTTTTATCGTCTGAAATCTTTTGTGCGCAGTTTATTCACGGTCTTATATTACAGAAAACCGACTCTCGTAAGCTTTAGGTCATGTCTTAATGTTCTTACCTCATAAAAATGGAAATGATTTATTTCATTCACACATGTCTGAGTTATCCAGTGTTGTTTGTCTGCATCTCCAGAGCTCAAAATGCTCTGCTCCACCTTATGATGTCATGAAATGGTAGTTTTCAGGTGAACAGCTCCTTTTACCTTTTGTTCAGAAGAGATGGGCAAGTCTAGGGCGAAAATCATCCAAATGATTCTAGTGATGGTGTATGGACTTTAAAAACACAATGGAGCACTTCCTGAATTACCACATGACATCAACTAAGAGACAAATAGGAAGTGATCATTTGAAAGGAATTGAAATCTAAAAAAAAACAAAACAAAGGATCAGAACACCAACAATGAAAAAATGTGTTTTAAGCAAAGGTGTGAGCCTATGGAACAGTCTACATGAAAAAAATCAAAGCTTCAAAATCTATTCAAGTGTTACAAGTGTATGAACGGTCTATGTTTTGTGTTTTGTTTTTTTTTGTTTTGTTTTTTTTGCCATTTATTTTTTGTCATTTTCAGAAAACAAAATAAAATATAACAAAACATAAAAAGCCAAAAAAGTAAATAGAAAATAAATGTATATGCACATACATACATATACCTACATACATTCATACACATGCGCACACACACACACATATAGATGTGTACTTACATATACCTACATACACACATATGTACATAAACAAGTATACATACACATTTAGGCACAAACATATACACATACACACATATACATACATACATACATACGTACATACACATATACGTACATACACATATACGTACACATACATACATACATACACATATACGTACATACATACACACATACATACACACATACGTACATACATATATACATACATACATACATATATACGTACATACACATATACGTACATACATACACACATACATACATACACATATACGTACATACATACATACATACACATATACGTACATACACATGTACATACATACATACATACATACATACATACATACATACACATATACGTACATACATACATACATACACATATACGTACATACATACATACATACACATATACGTACATACATACATACACATATACGTACATACATACATACACATACACGTACATACATACATACATACACATATACGTACATACACATGTACATACATACATACATACATACATACATACATACATACATACATACACATATACGTACATACAGACATACATACACACACATATACGTACATACAGACATACATACACATATACGTACATACATACATACACATTTACGTACATACACATATACGTACATACATACATACACATACACGTACATACATACATACATACACATATACGTACATACATACATACATACATACACATATACGTACATACACATATACGTACATACATACTGGGAGGTCCTTTGGTGTTAATTAACAAGTATTTTATATTGTCACGTAAATAAGTTGCTTATAAATGTAGTTGGAACTGTTGAAGTGTTAGAAATGTTTTACTTTGTGTGAGACGGGGGCAGATATTACATTCTATACTTTCTGCTCCTTTTCATCCACCTTTGTGTATGAACATAATTATTCTGTATTCATCTTTCACGAATAAAACAAAAGAAAAAAAAAGGTACATCACAAGGACATTTAGAGTTTTCTGTCTCAAAGAAGAACTTTTCTTAAATACTTTAAATCCTGTAGTCAGGGATTGTGTGTTAAACTTGTGTGACTGAAACAAAACACAACTCCAGGTGTGTTTTTGATGAGGAAACATTATAACATAGATCAGAAAATAGCGTAATATGAGCCCTTTAAGTCATTACTAAGCCTGAATCATTCTTAATTACCTATTTGTCTTTAATTAAGTTGTAGTTATTAAAGTGGTATCCAAAATTGACCCGACCAGTCCAATAGTCCAGTCTTCCCACTCTTCGTTGCTATGCTGCTGCTGCTGCTGCTGCTACAGGATTTTCCATTATGGATGACACAGCCTTTAATGTCATCTCGGTTAAACACGCATTAGTGAAATAAATGCCATTCTAAAGCCTCCAGAGGAATGTTTGATGCTGTGGTCATAGATGGGTGGTGTGCCCGCCTGGCGCCTGGGTGGCATGACGGCACGCTGCATTTCATTTACTGTCCACTCGCTAAACGTAGCAAAGAACACACTTTATAATTCATGAGCGAGACGGAACTGGGGACAATACTGATAAATCTTCAAGAGCTCCCTCCCGCCTCTTCCCTCCGCCATGTTCAATGTTAATGACCAACAAAGCTGATAGAATATGTATGTATGCAGTGCAAGTAGTAGTACCACCCTAGTACTTGTAGTAGTAGTAGTTGTAGTAGTGGTAGTTGAAGATTGGACGACATAATATATACCGTATAAAGTGGATTCTTGAATATAGTGTCGTAGTAGTTGCAATATTAATACTTGCAGTAATAATATATACTTTTTTTTAATTGGAGGAAATAATGTCTGTATTCCTGTAAAAGTAGCAGTAGAAGTAGTAGCTGTTGTCGTAGTAGTTGCAATAATAGAAATATTTAGACTTACGACAACAGTCACATTTACTGCACTGAACTTTTTGAACAGAAAATACATACTGCTAATACTAGTGGCAGTAGTAGTAATAAGGTAGTATAGGAGTAGTGCAGCAGTAGTTGCAATGTAGTAGTAGTTGTAGAAGAAATATATAGACTGGCTACAACAGTAATTACTAATTACTGAACATTTGAGGAAATCTGAGAAAATAACAGCTCATAGTGGTGGTGGTAGTAGTTGCTGTAGTAGTGGTAGTGGTACTGCTAGTATTTGTTGTAGTAGTAGTAGCAACAGTAGTAGTAGCAGTAGTAGTAGCAGCATAGTATTAGCAGTAGCAGTAGTAACAGTAGTAGTAGTAGCAGCAGTAGTAACAGCAATAGTAGTAGTAGCAATAGCTGTAGTAGCAGCAGCAGCAGCAGTCATTGTAGTAGTACCAGTAGTAGTAGCAGCAGGAGTTGTAGCAGCAGTAGTAATAGCAGTAGTAGTAGTAGTAGTAGTAGTAGTAGTAGTAGTAGTAGTAGTAGTAGTAGTAGTAGTAGTAGTAGTAGTAGCAGTAGTAGTAATAGTAGCAGTAGTAGTAGTAGTAGTAGCAGCAGCAGCAGCAGCAGTAGTAGTAGTAGTAGTAGCAGTAGTAGCAGTAGTAGTAGTAGTACTTTTAGCCCACTTAATCCCTTGATCTGTTGCTCTAACGTTGAACCATGAAATAAAAACAGTGTGAGATTGACAGAGCCAAGTTATTTCTGCATGTTTCTCATCCAGAAATGTCAGGTGAGGATTTTTGACGCATGAAATGTATAAACAACATAATTCTGTGTTTGTTCCCACAGATACCTGCTTTTACATTATGTTCTGCTCCTTGTTTCCATGAACTACTGCCACAAAAGAAGAAAAACAAATCAGCACAGGCCTTTGAACAATGTTTTCCGATCACATAGTTCTTGCTTCTCGGGATCTTCTTTTCAAAACAACAACCTCCCTGCAGCAGAGCGAGGGAGTGACTTGGAGCAGGGCCACGTAGTAATCAAAAAGTAACAGTAACGGGTGAAAACAGAGAGATATTTCTTGGCCTGGATCCTGGGAGGAATCTTCTTCTCACAGAATTACAAGCTCCCACATGCTACGCGAACACAAAAACCCCACTGTACCACTCGCACAAACACACACAAACACACACAAACACGCACACTCCAATCTGTGCATGAAAAATGACCAGAGGCATTTTCACACAGTTAACGTGCAGACACATGCGCCCCGTCCATAAAGCCTCCTCGTGAATCAACGTCTGACAAGCAGGAATTCATCTCCGAGTCTCTGCACTTTTCCGTCTCACTGTGATCCGGTGATATACGGCCAGGATTTGGGGCTGTGATCATGACGAAAAACAGACGCCGACCGAGCTGATAATGAAAAATGGGGCTCACTTATATGTTGTTGTGCTTTGTGGGTGTTATCTGCGGATCTTTGGGTCATTTCGATTTTGTGCTATCTTGAAGTTTAATCAAAGTGTAAATTAGGGGACATGTCCATCTGCAAGTCCTAAACAAAGGGAACTCACTGCATCAGTATTTTGTATTAATTGAAACCTATTGCTTCAGTGTCAAAATGTCTTATGTGCATTTTGAACAAAGCAAATAATTAGTTATGGTATAGTGGTATTATTAGTATTATACAAAAAATATGGCACTTCACATGGCTATTATTCATATGCAAATAACTGTATGTACCCTGCACTCTTACACTTAAAAAAAAGTATTCAAAGTGGAGGATTTTAAGTATCTCAGGGTCTTGTTCACAGTGAGGGGAGGATGGAGCATGAGATCGACATGTGGGTCGGTGCAGCGTCGGCAGTGATGCGGTCGCTGTATCAGACCGTTGTGGTGAAGAGGGAGCTGAGCCGAAAGTCAAAGCTCTCGATTTACCTCAGTCTAAAAAGACGAGATTGCAGATACAAGCGGCTGAATTGAGTTTCCTCCGCAGAGTGGCCGGGCGCTCCCTTAGAGATAGGGTGAAGAGCTTGGCCACACGGGAGGCGCTCGGAGTAGAGCCGCTGCTCCTCCATGTCGAAAGGAGCAGCTGAGGTGGCTCGGGCATCTGCTCCGGATGCCTCCTGGATGCCTCTGGAGGTGTTCCGGGCATGTACCACTGGGAGCAGGGCCCAGGACACTCTGGAGGGACTATGTCTCTGGGCCTGGGAACGCCTCAGGGTCCCCCATGAGGGGCTGGAGGAAGTGTCTGGGGTGAAGGAAGACTGGGAGTCCCTGCTTAGATTGCAGCCCCTGCGACCCGGATAAGCAGAAGAAAATGGATGGATTTAGTATTCCAATGACACCTTAACCTAGTTTGGGGTTTATTTAGTGCAGATTCAGATCAGAAAGAGACATTTTAGATTTAAAATGGTTTTAGTTGTAAAAGCTAGAAACTCATGTGAGACTCATTCTGCTGAGAATGAGTCCCACCAAAAAACACCAAATTATAACATAAACAACAGGGCAATCATGTCCAATGTTTTTTGCTATTAAAAATCAAACTGTGTTACAGTTGTTCCCAGTGGGAGGAATATTTGTTTTGACCGTGTCTCCTTCACATCTGGGGGCACATTTAAGTCATGTTTATGGAATTTAACCTCAAACCTCAAATAAGTAATGACGATGTTGCTTGTGACAATTCCAATAATTAAAAAATCACTGTAAGTGGTATTTATGCAATGATGCCATGCACACTAGAGGCAATGGTGAGGTGTCTTGCCCAAGGACACAACGGCACTTGACACTGAACCAGTTTTCCATATTGGCTCTACTTCTGCAGTGCAAGTTAAAACAAGATGAGTGGTGGAGTGAGGGAATAGCCTTCTGGGTCCTCCTGCAGAAATGGTGGATTTTATCGTAGGGTCAAATTATGTGGAGTAGAGTCTCCCTTTGCACACATTAGTGGAATAGCTTTCATTTGAGATGGGATCATTGCGTCATGCTTTGCAACTGTGTGTCATTCAGACCTAATCGCATAGAAGATCTGTAGGAAATCTGTTTGGCTGCTTTGGAGGTTGAAGCTGCATTTTTGACGTTGATTCTCTATAATACCCCTTTGTCAGTTTTGTTTTATTTGACGGTTTTGAGTAGCCTTCTGTGTCTTGGTCACCTCCCTCAGAACTCAAAGCAATCGGTTCCAGCCTGAGATGATTATTCACAAAGTCCATACATCTTGCAATACTTGTGGTCTTTTGAGTGCAAATTGCCAATGCATGTTTTAAAGAACACCCATTGTGCTTGTGTCTGCGGTATAGTTATGATCTATGACACCCGTGGATCATTATGTAAGAATTTGGGCATTTGAAATTACAATATTCATCAAAAATGACTTAACAAAAGCAGCCAGGCTAAGCAATGTGCAGTGGAATTTTATTCATTTGCACCAAAATGACGGTGATGCTGCCGAATGCCAGATTAAGAAATAAAAATTGGAAAAAATAGTACGTACAAAGCAGTGGGCATTTAGCAGTAGCCGTGAAAATGACAGTTAATAAGCAAAAAGGCAACAAGAATTTGCTCAAACTTGCGCAAATCACTCTGAACACAACTAGCCGCTTATACAATAAATCTGTACTGGGGCAGACACTTTTTTCTCTGATATATGGGAGAAAAAAAAGTTACAATATAGTTTTCTTGAAAATCTGAAACTTTAAACATTTATTTTATTTTATTGGACCGCTGTAATGTTTAATCTTGGGGGACAGAGCGGAGCGACTTTTGGCAGATTGTGAAGTGACCCTGAGAGAAAGGTGCACAGGCAGAACGGAGCTGCCCTTTTTAAACTGGACGCTCAGCCCACTGAGCTGTGCTGCTGTGGAAACTACTTTGTCTCCTGGGTTAGTTTGAGACGGTCAAAAAAGGTTTATGCAATAAGATTTGTTAAGTGTTGCCTACTATTGTATATCAATCAATCAATCAAACTTCATTTACAGAGCGCTTTTCAGTGATTTTCCATGTCCAACCGTGTCCACCAGTGGTCAATGACCGTGACCCTGGCCCATATACTGGAAAAAAACTATATCTAGGTAAGTTAAAATGACTTAAATTAAGAACATTTTACTTTATTTGAACAGATTCATCTTGACAAGTAAAATCATCTGCCAGTGGAATAAGTGTTTTTTCTTAATTCAAGCTAAATTTGATTGCATTTCTTATTTTAAGTGCAAAAAGTTGCTGTTTTTCTTATTTCAAGGGCAGCAAGATGTATTTTCATATTTTAAGTACAAAAATCTTATTGCACTGGCAGATAATTTTACTTGTCAAGTGAAATTTACTCAAATCATGGTAAAACTTTCTTAATCCAAGTCATTTTAGCTTGACTAGATTTTGTTTTTGCTGTGTAGTCACAAAATTCAAGTGTTCAAAGCGATGCCCCTCACTATATAACACCTCCAGCTTGGTCCTTTGTGCATCAGTGCAATTTCCCTATCAGTATATTTAAAAAAATATATATATTAATTGTTGATATACCGATCACAATGACGAAAAATGGGCTAAAACTTGCCTGTAAATGCCTTGACTCAGGTTCAAGCCCAATTTATTATGTGTTTTTATTGATACTTTGCAGTGGTATCATGCTGGGGGTCTCCTACATCTAAGTATATTGGCAAAATGTTCACCAGTTACCATGGAGACACAATGCATGCACTAGCAAATGCATCCAAATAAGTTTGAAGAAAAAATAAAGAAAGAAAAGAGGAAAAGCAAAAGGCGAGAGTGACTAACTGCAAAACTGAACAGATGAGTAATGCCAGCTGCCTCGTGACTGTAATGTTAGTCAGGTCTTTATGGTCTGATTACGTTAGAATAAAACCCGGATTAAAGTCTAACAAAGCCTCAGACAGAGCAGTGCTTACAGTTAGCATCACGCCCTCAGGAAATGATGACATAAGCTGCAAAGTATCAACTGATTCTTGTGTTTAGTTCATAGTTTTGAAAGACTGTACAGGTTTTTACGGTCTCAGAAACAGAACTTTAAATGCACGCTTTGACAACTTCAGAAATCAGAGCTAACGACGACTACAATGCTAACCGCGCACCTCCTGATCAAGACTTAACGGACCTATTTTAGACCTGTAGAGCTGCTTCTACCGTATATCTGTAATGGGACAAGACTAATTCTGCTCGTATTGATATTTCTCGACAAGTTAGTTCCCAATTCATCACCGACGTCTACCTCCACGTCATTTCCCCTTCCCTCTTGTATAATCTATCATTCTTCTCTTTGTATCCACGCACGGACCGCTCGGAGAGTTTCCATAAACACTGGAAAGGCCAGCGCACTCCGCCGCTCCATGTAAGGCCTCCCCCTCCCGATGAAACCCTGCTTCGACGTTATTTATTAGACCCGATCCTGCACACACCTATAAAAGTTAACAAGCCCCTTTTAAAACCAGCTTTGGACATTTATAAGGTTGAGGTAGACTCCACGCTGCATTGATACCGGTAACGCCATCGTTCTGTTTCACTATTTTTTATCCGTCAATGAATACATCGCACGTTTGATCTGCTAAAGTTGTTTATAATGATTGTCTATTAGCGGTAGAGTGGTTAGTGCTTCCCGTGGGAGTGATTGAACCCTCACATATACAGAGAAATACAGGTCCCATTCATCCACACTGGCAGATTAAAAAGAAAGTACCCATATCTCAAAGTGATCGTACATCAGGCTTTCTCATTGCTTCTTCTGTTGTGGCTTTGTGAACCGTCGTCCCTGTTGAGAATAGAGATAGTTGAATCAAGGTCACAGTGTAATACTCGCCGTGCAAAGAGGCTTGAAAGATTAATCGGGATTGGACTGAGATCACAATATGGAAATACGCAAAGGCTACAACTGCTGAAATACCATAATTTACTTCAAACAAACATGTCCTGTCTTATTCTGTGTAAAAACTGCGAGCCGTGTTCATCAGATCTGTATAAACTTGTTCTGAAATGGGATTCTTGTATTAGTTTGTCACATCATATTTCAGTCTTTTTTGCCACTTTTCCTGGAGTTTAAAGCCGGCCTAATATGCAAAATCGACTTTTCAGAGCTTTTAACCATCTTATAGTTGTTTCTCCTTCTCATTTACCTTCTCGAAGTTGTATGTGGAGTGATTCGTGCATATTTGTTTAATCTTTAATCGCTTATTTTAAAGACAATCTCTGTTTTCGTATACGACCTGTGCTCTGTACTTACTTCATTCGTGATACACGTAGGATTTAGCAATGTTGTCTAGCCATTTTGGTACAAATGAAAAACAAAAAAGCGTGTTTGTTGATCTGCCGCCATCCATTGGACTTTGAGTCTCTTTGTTGTGATGTTTACAGTGATGCAGCTCACCTTTTTTTCTTAATTTTCTTTTTTCTTTTATTGTGTTGTTTTACATCAAAATTGTCATAAAAATGTGCAAATTATAATACAATGATTCGCTGGTGTCATACATTATAATTATTTCAGATAAAGTCACAGTATGTCTTAAATTATGAACCTGGAACAGAAAATAAGTCACAAAAATATAACTGTAATCGTGATGCTTGTCAGAAAAATCACAATTCATTCGATATTTATCCTAAATCGTCCAGCTCTAAAAAGGAATGTGGATCAAGTACTCAAAAATATATTCAAATAAGTGTTTACTGAAACCGAAACATGGAACTAAACCTGAACTAGACCAGGACTAAACCAGGACTACAACCGAACTAAACCAAGTTCTCAAATGAATCTGTATTATATTTGATGGAACAGTGAGCAAACATCTGTTACTGTGTGAATATAACAGGTTATAGCAAAGCTGCTAATTTCCATCTGTTCTTCCTGGAACTAAATCTGGACTAGACTAGAACTAAACCCGGTCTGGAACAGGGTCAAACCAGGACTGTATCGAGACCAGGACCAATGAGAACACAACCAGAAAGGTCCAGATAGTGAAGTGACGGGTTTTATGTCGTTTTGCTCATGTCTTCTTTGTTTGTGTCTTGCCATGAGACACAACAAGATTAAAAGTGCATCTAACTTTTATGGTAGAGCCCGCCAATTGCTTGTTTCCATGGAGATGTTATTGCTTTGCCTGCAGTGTTACAAAGTATGGCATTAAACCTGTGTGAAGAAGCGACCTCACTCCCAGCCAGAATGCTCGTTTTTTAACAATGAAAACACCCATAATTATTATACACGTTTAATAAGATATTGTGGAACATTACAGGCAAAGCAATAGTATCTCCAGGGTGGCAGACTCCCAACCCAGGGTTCCTACAGTGTCTTAAAAAGTCTTAAAAAGCTGAAAAAAAAATTGAATTTATGGAATTTGGAAATAATACCTTAAAAACACTTGAAAAAGTTTAGAATTTTTATATCTGGGTGTTAAAGTTTGTGCAGTATGTAACTTCTCCGTATCACATTTCTCCTCAAAAGTTTAATTTGTCAACCATCATCATCTGGTTAAATAACAAAGTCTAAATAAAGAGTCACGAAACCAATAATCGAGAACGTAGCGCACTCCCGGGTCAGAATACTCCAAACACGTCACTGAAGATCAAACACTACAGCGCCACAAGAAACAAGCTCAGTAGAAGCGTATAAAATCAAAGACAATCTCAGCAGAAAACAAAGTTTGACCAACGCCGTTATGTTGTTTTTTTAATATTACCAATTATTTACGTTATTGAGTGACATTTTCAAGCTGGGGTTACTGGGAAGTGTCTCTCTACTTCCCATATTCCTTTTGTCGGAGAAATAAATGAGCACAAATTCAAGAACTTAGTCTTTCTTTGCCGGTAGATCTACTGTATGAAATAGGCCGTGACAAAGGTATTTTAAGTAAGTTTTTATATAAATGGTCTTAAAAAGGCTCAAATTTAACTTGAAAAAACCTGTAAGAACCCTGCCAACCTGAAAAGTTACACAGTGCACCTTTAACTGCAGTGCATTTGTCCTTCCAGAATCTCACACAATGCATTTTAGGCTGCACATTATTCCAAACCGTAGTAGTGATTATCGTAGTATTGTTGTGCAATTTGCTGTTTGATTAATACTCCAGGCACCTGCGGTCGCCATGGGAACAAACCCTATGGCGATAAATGAATAAAGCTAATTTAATGTCCTCGATGGCATTTTTTCGTTGGCATTTCAGCAGCAGGTTTATCGTAGTATTTGCATATTATGTTACACAAACGGAGCCTCTGAGTATTTTAGCTAGTGCTGCTGTAACTTGTACTGTGACATAAGGAGCAAACCACCTGCAGAAGGAACAGGTGTACGCTGAATAAATGTCACTCAGGTACTCCGTGTACTTTCAGGATTCACAAGGTATCACGATGGAGGTAGCTGGGGAACTGTGTCAGAGTGTGCCAAATGTTCAAGCTGAAAATTGGTTGACAAAAGTGGTTTAATTTTCAGATTTTAGTCATTACAAGTTAAGAAAATAGATACATTCTCAGCAATTCTTCACCTACCAGTGTAACAGTCTCATAGCAGCTCAGATCTCACTGCAGATCTGGCCAAGATTTTAAAACTTATATCAGGTTATTCATCTTGTTTTCAGACTTATTATCTACTTACTAGTTCTGAGACTGCTTAATTCTAGTTTAGAGGTAGTTTATTTTAAGATAACTTGTTAAATAAAATTATCTCGCTGCATGGACAGATAATTTCACTACTTTTAAGTCATTTTCTGACAGATGTAAGTGTTAATATCTTAAATTTTCAAGCTTTTTTGCAGTGCTTGATACGTTGTCTGGTTTGGAGAACCTAGCTGGAGGATAGGCAGAAATGACCGTTTCATATTTGAACACCTTTATACAAAACTATTATTTCAGAGAAGGGTTAGGCGGTATCCAAATTTTGATACCATTAAACCTTCTTTATTTTATTTTGTAGCTGCACCTAAACCATTCAGAAACAGAACAGCAGCATTATATTTGAAGACGAGGCACAAGTTCTGATCAAAACAAACTGCCAGTGCGTATCTCCCTCCATTTAATGATCTGCGACACGACAAGAAAAGCGCAGAAGAGGCAGATTCTGGAATAAAAAGTAAAAGGCGGCAGTCCACGGCATGTGATATTTCTCACTGCAGCATGTTGTATCTGACAGACCTGCGCTCTCGGCACTCGGAGAAGTTACCGTCTCCTCCGTGAAAGTCTGACTTCGTCCTCAAGCGGGAACTTTCTCCTCTTCAGCGCCTCGTCCCCTCTCGACTCTCGACGTTTAATAAAACGTCTCCATCGCAAACCTTTCGGTTCAATATCACACACGAAGGGTCGGCCATGTTTTTTTTCTTCTTCCTCGCTGCGTGTGGATGGAAATCTCCGAGCGTGATGACGTTTGAAGAGGGGAGGAAGTCCACACTGTGCCCCGTGTCTGAAGCGACTGTGGTGGGATCTCTGGCCTGACACAGGGTCGTAGCTCCGTTAAAATTTACCGTCTCTCCCCTGTCATTCGGCCTGAATCCAAAATACTGTTTAATATTATATCAGGTCCCTATGCGCTGCAGATTTTTTTAATGATGGTAATTAAACTGATCCCGCTGCTACTTTTTGATACCTCGGTATACCGTATGACAGTATTACCGCCCAACCCTGTTTCAGAGATGTAAAGGTGCAGAGTGGGTCGTACATCTCAGACTGGCTGGTTGCTGTCCTAAATTTGTGGACCTACAAAATATTATGACTACAAAGATGAATAAAGGAATAAAACCTTGGGTGCCTTCATATTATTTGGTCCTGGCTTGAGCCCAGTTGGTCCTGATGTGGATATGTGCGAGTTTGAACCCTAAATTCACCCTTACTGAAACAAACCCAACTTAATACAATATGTTTTTATTTTAGCCGTTAATATCAGTTCTCGGAGCGTTCAGCCAAAAACACAAACAACACTTTTCCACTCGCCCCTGCTGTGCTCGCTACTCCTGCTGCCATTTCAAACCAGGGTCATGAGAGGTTTACAACGCTCTTTTCCTCTATCCAAAAGAGGGAAAAAAAAGACACAGATATAGGTCTCATTGCTTCTCGAGGCGTTTAATCCTTGTCCATAATAATCTCGACATTTAGCAGACCACGACCTGCAGATTCGAAAAGCCTTGTTCCAATCTGGCTCCAATCACAGTGCTGGGTTTGTGAGGGCACTGCTGATTTCCTCGCCGTGGATGAGTGATCGCTGGGAGACAGGCCGGAGCTGCCAAGTCCCGCGCGCTACACGTGTTGAAAAATCACACAATCTTTAACACCGAAATGACCAGCGAAGTGTGTGTGTGTGTGTGTGTGTGCAGAGGCGTTATGGTAAACCAAAAATCTCTGGCACGCGGCGCTCACGAAACTTATTTAATCCATCCATCTGTGAGGTATCTCCAGTCAGCTGTCTCTAATGTCGATCTGTCATGTTTTAGGAATTAATTGGGTTGCTTGTTTGCGCCTTATAAAGCAGTGGTGCTAATTGAGACATTTCCAGGCATTGGGTAGAAATGAAAAGAACTGTTTATGGTTTCACTGAAATAAAACTACATCACACGCACAAATGACCACTCTAGTGAGCTTTAAGTCATGTTATAATGTTGTTACCGCCTCAAAAACAAACCCGGAGTTGTGTTTTGTTTCATTCACACACTTGAGTAATCCCGGTTTATTAGTCTGTCTACATTTACAAATCTTAAAATTCTCTGTTCCACCTTATGATGTCATGTGGTGGTGGTTTTCAGGTTAACAAATGTTTTTTTCTTAGCTGAGTTGACTAATTCTGAGCTAACTAAATCTGGAATAATTCTGAGTTAAGTTTTTCTCAGTTTACTAACTCTGACCTAACTAACTCTGAGCTAACTAACTCTGAACTAATTCTAAGATAACTAACTCTGAACTAACTAACTCTGAGCTAACTAACTCTAAGCTAACTAATTCTGAACTAACTCTGAACTAATTCTGAGCTAATTAACTCTGAACTAACTAACTCTGAGCTAATTCTGAGCTCGCTAATTCTGAGCTCCCTAATTCTGAGCTAACTCTCAGCTAATTCTGATCTAACTAACTCTGAGCTAATTCTGAGCTAACTCTGAGCTAACTAACTCTGAGCTAACTAACTCTGAGCTTACTAATTCTGAGTTTACTAACTCTGAGCTAACTAACTCTGAGCTAACTAACTCTGAGCTTACTAATTCTGAGTTTACTAACTCTGAGCTAACTAACTCTGAGCTAATTCTGAGCTAATTCTGATCTAACTAACTCTGAACTAATTCTGAGCTAACTCTGTGCTAACTAACTCTGAGCTTACTAATTCTGAGTTTACTAACTCTGAGCTAACTAATTCTGAGCTAACTAATGAAATAAATAAGCAACATCTTAGTCACTATAAATCCAATAAAGCTGATTTATGTAACTTTCTTAGTTTAGGAGGACCTGCTTGTCGCCATGGAGATATATTGTTTTGCCTGGAATTTTCTTTTTCATTTATCTTGAATTTCTTTGGTATAGTGACGATTTTCATTGCTCAAAAAAAAAAAAAAAACACTGAAAAACATTAATTCTTTCTGTGAGCAGAATTGCCTCTCCACAGATCTGTCCTGTAACTCGGCATGCATGCGTGTCTCTATATAAATACATAGGTTTAATTTAACCGTATTTCTGTTTACCAAAATATCTTTTTAGGTATCTATAATGATTAATCCACCAGTATGTGCAAGATCTTTTTATCAAAATATTTTTAATGCTGAAATATCAGTATTGTTGCTATCCACACATTTTCAAGTTTAACGTTTTCCAAAAATGACACCAAAGTCTCATCCAAAGCAAGTCTCTGGAAACAGCGAAAAACTATTTGGAACTCAGTAACAAAATTATTGGTTAACAAGGACTATTTTGTTATTCTAATTGGTCATTTTCTTAATGAACAACAATTTGAAACAAGTTTTTGCTATACTACGAAGTTATTTATGTTTTCTTGATTTCATGACAGTTGCTCTAATACTTTTTTAAGCACTGTACATTTAATGCAGATTTAACTACACAAGTCAACCTTGCTTTAAAATTAAAATAACAAGCCAACTGTGGTCATATGTGCATTTGTCTGCTGCTGCCAAGACATTATGCTAAACCCAGGATTCCTGGCTTCTTTCCAGTTTTGAAACTTGTTTAATCCTTCCATCTGCGGGGTCCACTTGAGCTCGAATACCTCTGCACACTTTGGAACACAAGCTGTGATTTCATGCATTTGGCGTTTTGATGTAGCCCAAACTAAAGGATCTTATGATGAGGAGAAGGTAGAAAGACTACGCTATGGGAACACCAACCTGCTGTTTCTATTCAAGAGCTTTTGTCAATGGGGAGCAAGGATCAAAATAACCACGATTCAGCCCATGTGGCCCGCTCGGCTTTGTCACTGCGTTTGAAGACACATTGTTAGACCGTCAAAAGCCTTCCGGAAACGGCTGCTTTGTCAAGAAATATTTCCTATTCGCTTTGTGCAGGTGAATGAAGTGAATATGAATGAATGTGTGGTGTCACCTGAAACAGACTAGTTTTGTCTGAGCACCTGTTTAATATGAGTCACTGGTTTAGTCTGGTGATATAAAGACGGGAACGTACATTACGATCTCACCATCCGTCAACCAAAGGACTAAACAATGTAAATATTCAGGTTGTGGTTAGATCACTGTGCTTCAAATAGGGCACGGCCGATATATCGGTTGGCCGATATAGACTCTCGGAAACATATCAGCCAAAATCTTGCCAGTATTCCATGTGGACATTTTACCTTGTTATAAAGCTTAGACTCTCTATATTATAATATAATTATATAATTATATATATATATATATATATATATATATATATATATATATAATATAATTATATATATATATATATATATAATATAATTATATATATATATATATTATATATATATTATATAATTATATATATATATATATATTTGAGTCTGGATAAAAAGGACAGTTCTTAGTGCAGATTTGTGATCTGAGAGGAGCCTGTGTGAGGCTGAGTGTTGGAAATGTGTTGTTTTGAAGTGTGAATTATCGGCATTTAGCAGATCATGAATTACTGCAGCGCACATTCATTTACCGCTAAAAGCTAATAGCGGTAGTTTGCTTACAGTACTTTCTTTACTGACTAGAATATCATACAAAAATCCCATTAGGCCGACCTACTGTCTTCAAATATGACGTAAAGAGGCACAATAACAATAATTGTTGCCTAAATAAACCCAACTGAAAATGCAATAGAGCCAAACCTAAGGTTTATAAACAATTGAAGATTTACAGTGATTTTTTACGTCATAAATATATCAGCGATTATATCGGCAGCTCCAACTCCCATTTTATCGGTATCATATTTGCCGCAACAAAATCCATATCGGTCGGGCCCTAGTCTCAAAGCTAAGGTTTATTAAAGGGCCCATATTACAATATTCTTTGAACTATGTTATAATGTTTCATTCACACATGTTTAACACACAAACTCTGCATATTTAGCCTGAGTTCTTCTCTTAAACGGAAAACTCTCTGTTTCACCTTTTGATGTCATGTGGTCATACAGGAAGTGCTCTTAAACCCCATATGCCTTCACTAGAATCATTTGGATAATTTCAGCCCTGGAATTGCTGATCTCTACTGAACAAAAGATACAAGGAGTTGTTAACGTGAAAACTACAGCTTCATGACATCAAAAGCCTCTGGTTGGACGTCTCTTCATTTGAGGGGCCAATGCTGATGAAACCTGTTGACGTGTGGCGAAATTTGCCCAAAGTTTTGAATTTTTAACTCTGGCGTTTGATGCCCGTGGTCAGATTCACGCTGCGCTGGTGCTAAAAAAGCAGCAGAAATGCAAGATGACCTAGATCTACATCTACAGACTTTGCCTGTAAACTCAAGGCTGTGGTCTGGACGCTGATGTAGACCGCCGAATAATACGCAATTACACAAGCATGTGTAAATGAAACAAAACACAACAGCGGGTATGTTTTTGATGAGGAAGCAACATTATAACATGGCTTAAAGTCAATTTTGTGTAATATTTATTAAAAAGTAAAATATAAAACAAACAAACCAAGCAATTTACTTTAGTTTGTGGTGTTATTTTAATATTCAAAATTCCAAAATTAGCGCAGACCTCTTCATCTAATTTTTTAATTTTTTTTATTACCTATAACTCTTTGTCCATTTGTTTTCCATGTGTTTGAGTATGTATTCATTTGTTTGTCATTAGCCTGTTTACTCCACAGTGGCAGCATGGCGTCAGTAATGATGCCTATTGTTGTTTGTGTGGTTGTTTTTACGGTGCGTTTTGGGCTTCTTTCAGTTGTTTTCCAAGGTGGTTTTCCAAATGACAAATAAACTAACCTAACCCAGTCATTTTAGTTTGACTCTGCAAAATACCCATAGAGACATAATTGGCCAAGAAGCAGAGATGTCAACAGTGTGCTAAAGTGTGCTGTTTGTCATTGTGCACAAAGCCTGCTTTTGTCACTGCTCTGCCTAAAATGGTACATTAGTTGTGTGCATGTATTGTTTAAAGGTGCATTGTGTAACTTTTCTGGTGGAGGGTCCCTCAGATGCTTTTCTCCATGGAGATATTATTACTTTGTCTTGGTATTAAACATTTCAGTCATCATGGAGACCAAACCAGATGAAGTTACAGGTCAGATCTGTGGAGAGGCGTCAGAATGCCTGATTTTCTAGGTAATTTTGAGCTATAAAACCACCTGTAATTGAATAAATGTAAAGTAAAGCTGTTTAATGTCATACTGTGGAACATTCCAGACAAAGCAATGACGTATCCATAGAAACAAGCAGGTGACGGACCCTCCACCAGAAGAATTACACAAATCACCTTCAGTAATGCACCAAAGTGTGTGTGTTTGTATGTCTGCAGAGGCATTATAATAAACCAGACTCGCTCAGACACATTTTAAAAAGTTAAAAGTCCCAGATTTTCTACAGTTACATTCTTTGTGTTTTAATCACTCATTGAAACGAAATGGCAAGTTCAGAAAAGCACTTTAAGCTGTATTTTTGTTTCTTTTTAAGTACTTTTCCTTGACTATAGCTGCCTCTGACTCAGTGCAAGGTTATGGAAGAAATGCGTCACATTTCTTAGCATCACAACAATGCCTCAATACCAGCTTTTTCCCAATTTCTACAAAGTTCAGAGTAAGGCGAGTACATCATGGAATTCTTTTCATCTGATAGAAATTTTCTGTGGCTTTTAACTGATATTTGCCTTAAAAATAAATTTCAAGGACCACACATTGATAGGTTGCAGTAAAGTTCACAAATTAACTTTTCATCGCGTTTCATGATTGTGTAAAAACAGCCACAGGTTTTTTTTATCTACTCTCTACTTCTACTTATTTCCCCGCACTACTCAGTTTTAAGGGACAAACCTGAAATGGCACATAAATAAATAAAACAAATGAAAGGTTCATCGTGTAACTTTTCTGGTGGAGGGTCTGTCATCTGCTTGTTTCTATGGATATGTCATAGCTCTGCCTGGAAAAAATACAAATATTGATTTAAACAACACATTTTCATTTGAGAGGGACTTGTTTAAATGCACAATTCCGCTTATCTGTTGTAGTTTCAGCTAAGTCAGGTTTTTAATGGTCAGATTGTGTTAAAATAAAGCCTATACAGTGGTCTCTCATTTATCGTGGGGTTTACGTTCAAAAAATAACCAGCGATAGGCAAAATCCACAAACTAGCCAGCTTTATTTTTTTTTTAAACGACTGTATATGTTTTAAGGCTGTAAAACAACTCCGAAATCTTAGTGGGGAGGAGACGCAAACTTGGCCCACGATCTAAACTGAGGAGCGCAGGGGTGAAAAAATATAGTTATGGGGAGTTGTTGGTGCTGTTTTCACCTTTGATTATGCAGAAAACAATGCGTGTGTTCTCCCTTAGCCAATCAGAACGCAGAACACAATGCATGTTCATACACGGTGAAAAAAAGCATGAAAAATGACACAAAAATAATCAGAGAACGGCGAGGCCACGAAGGGTGAACCGCGTTATAGTGAGGGACGACTGTATTAAAAATCTTGTGGAACAGAGCTTCAGACAGAGCAGTGCCTACAGTTAGCATCACACACAGGGAATGTTGGCGACATCAGCGGCAACGTACCAGTACATACTAATAGTTAGCCTACAGTGACCAGACGTCCATATGTCCCAGCAGATTTATCCAAAACCAGTGATTTGTCCCAGTTTTATACAAGAAATATTCCTAGTGTCCCTATTTTTGACTAATCCCTGTCAACAGTAAAGAGATGCATAAACTGTCATTTGTTTAGGTAAAATACAGGAAATCCGCTTAAAAATGACCAAAACAAAAAGAAAATGTGACTATAGTGACTCACATATTGAGCTGAGTGCAGAACAGTTTTCCTTAACTATGCATTTGTTTCACAATTTCATTATCACCATCCCACATCGAGAGTGTCCCAGTTTTTTATTTCAAAACTCTTGTCACTCTCAAGCCCTATTCGCACAGCATAAGTATAACCTGGGGATGTCTGGTAATTTGCAAATTACCGCCCCACCTCTGTGTTATTTGCAGCGCATTCGCACAGGATAAGCGTAGTCCGTAAATTACTCTATTTTACTGAAATTACGACCGGATATGTCGTAACATCACATACGTTTCTATGTCTTTCGCGCTGCTAAGTAAGTAAATTTATAAAGTATGCAAAAAATGATAATAATAAAAAAAAAGTACCTTACCACAGGCGGCTACACATGTCGTCCAGGTCAACATCCTGCGAGAATTTCCCTTTTTGCGGATCGGTTTCCATGTAGAGGCTCTGAGGCTGTGTTATAATTTGCCCCTAAAAAGCTCAAAACTGCTAATCAAAATTTCTACCGCAGCCTCCATTACTCAAGACGGAAAGAGATATAAAAGGCGCACAAAGCGATAGAAAATGCGTGTAATATATAGAGAAACGACCGCGGAAATAAAAGGAATAGACAGAAAAGACAATTACAACAACAAACACTGACATGCAGATTCGCACAGGACGAGTATCATCACCAGACGTCTGTGTTTGGTGAAATATAGTCAGTAATTTGCGGTGGAATTTTTACTTTACAAATTACAGACATGGCGCATTCGCACGGGATTAAGACTCAGACATTCTCCGCAATTATCACCAAAGGGCCACAGGTAAAACTAATCCCGTGCAAATAGGGCTTAAGTTAGCTTTATCAAACCACAGAGAATCCATCCGTAAACTCACTATAAAACTACTATTCCCAGTCTAACCCAGGCCTTCCACGCAAACTCCGCTGTTACCGGACGCCTACAAGTCTCCGAAGCACATTATTACTTTGTCAAAGAATTCTCCCTCTGACATCCCTGAAATGTATTCCCTTTTTCCGGAAACTGCGAAGATATGTGTACGCGACGAGCCTAACCTTGGCGGCAAACAGAGCGGCCACCAGGGTCACTTTGCCTGATGTATGATGCAGCCTAGCGCCGCACACAGCACATTTATTAGACTGCGTAATGATAAAAAGATAGTGGGGGAAACGGATGGAGCTTGAATTGTAGCCCGCACAGAGAGATCAGGGCTCCTATGGGCACATCCTCCCCCGCGGTAATATTACAAAACCACTCTCGGGGAATACAAATGTTATCTTTAGAGCGGCGAACTGTGATCAGCCACCCTATTGGAGAAAAAGGGGAGATTCAGCCCTTTTAGTGATTAGTCTCTGTCATCATCCGAGCTTTGTCAAGTCATTTACATGGTAACGACACTTTGCGGACCATATTTCACTTGGCGGTACCTTTGCGACGCAGGAGTTGGGATTCGCAGTTCGGAAGATTTACGATGTTTAAATGGTTGAACGTGTCAGCGGTGTTTTTTAACTCTTTATCAAAGCGGCGAAACGGGAGACGTATAAAAAGGCCTTATTTGAATTTCATTGGGAAAAGTTTGGGGCTAAATACATCCAGGTGGTTTGTGTCTCTATATGAGCCAAACGTACAGGAATTCTAAGGTGTGTAATCCATCTCTCTGACACACAATACAATATATATGACCTTTTAGCAGCTATGTGGAAGCTAATGCATTTATCATGTTTTATTACCTGGGCTTTTGGCTTGAAATTTGACTTTTAAGGTCCTGGATTATGTAAAATCGACTCTGGTGAGCTTTAAGTCATGTTCGAGCGTTGTTACCTCATTAAAAACATACCTGGAGTTGCGTTTTGTTTCATTCACACGTGTTTATTATTAGTCTGTCTGCGTTGCCAAAGCTCAGAACGATCTGCTCCACCTTGTGATGTCATGTAGTGGTACTTTTCACCTTTAGCTCAGAAGAATTTGTCGATTCCAGGGTTGAAATTATCCAAACAGTGGAGGATGAGTGTGTGGAGGAGTGTGGAGTTTTCTGTCTGAGAGGAGAACTCTAAGCCTAAATATGCAGGTTTTATTTAATAAAAGTTGCAGATCGTTGTGATGTTTTTCTTCCTACATTTCATGACCCAACATTGCAAGAAGTTGTTTGCGTAGGTTTTACATCAGATGCCCCTCCTGGTTCAACACTCTTTTTCTCCAGACTACTAGTGCACAAAGATAATATGTTTTGATACCTCAAGTTAAAAATACAGTATTTTTGGGGTTAAAAATGTGATGGAAATGGAAAGAATAACAAGAAGACCGCAATTTAAATGTATAAGAAATTGAAGAGTTATGGGCACCTGTAATACAAGAGGCAAAATGATCTGTACCCCACCTTTAGCGTGTGTGTGTGTGTATGGGTGTATATAAGTGAGTGAATGTGTAAGTGCATGTTTATTAATTTATCATGATTAATGTATTTTTGGACTATAAGTCGCTCTGGAGTATAAGTCGCACCAGCCAAAAAATATGTAATGAAGAAGAAAAAACATTTATAAGTTGCACCGGACTATAAGTCACTTTTTAAGGGTTAGACCAAGAACAGACATATCATCTTGAAAGGTAAATTATAGTAATAAAGTGTTCAGCTCCACTCAAATGAAGCTCCCGATGCTCACGGTTACAGGAGCGAAACTGGAGCCAGGCTTTGTTATGAAGATGATTTTATTGGACGGACAAAATAGCGGGTTCATACGAACATTTTAAGACCAAAATGATGAGGCCACTGCAGCAGTTATAGAGAGAGGCTCTGTCCATTCATATATACGGTCTATGGGCTATCAGGGTGAAAAATGTAATATATAAGTCACAGGACTACCCAAACCATGAAAAAGAAGTCCAAAAAAACAGCATTTCTTTATTTATTTTTGGTAATGGGTCACTAATTAAATAAATTGTGTTTTGTGTTTCAAGAAAGAACCTGCAGCTGTTGGCAGTTTATTATATAAACTGTTGGCCCAGTGCTGAATCCCTACGATTATGTCCATGATGTTCGATTGTTATACCTGTGACTCTTTGTCTTGGTGCTGAATGTCAAGATTATTTGGTACAGGAATTGTAATTGTTCATATCAGAATAGAAAAAAACAACAACAGTATTTTAAGAGAAAATTTTGCATGATTTAAACGTGCACTGTGCAGCTTTTCTGATAGAGTCACCTACCTGCTACTTGTCTCCATGGAGATATATTGCTTTCTTAAGAATGTTCCACAGTATGACTTAAGTATGACCAGCTGATATAACCAGACAAAATTATGGGAAAGTCAGGAAAATTGTGCAGGTGTTTTTCAAGAGATTTTCCTCCAATAAAAACACATTTTAATTGATAAATACCAGATGAATATAAGTGTAATGCCATACTGTGGAACATTCTAGGCCAAACAATAACAATTTAGAAGGATTGGGTTGAATATTTGGATCCTAATAACAATTCCCAAATGATAGAAGTAATGAAATGAGCTTGTCTGGCCCTTGCGTGTCATCAAATATCATATCTCTGGACTTAGACTAGTTTATATTTTGGTCAGACTTTTGTGGTAAAACGTCCTCTTATAACTATCTGAAAATAATGATCTCCAAACCTAATTTCTGAAGCTTAATGACGCTTAAGTAAACAAATGCTATTCCTTCCCCTCAGTGAAGTTTTAGCTGTGACTAATATTTGCACAGCTCGCGCTCCATCTGCCCACATAACTCCACACACGCTTTCAGAAATATCTGTCATCAAGGCCATTTCTTTGCACAACCAGATACACAGAATAATTCTTCTTTCACTGTCTTTACTGTGCACAGCTATGAGGTGGAAGAAGTACTTTAGGCTGTCAGTTAAGTAAAAGTACAGCAAAATACTCAATACTCAAAGTAAAAGTATGATAGGAGGAGATTTACTTAAAAGTGCAAAAGTACAAATTATGCACAATTGACTCTTGTGAGCTTTAAATCATGTTATAATGTTGTTACCGCCTCAGAAACACACCTGGAGTTGTGTTTTTTTGAGTAGTCCTTTATCAGTTTGGCTACATCTCCAAAGCTCAAAATGCTCTGTTCCACCTTGTGATGTCATGAAGAGGTAGTTTTGAAGTTAACAGTTTTCTCGTTCCTTTTGTTTAGCAGATATTGGCAATTCCAGGGCTGAAATCATCCAGATGATTCAAGTGGTGACACACAGTGGAGCACTTCCTGTATATATGTGAGTGTTTTCCGTTTGAGAGAAGAACTCAGCGTAAATATGCAGGATTTGTGCGTTAAACGTGTGAATGAAACAAAACACAACACAACTGTTTGTGGTGAGGAAACATCATTATAACATATCAGAAAATAGTTTAAAATGGGCCCTTTAAGAGTGAAAGTATTTGAATAGATTTGAGAATGAATTGTGGTGCTTTTTATTTAACAGAAGCAGCTGAATCTGAGTATTATGCAAAATGTACTTTTTTTCTTCCATGTTATAACGTTCCCTCATCAAAAACATGCCTAAAGAGGTTTTAAATGTCATTCACGCACGTTTGAATAATCTTGCCATCCAATCTCTCCCAGGCCCTGTATGTTCCATAAATATATAAAAGCACGATGCAAATGGAATAGTTTCATTAGTGGGATGCACACCTATTTATTTCATTTATTAACCTTTATTTAACCAGGAAAGTCCCGTTGAGATTAAAAACCTCTTTTTCAAGGGAGTCCTGGCCAAGAGGCAGCAGTAAATTCATACAGTTACAATATTACAGACAAATACAGAGGAGATAAAAAAAGTTATGTAAAACAAATGCATGTCCTGGACTTGGGCTCTAGGACTCTTAGATTAGACTTGAAAGCATCAGAGAAATGAAATTAACCAAGTTCCAGTCCTTTTGCAACATGCTCCAAGATGAAAGTGCAGAGTAGACAAAAGCTTTTTCACCAAGTTCAGTCAATCAATCGATCAAACTTTATTTATAGAGCACATTTCATACAAAAAAGGAACACAAAGCTCTTTACAGTGATTAATGAACAATCCCACATTTCCCTCCCTCCTGACAAAGCTAAACAGGTGAACATGACTCTCTTTTTTACTGCTAACTGTATCTGGAAACTGCTTCTTAACTATCCTGAAATTACTACCTGTGACATAACTATCTTTTTACAACTAACTACCTGATCTGGAAAAGTATACCAACGTATTTTTCGGAGTATAAGTTGCACCAGCCAAAAAATACATAATGAAGAAGAAAAAAACATGTATAAGTCGCACTTTTTTGGAGGAATTTCTTTTATAAAATCAGAGACCAAGAACCGACATTTCATCTTGAAAAGCAAGTTATAGAAGGTATAGTAAAAAAAAACAATCGAATAGAGAACAATCCATGTATCATTTGTTCATTCGTTTTTCAATATAGAACCAAAAATAAGAAAATGAAAAAGAACTCTTTTCTTTATTATTTGTCTCTAAAACCAAAATGGAAAAAAAAAGGATAACGATTAGTTTTTTCATTTTTGATTCATATATAGGATTCATATATTTGGTCTATGGACTGTCAGTGTGAAAAATGTAATGTATAAGTCGCACCTGAGTATAAGTCGCACCCAAACCCTAAAAAAAGTGTGACGAAAAATACCTGGGATGTGGGAGACTAACTATCTGTGAAGGGGGAGTTACTTAGCGTTGGGAGCAAAGATTCAGAGCATCAAAAAATAAAAAACTGAAATTACTTAAAGAGCCAAAAATAGCATATTAAAATGTTTAAAGGTGCACTATGTAATTTTTGGGGTTGGAGGTCCATCACCTGCTTATTTTTTATGGATATGTCACTGCTTACTGCCTAGAATGTTCTGCAGTATGGCATTAACCAGTTCTACTTTACATTTACAACTTACAAGTGGTTTTATAGCTAAAAATACCTAGAAAAACACGCATTCTGAGTGTGAGCAGGGTCGTCTCTTCACAGATCTGACCTGTAACTTGGTCTGGTTTGGTCTCCATGAAGACAGAAAGGTTTAATGCCGTACTGTGAAGCATTCCAGACAACGCAATAGCATCTCCATAAAGACCTAGTACAAATACCTACAATTATTCAAGAATACAGAGCATTTATTTTAGTGCTTTTTGACTTTTCACCATGGATCCTCAAAGGACTTTTGATGAGCTAAACATTTTCTGGAGCCCACCCCAAAGATCTGCAGGAGAAGCGACTGAAGTCGGTGGGAAAGAATTGAAATTACCAAGTTTATCCACGACTCCCTCGGCTACAATTGGGGAGATATACTGCCTTAATATCTCCGTTTGAAAGTGCTTTTTTTTTTACAAGTCCCCGGAAAACTGTATAGCTCACATGCCAGGCTCCACTCCACTGGTCCGTTGACAGTCGTCGCTTGTTCCATATTCAGGAGCCAATGGGGCGGGGAGTGAGTTATGCCACACTCCGGCGAGCAAAGCATACAGATCGTCCCCACTGTTAGCGTGACAAATGCAAAACAATTTTTACATATGGTATTCATGCCACATCTGCAGCTAATGGAAAAGATATAAAATACGGCGCCCCTTGTGGAGTGATGGAATTTTAAATTGCGTTCTCCGCGTGAATGGTTCCCGTGGCGACTGTCAGCACCAGGAAGTAGCGTCCCGCGGTAAACGGCGCGAGGAGGAGGAGTCGGAGATGTATAGGGTTATCAGAGGGCCGGGATGAAATGAGAGCAATGCGAAATCTATTCTGCTTTTGTGTTTTCTGTTTAAAGTCAATATTTACCCATTATAGATATAACCGCTTTATTCCACTCTAGTCACTTACCGGTGTTGGTTTTAGACTTGGATCGGAGTAATTGCTTGGGCAGAGTGGATCAAAAATACGATATAAAGGTTTTTCTGCAGTGTTTGTGAGCGATGTACATGCAGTATTTGTTAATATATGTGTCAGAGCTCTATAGGCTTATGTTTACCATCACTTCCTTGACTCCAGGTTTGCAATTTTCACATATTTGATTTAGTTTAGCCCAAACAATTGCCCCGTTTACATGAGACCTTTAAATCCAATAAAAAATAAACTAATTCCGATTTTTAAAAGACCATGTAAACACTGAATTCCTAATGTTTATTCGGAGGGTTTAGTTTAGTTTATTTATTTAATTAGCCAGGGACAGTGCACAATATACATTAACCTTAGCAAGAGATGCATGTACCAGGTTGTAGCACCAGTGCAAATTTCTGATGAATGAAGATGAATGATGAATGAATGCCTTTATTTGTTGATTCCTTCACATGTACAAGACGTACAAAGCAATCGAAACTGGACCTGTCACCCCGTCCGTACATTACAACATACCAAAAAAACAATATTACATGGGGAAGACAACACGGACCGGACAGGAAGGCAGGTAGCAGATAGAAATAAACAAACAAACAAAAAAAACAGCATCACATGAGGACAGGGGGAGGCGACAAAAAAAAAAGAGGACCGCCCCAGACCATGCTCCTAATGGGGCATCGTATGGAATGAGTACACAAAATAAAAAACACCTCTGAGCATCAGCAACATAGTCAAAACAGTACAAACATTCCACAGGACTAGCAACAGCTGTAATCTCTGGGCAGGTTGATGTTATAGTTCATAAAAACAAACTTACAAAGAATGACTTTATAATGACCGGAGCATCAACATTTCTGAATCCTCAGTCATACCCAGTTCTCTCAGCGCCTTAAAATCATCATCCTTATCAAAACTCATCATTCAGTTCATTCTCTCCAGAACATCACACTCTCTCCAGACACTCCTCAGTCCACTTTATGCCGGTTCAGCAGGTTTGGTTTGAAAGGAGCCACTTTTTTGCCAGGCGAGAGAACGTGCCATAGTTTGTACATTTGAAGGAGAATCGGTGGTCTCTGATAAAAATGTCAGGTTAGCCAACGCTTCCTTTAGTTTGTCTTCTTCCTCCCTGATAAAGTCATTCTCAAGCTGCTTTTTTATTGTTTTATTATCGTCGGAAAGACTGCGGAGATAGTTTGGATCACGTTTGCGTCCGTGGTGTAACAAGAAACCAAGATGACAAAAAACAAACAGATATAAATAAAAAAAAGCAGGTAGCAGTTGATTGTGTGTTTTCTTCCAATCAACGTAAATAAGTTCGTGTCACTGTCCAATCAGAACCCTTCCCCACCTCCAGACTCAAGACAAAATTAAACATGTTTTCCATGTAAACCTTTATTCAGAATTATTATTTACATGTAAACTAGAAGGAGAATAATTTAATAACAATCTATTTAGTTAGTTAATTTGGATTTAAAATCCTCATGTAAACTGGGCCAATAATGTCAGTTCTTCAACACTATAAATTGTTTAAACTAATAGAATTAAGCGATACATCAGTGGATTGGGTTTCGGTGCCAGCCCCACACTGCCGGCTCAGCAGGGCTCAGACTACACCATTGGAAGCAGAGTGAGACTGGACTAAACTGGACTAAACTGGAACGAGTCACAATATCTTGAGAGTTCATGTTCCAACTCTCAAGCCGCTCCAACATCTTCGACGACAGTTAGTACGAGTGACATTTTATTCCCATGGAGACGGAGTGGTTGGCAGTCTCTGTGGCACCTGGCGCCCAAAACTTGGGATTTTAACCAACTCAGCAGTGCAGCATGTGCAGTTCAAGGGACACAAGTAAGAGACTGTTGGATTTTGGGAATTTAACTATTTTCTCGTATCCATGGAGACTGTGTAAGAGGCTGAGGAGTCAGCTGAGTTTGCTCTGGACATTTGAGATGCTACAGGCTTTGTACTCCATATGTGGCAGCAAATCTATCAGAAAACCTTCCAGAGGAAACACTCCAAGACGTTTCTCTCCATTATTTGTGTAAAAATACTTTTGATAACTAAGAGACGAGTAGAAATGTTTTTTAGAATTGACAACAGGGCTGTCCAATTAGCTTTTAAAAAAATCAAATCAGCATTGAACCATTTCAGATCGTATTGATTGCTTTGGGTCTTTTTAATGGAGCTGTCCACAGCCGATCCTCTGTCAGTAACAAATGTGGTTTAGAAAAGTGTTTAGAATTGGCAGGAAGAAATTAGTTTATTTTCGTGACTGTTTAAGCTGTTTGATATGAAAAGTAATGTTATTTTTATTCATTTTTTTCTGCATACACATATATACCTATCAATCAAAAATCAAAAAAGAAAAAGAAAAAATGGGCTGGTAATGTTACACATACTCATTACAGCCTGAACTATAACATTAAAGAGTTACCTACAGTCAAATAATTATGACAAATTATTATATCCAGTTTTTCTTTTGTGAATGTAAGAAAAGGTTGCCAGATTTCCAAAAGCCTGTTGATACATCCAATAAGAGTGTGTCTAATCTTTTCCAATTTTATTTTGTTTTAATAAGAACATATAAATGCAGTTTAAAGAAATTAAAATCATGATCCATCATTTCCTGCCATATCGACCATCCGTAATACAACCAAAAATGTTATTGTGAGTGTGTCCACCTGCAGGACTGAGAACATTTAAGGAGACAGTTCGGATTTTTGGACATAGGGCCTAATTTCCTCGAGTGTTGGAGACGTGTGGAGACATTTTTTTTAAAAATATTCCACCCAGTCCTTGTATTTGCAGAGGTTGCTGGTGCTAGGCTAGTGCATGTCAATGGTCATAATTGTCCTGAAACTAAAAACAGTCTTACCCACGCCTCAGTGCACCCGAAGCAAAACTATTATTACACCAGACTGTCCATGTAAATGTCTGTGTTGATAGAATAATGTTTGAAATAAAACTGACTTTGCATCACATGAATTGTCGCATATTGAGGGACTATTTTCTCATATATCAGTCCGCTGCTGCCGAGCTTTCTATCAGGAAGTACAACTCGCTGCTGCTGCTCAGGCATAAAACTTTCAAATACCCACTCAACTGTCCCTTTAAAGCCCTTAGATGTATTGTTCTAAATCATGACCGTCCTTCTTACTCACTTCTTCCTCATCTTTCTTAAACCACATTTGTTCATTTTCTTCCAGCGGTTGACGTCATCCGCAGACATTAGCGGCTCTGACCTTACATCCTGGTACTCTGCTCATGTGTGAACACTGGAGGCTTCTCCGTACAGAATAATTCAAGCCGAGACGCTTTGAAATGCTGATCAAGCTCTACCTGCCCCCCTCCACCTCCCTCGTTTTCCCTCATCCTCCCATCTCACCCTTTTTTCACTCCTGCCCCCACACTGCGTGCACTGCAAAAAAGAATCTACCTGTGTAAAATAGTCTTGAATTATGATTAAAGGTGCATTGTGTGACTTTTTAACATTCAACAGCTCTACATTACATTTATTCAGTTGCGAGTGGCGCTTTATAGCTCAAAAATACCTAAAAATACAAGGATTCTCCACAAATCTGACCTGTAACTTGGTCTAGTTTGGTCTCCATGAAGATAAAAATGTTTAAAACGATTACAGACAAACCAATAACATCTTCATGGAAGGAAAAAAAGCCTTTGACGGACCCTCCACCAGAAAAGCTACACAGTGCACCTTTAAAACTGTGCAATGAATCACTTTTTAATCAAACAGAGCCACAGTGATTTGTCGGTGATCATCCTGAGTGAGACGTCTACGGCCAATCTGTCAATACGAGCATGTGTCTGGAGCAGAGTTTTGTTTCCTTTGGTGGAATAAATTGGGTGATTTGTTGTGTTAACTGGCAATGAATTAGTCCTCATTTGTGTTCATTTGTAACACAAAAAGATAAAACTGTGATCCCAACAAGCGATATAAAAAGTCTTTCATTTTTCTATGTAGTTCTGCCCTAATTTAGAAGGTTTGAGTATTTTTGACCTGATATATTTAGGTGTCACTGTTTGACTTGCCTGGCTACATTTCTACTACTACTGCTACTACTGCTGCTACTACTGCTACTGCTACTACTACTACTACTATTACTACTACCACTACTACTGTTACTACTGCTACTGCTACTACTACTACTACTATTACTACTACCACTACTACTGTTACTACTGCTACTATTACTACTACTACTACTGCTACTACTGCTACTGCTACTACTACTATTACTACTACTACTACTACTGTTACTACTGCTACTACTACTACTACTGCTACTATTACTACTACTGCTGCTGCTGCTACTACTACTAATACTACTTCTACTACTACTATTACTACTACTACTACTACTACTACTACTACTCCTATTACTCCTACTACTACTGCTGCTGCTACTACTACTATTACTACTACTACTACTATTACTACTACTACTACTACGACTACAACGAGTGCTACTACTACTGCTGCTGCTACTACTACTACTACTACGACTACTGTGGCTGCTACTGTTACTACTACTGCTAATACTACTCCTACTGCTACCACTACTATTACTACTACTACTGCTACTACTACTACCACCACCACTACTACTACTACTAATACTACTATTACTACTATTATTGCTTCTACTACAGCTACTACTTCTTATCTTATTCACTTATCAAATGTCTGGGATATCTAGTGCTTTCTGATTTACTAAACTTACTTTACTTCTGAATGGTTTAGGTGCAGGTACAAAATTCTTCTTAATTAGTCACAGTAATACCTTATATATGAAATGCTGAGAAGGTTTAATGGTATCAAAATTGGTAAACTGGTAACTAGTTTGTTTTTACAGTGCAGTGAGGATACAGGGTGCCACGGGTGCCATCCCAGCACATCTACATTCAGGGCCAGCTCTGCGGAGATGTGTGTCTAGAAGGCATTCATTACATGTCAGCTCTTCATTAAAAGCTCCCCGGCTCCAGCCTCTTTCATGACGCTGCTGTGCGCTGGAACCGGCCGCCTCACGGTTCCAGACACGCTTCACTCGCTCACAGCCTGATTAGAGCCGGAGCAGAGAGCATCACTGGCGACGAAACGGATCAACGGGCCACAAAACCGAGGCACTTCATCCAGAGACGTGCGCGGGGATCCTCTTGCCCAGGTAGTCCTGACCGTTAAAATCTGTCAGGCGGCGCTCCTGACGGTAAAATGGGAAGAGAAATCCAATCAAAAGAAATCTGATTTAGTGGTTAAAGGGCTGTACCTGATGTTTTTCATGTAATAAAGTAAAATAAGTCTTTCCCCAGTACAGATACATTATAAAAGCGTCACTTAGGGTTAAAATAAGCTGTGTGCTGTTTGCGTATAACTAGAAAGGGTGTTGCACTGTCGGCATGCTAGTTGTTGTTAGTATTACGGTAATGGAAAAAAAACTCTGACATCTAGACAAACAATAAACCCCAATATGGATTAAAGTCTGGGTCAAATGCAGAAGGTAAATCTCTCTCTAAGTAAAATACAGTCTTCCTTATATTAATATTGATTTAAACATGCAATACTGTATTTTATCATTTATTCAACTCTCTAAGCTTAAAGGTATAAGGTACATTTTCTTTTCCTCGTAGGGAAATTTGTCCTCTGCATTTGACCCATCCTTCAGTGCTGCTGGGGTCACCTGTCATGGGCAGTTCTGCACCAGGAGACCTACATTATCTCCATGATTTTGTAGCTGGGCTTGGTCAGGGCCTTAGCTACTCCAACACATTATCAATGGGACGGCGTCATGATCAGTGAGTGTTTTCCGTAACGTATGTGAATTATTCTCATTCTGTTAATCTTAAGGGATGATTAAATGAGTACATATATGCTTTTTTCCTATTCTGACTTTAAAACATATGCCCCTATGTTTCTTGGAGTTGAGCATGCTAACCTTGTGACCCTTGTGCTATTTTAAAATAAGTGTGCTACTTTAAAACGGTGGGCTAGACGTGGGGCTAGACGCTCAATTTCGGCAATTTTACCTAAGCAACAAGGATAGAATTACACCTGCATGCATCAGCAAGTGTTGTAATGTCTGAGTCCTGCTATAAAAAGGGTCTCGCAGAAAGGGCTTTTCAGAGACGGGGGTTTATGACCAGCTGATTCGAGGCCTGTACTACTCAAACCAAGAATAAAGATCTTCCTGTGGACCGCATTGTGCCTTATGAATTTTTGTTCAAGTGCCGTCAAAAACCCAATATCAACAAGTATTATACAATAGCTCGCCGCCTTATACGTCCCTATAATAAAATCTGGAAAATGAATCCAAGATGGCGCCATATTGTTTTCTATGTTCTGTGCTCATTGGCGCATGACCACAGCCCGACGCAGCCCAACGTGTGACATCAGAAACACAGTTCTGACCAATCAGGGCGCGAGCTGGTAGGGGAGTTAGCGCGGCGTCAGAGCGGGGCTATGCTAACTCTTACAAAGCTGATTTTTAGGCACTTTCCAACCATTATAAAGCTGCTGATGCCCTGTCAGTCGAACAGTCGAACACTGACTGTTTGATTTCACAAAAACCTCGCTCGACCACACATCAGTCTGGGCTCACGGATAGAGGGGGCGTGTCTTATCCAGGTCTTGCATACATCCATCCTCTATACATGTCCCTCCGAACCATGTGAATCCTCGCAAAAAGTACACTACGCGCCCACCCCGCTCCTTACTTTTTCTTCAGCACGGTATCTACCTCCTTGCCTAACCCGTTTTCTGCGGGAAACACTGACCATTGTCCACGAATGCACAAAGCACTCACCTTCAGCATGGTTTCTAAAACTGGCAGAAGTACATTTTTTTGGAATTGCCATGTTTGTTTCAGTTTGGACGTTTGGCTTCTGCACAAACCTCAATACTGCAGTTCTCAGTGATTGGTCCACCCATCCAATTAACCTTACAGCGGCGAACGCCAAGATGGATTCTCATGAGTTTGTGAACCCAAAAATATTATGTGAATCCGGCCCTTTAATGCAACTTCAAATACCGTGCCACATCTGTAAAGCACTTTAAATGTGAGTCTTGTTGAATAGAGCAGTGCATGAACTGTGCTACAGAGTTTGCTGGATGTAATCATGTATTAATCCTTGGTAGTTCTGGTGTTTTTAATGTTTCCACTTCCACTGACTTTTGGCTTGTAGTTTTGGCCCCTGTCCTTGTGCCCTGTATTTCCCCTTTAAACTCTCTCAGTTTTCTGGCTGCTGTGCTCTCACTCTGTGCACTATCTCCAGTTCACGCTGCGTTACTCTCCTCGTATCAGCGCCGGTTCGTGGCCAGATTAGGATCACATTTGGAATTAAAATTTAAAGCCTCATTAATTTTTAAATTACTCTTTACATGGTGGCTTATGTTAACACAGTTTGTATCAAATCCTCAAATTCGAGATTGCTTAACCGCTCGCAACATTATGAGCGTACTTTTTAGGAATGCCCCTAAATGTGCTCATTATCCAATTACAGCCGCAGTCGCAGTGAAGTGGTTTATAGTCGAATAGAAACCGAGAGACGGGAGACTTTCGACACAAGAAGTGGACTCTTCACAAACCTATATTCACCACTGAGATAAGAGCGAATAGAACTGGAGATCGCAGTCAAATTAACAGCTCAGTTTGAGTGGGAGCTCGCCTGGTAAATCCAGAATGAAATCTCTGTCATTTTTATTCAGATTTATATTAGTCTGGTCCCTGTGTCCTTGGTTGTGTCTCGAGCCCGGTCAGACATGATCGTCCAATCAGATTTGTTTGTTTCAGTGGCGCATGGGAAACAAAGGAGCTCATTGGTCACCATCAAACTGACCTCAGAGTTTACTTCTTCGCTCAGTGATTCTGCAGAAAACTGTGACATTTTTCAGCCCTGTGATATATTTTTTCCCTTGGACGGACCACGCGTGTCTCTGATTGGCTAATTCACCTGTCAATCATGTACATTAGGAAACAGGGAGCTTTACCGGTGCCCAGACTCACATCTTCGTAAAGTCTCGAAGAAGAAAGGCTGCGCTTATTTCAGTAACAGAATGTCCCCTGCTGAGAACCAAATATTTCTTTTTTTTGTCATTTTATTGGAAAATCTTGTCGTACCTGTTGTTTAAACCACTACATACGTGCGTTTTGAAATGCATAGACATCTTGGATTGGTTTATCAGTTCATATTTCAGTCTTTTCTGCTCCTAAAGTTCATTTACAGTGTGCTCCCTGAACAGAATCCTACTTTTAAAACATACTGTACATCTCAAATCTCATAAGAATCCCTATACTTTTCTGGTGGAGTCCGTCAAATCCTTTTCTTTATAGAGATGTTATTGCTTTGTCTGGAATGTTTCACAGTGTGGCATTAAACCAAACCTTTCTATCTTCATGGAGACCAAACCAGATCAAGTTACAGGTCAGATCTGCGGAGAGGCGACCGCGCTCACAGTCAGAATACCTGTTTTTCAAGGTATTTTTGAGCTATAAAACCACCTGTAATTGAATAAACGTAAGGCAGAGCTGTTTAATGTCATACGCCATAGAAACAAGAAGGTGACGAACCCCCAACCAAAAGAAAAGACCAAAAATGAAAGTACTTCGGCATAAAAAAAATGTACAGATAACTTGTATTCCTGCAGATGTGGATTCTTCATCATATCCAGAAGCTTCGCCTTGTTCATTATTGTGTGAAACTTTATATTCCCGTTTATCCGTCCTCCTTTAAAACAAACTCGCTGACCCAATCTCAGGCGCTGCTGACCACAACCCTCAGATCTGGAGGAGGGTCCCAGAGGCAGGTGCTACACTGCGGACACCTGCTGCTCCTGTCAGGCTGCTCCTGTCAGGCGGGAAATAGGCGCTTTTAGCCTTTTTGCTGTCCTCCTGTGAAATTCATTTGCATTCATATTGACCCATATAAAAGTTATATTATTGTGAAGCTGAATTAGATTTTAATAATTCAGTGTACATAAAACAGACGTTGCTGCTTCTCCCTCTTTTTTCTTTCACCATTTAACTTTAAAGACCCTGTGTCCGATTTTTTCCCCCTTGTATTTAGCACCATTAAATTGTCTTTCCCGAGTACACATAGATTATATTAGCAGCTCTTGAGGTCAAAATATGTCTGCAGCTAATTAGAACGTGTTTTACTGCATGATAATCAGGAATTGCATGGTTTGAATGCTATTTGTTGTTAGTTTTACTCCGCTCTGGTCTGAGACACTGAGAAAACTCAATGTCACAAATAATTAGGACTGCATAAGGCAAGTGAGGAATGATTTTGGACCACGGTACTTCTGTTCTTCACTTTTTTAAGACCATAAAAATAAAATACAACGGCTTTAAAATATAAAACAGGTTTTTTATTTAAATTATACATAAACTAACAGTGCCAAAATTAGGACGCCAAAGATAGTGTCATTAACGACGACTCATTTTCACTTTAAAGATGTAAAGAGATGTTATTGCCTTGTCTGGAATGTTCCACAGTATGACATTAAAGCTTTCTATCTTCATGGAGACCAACCCAGACCAAGATACAGGTCAGATCTGCGGAGAGGCGACCCCGCTCACAGTCAGAATGTTGTTTTTTTGTAGTTTTTTTGAGCTTTAAATCCACCTATAATGGAATAAATGTAAGGCGGAGCTGTTTAATGTCATAATGCGGAACATTCCAGGCAAAGCAATGACATATCCATGGAAACAAGCAGGTGACGGACCCCCAACCGAAAAGTTACACAGTGCAACTTTACGATCAGCATTGAAAATATAGCTACAATGCAAAAAAAAAAATCTAGCCATGTTAAGACGACTTGAATTAATAAAATTTGATTAAAAATGGAGTAAATTTCACTTAATAAGCAAAATTATCTACAAGAAAACAAAACTTTTCATACTTAAAATATGTTTTGCTGCACTTAAAATAAGAAAAACATCTCTTTGCACTTAAAATAAGAAACAAAATCAATTGAATCAGTTGAATTTACTCGAATAAAGTAAAAATATTCCCAGTTTACGTCATTTTAACTTACCGAGATATTGCTTTTTATGGTCTAATATGATTTAATATAGAGAGATGTGCAGAGGAAATACTTTGAATACGTTGTTTGAGCTAATATTGAAGTAGTAGTACTGCAATAAAACACTCTCTGCAGTACTATCCATCTTAAAGTACACATGCAGAGTAAATGTACCTCATAACTCCTCAGCCCTGACACCGACTCGGGATTGAACTTGCGTTACTCCGCTCTCGGTAATGGCCTACATTTTGCCAATAAACGCCACAAGGTCATTGCTTTTGGAGGTCATCTGTCTCCTCCCACCTGATGAGAAATATTGACCAGGAAACCGTGGCAACCCAGGAAGTGGCGTTGGATGCAACTTTTTCACTGCGGGAATATGAGCCGTCAGTGCTTCCGACCAGGATTAAACTGACTTGATGCGGCGGAGAAAAGCATCAGTCAGAGTGAAGGATTGAAAGCGTCTGCGCACTCTGGGGTTACTTTAGGGCCACTGGAGACATCGCACGTTTTTTATGGGTGATCGTCAGGAGCAAAAGTCAACTTACAACACAACCGAAATATAGTCTGCTTTTTTTTGTTGTTGTTGTTTAAAACTTATGCACTGTGGCTTTAAATTTTGGTTTGCATAAATATGTGGGGAAAATACAGTGTTATAGGTCTACATAAGGAAATTAATTGTACTTTTTTAAATTAACACACAATAACATATTATTTAAAAAAGTGCTATTATTATTATTATTATTATTGTTATTATTATTATTATTATTATTATTATTATTATTATTATTATTATTATTATTATTATTCGGGTTTATCATCAATAGCAACAGCCAACTTACAGCACAACCAAAATTTCAAAATTTAGACTTTTTTTTTTTTGTTTTTTTTTGTTTTTGGCTCAGAAGTTACATATTGTGGCTTTAATATAAATTTGAATAAACAGGGACATTATAGGTCTACATGAGATTAACAACCGTACTTTTTTTTCAATTAATAAACAATAAAATATTACTATAAAAAGTGCAAATTATGATTTGTTTTTATTTAAATTCCCCAAACAAGTCCAAAATATCAAACATTTTACAAATTTATTCCAGTTAAACAATTTTGATGCAGTGGTGAAAGTTATCACAAAATAAAGACATAGTTGGTTTTTTTCTGGTTTATCGTTAATTTACAGCACTATTTTTATTTTCTTTTTTTTTTAAGCACAAAAATTACATAATGTGGCTTCAATGTGTTTTGAATGAATAACTGTGGACAAGTCTTGTTATTACACAATACAATATTATTTTTTAAGTTCAATTTAAATGACTAATATAAATAGTTTTACAGTTATTGGCAAATCCCAAATATCAAAAATATTCCAGTTAACTTCAGTGCAGTTTGGTTTATCGTCAATAGCAACAGTTAACTTGCAACACAACCAAAATCTAATCTAGTCTAATTTTTGTCTCAGAACTTACATCCTGTGGCTTTAATATACATTTGTTTTGAATGAATAAGCAGGGAAATGTTTCATTAATAAAATATTAAAAAGTTCCATTTAAAAGACTTCTACTAATATGAACAAATTTGCAGTTATTTCCAAACAAATCCCAAATCTCCGACATTTCAGGGACGTATTCCAGTTAAGTTGAGTTGAGTTCTGATGCGGCTCCGAGTGAGGGATGGAAAGCGTCCGCGCACTCTGGGGTTACTTTAGGGCCACTGGAGCCGTAGTCGATTTTTTTCTGGTTTATCGTCAATAGCAACAGACTAGAAACCCCAAAGGTCGGCGTTAGACAAAGGGCTCCGGCTCACCCCCGTCCTCTTTGGCAGCGGGCCGGTCAGACTCGTCCCCTGAGAGTGCCGAGACCTTCTAGCATAACGCACCCCTTTTGACCCCTGACCTCACAACGGGCCCGTCGCCGCGGTGATGGATGGGTTTGGTGCACGGTTCAATGTCCCGAGGTTTGGAGAGAGAGCGGCAAGTGTTTGCTTTAGGATTCCACTTGAGCAACTTTTGATCCAGGCTTTGTTCCAGGACTTGGACGCGCAGTGTTGCGTTCACTCCGTACGTTTTTTTTTTTTTTATGACCGTGATGAGAAGAGCAGGATTCAATAAAGCTTTGAAAACTTTAGTGATATTATTTGGGAATGTTTCGCCAGGACGTCTTTTGGTTATTCTACACAGATTCTTCATGGCAAATATACAGCTCGACCAGTGCATGAACCAAATCTTATTTAAGGAGGAAAAGTATATAAAAAAATCAGGGATATTCTGAACTCTTCCTAAGTTAAAACATTCGTGTTATTTTAAAACGAATATGATCTTGTTTTTTTCGCATTATTTGAGGTCAGAAAACATTTCATCTTTTTGTTATTTTGATTATTTGACATTTTTTGCAAATAAATGCTCTAAATGACAATATTTTAATTTGGAATTTGGAAGAAATGTCAGTAGTTTATGGAATGAAACAAAAACACAAACCTATAAGTAGTAAAATCAGAGAAACTGATCATTTTGCAGTGGTCTTTTTTTTTCGACCTTTTTAGCAGATGCGTAACTTTTCTGCTTCACAGTGTTGTTTTTTTATGGAATAATCGTCAGTATGGCATTAAACACTCAAATACATGAGATTTTATTGATTAAAAGGCCCTTAATTCGATATTTTCTGATCTATATTATAATGTTTCCTCATCAAAAACAGACCCGGAGTTGTGTTTTGTTTCATTCACATATTTAACACAAAAATCCTGCATATTTAGCCTGAGTTCTTCTGTCAAACAGCAAACTCATCCACATTGTGACATCATATAGTAATACAGGAAGTGCTCGACTGTGTTTTTAAACTCATTTGGATGATTTTAGCCCTGGTATTGCCAAACTCTGCTGAGCTAAAGCTAAAAAAAAGTTTGTGATGTGAAAAGGTAGAACAGAACATTGTGATCTTTGCTTTTAAAAATAAAGGATGAGTCATTTGTGTGTGTGTGTGTGTGTGTGTGTGTGTGCGCGTGTGTGTGTGTGTGAATGAAACAAAGCACAGCCCCGGGTGTGTGTTTTGATAACACATCAAACTCACATGAATCAGTTTATGTAACTTAAAAAAAAATAAAAAATTACCCCATTTCATTCTTACTATTACTTACACTTATTACTATGAGCGAGGAAGAATAAGAAGAATACGAATATGAAGGTGATGACGAATACAAAGAAGAAGAAATGCATTCTTACTATGAGCGGGGGTCACCTCTCCACAGATCCGACCTGTAACCGGGCTTGTTACTATGGAGACGAGCAGGTGACACCATCGTCATACTGTGGAACGTTCCAGACAAAGCGAAACAAGCAGAAAAACAAAACAAAAACATATATAGACCAATATATTTAGTTAATATTTCACAATTGATCAGTGATTTTTATTTTTCTTTCATTATTTTTTGTCATTATCATTATTTTTTGTCATTTTTTGTCTGTCTTGCCAAACGACACATCAACATTACACTAAACGGACTGAACTGCCAACTTTCTAGTTAGTGTTTTGTACTTTTTACTGAGTTTTAAAGCACTTTTTCCACATAAACAGATAATATTAGCAAAGTACCGCGATTGTACTGCCTGCATTTAATTAACCTAGAATAATAGTACTTTGAAGTATGCTGAAATTATAGCGTGACCATAAATACTTTCTCTTGAGTACTTTTTGACTGCCCACCTCTCACGTAGCATCAGCGCACATAGGTCTAGTTTAGAGCAGATTTATAGATCGTATGTAAATCACCCAAGGAGCCTCTCTTCCTTTTTGTCTGGGACCATTTTTCATTCGGTTCTTCTTTTTTTTAATATCCACAATCTGTCTGAAAGTGTGTTTAATGGCTTCCCGGGGGCTGGAGACTCAAATGTATTCACTGAGTGCTGTTACAGGAATCTCCCCGGTGAGACCTGCCTGACTCACTGCGAGCTCTGACCCGAACGCTTCTCGTCAAATGAATTCGATGACAGATATTTGACTAACAGCCCCAGTGACCGAGTGGTATAAGCTGTACTTTTATCGTATCCTGTTGCAAAGTGCCGTGTGTGGCACCTTTTCAGCACCACCAAAATAACAAGATCTCAAGGCTGCAAACTGTGGCTTTAATATGCAAAAAATACAGTCAATAAAGTAAATACAAGGATTAAACTTTGGATTTAAAGCACCGATTTTACTCTATTTCTAAAATCTGTATTATAATGTTGTTTACTATTTAAAAAAAACACTCAAATACATGTGATTTTATTGTTTAAAGGGCCCATATGACGCTATTTTCTGATCTATGGTATAATGTTTCCTCATCAAAAAGAGACCTGGAGTTGTGTTTTGTTTCATTCACACATGTTTAACTCACAAACCTGCAGATTTAGGCTGAGTTCTCTCAACTTGTGATGTCATGTGGTGATACAGGAAGTGCTCCACTGTGTTTTTAAACTCCATACACCTTCACTAGAATCATTTGGATGACTTCAGCCCTGGCATTGTCCATTTCTACCAAACAAAAGGTAAAAGGTAGTAAAAGATTAGTAGTAAATAGGGATGTAACGATATCCAAGTCTCACGATACGATATGAACCTCACAGTACGATATTTATTTATATTAAAAATGCTTCACAAGACTTCATCCAAAGAATGAAGATGTAAAAGTGCTTAGAACAGTTATTTCTTCATGTCGTCTGCACCGAAACGGAGCAAAGGATCATGGTCTATGTAGTTCCCTCTGTTTTTTTTAAAACTATTTCTGCATCAGAACTATTCAGACTTGTGATTCGATATATTATGATGGTCCATGATATTATTGTGAGACCTCTGACGATACGATATCACAATATTTTATGTGTCCCTAGTAGTAAAATAAAAGATTACTCAAATGTGTGAATGAAACAAAACACTTAACATATGTTTTTTTATGAGTAAACAACATTATAACACAGCTTCTAAAAATAGCGTTAAATGGGCTTTTTATTTCCCAAGTATGTCGCCTTTTATTTATTTTATTGACAACATTCTGACATGACTTAAAGCCCACAAGAGTCACATTTGTGTAATATAGGACCTTTAATGCACAATAGCTTTGTGAAAAACTGGTCAAAAAAAGTAAGTAAATAAATAAACGGGGAAAACATGACAATATAATATGATAATATAATTAAACAGTGACCATTTTTTCTATTGAACAATTGCTTAAAATTTAATGCAAGTTCTGTGCTATTACATTTCTCCTGCTTTATAGGTCTACTGTTTATGAGGAGATTTACAGTCCTGTACAGTACAGTAAACAATAACTACAAAACTTATTAATTCACAATAAACATTATTATGAAAAGGGGCGATGTAAATGACTCCTAAAGTCTTTGTTATGATGGACTCATGGACTAATTTGCAGTTATTGTCCAGTTATTGTCAGTATTCCCAAAACCAGCAGTAAAACAAACAAGTCCCACATATCAGACATTTCATATATACAGTAAACTTTCAACCTCAATACGATTATAATGAGAGACGGGCTCCCTGTAGCACTATCAGTCATGGGAGAATATACATAGTTGTTTGCAGTTAAAACAGATGGTTTATATACTGACTTGTAATTTGAGTTTAAGTAGCGGCACATCTGGGAGAAGGAAAACCAGCTTTACTCAGGACAATGAGACGGAGCTGCAGACTTTCTCCACAGGGGTGTTTCTGTTCAAGTCGAATGTTGTATTCAAATCAGATTGAACAGATTTAACATATGTCTCTTGTCTTTAGTGAGCGATTGCAAAAAATCAGGGGCCAAAACTCTTAGGCACAATTTTATGGACTAAAACAAGCTCTGCATAAAAGGTTAAAGTAAGTTAAGTCTATAATAAACATTTGGGCCCGGCTGATATATCGGTTGGCCGATATGGGCACTTGGAAACATATCGGCCTAAATCTTGCCGATATTCCACGTGGACATGTTTTACCTTGTTATAAAGTTTAGACTCTCTATGTTATGCCCATTTAATCCAATTTACAGAGCGATAAATGTCCTAATATGTGGTGCGGCATCAGGAATTATCTGCAGAGTCATTTGTCTGTGTCTGTGACGTCGTTCTGTCCCTGAACACACCCCCACATGCACTTGTTTACATCTTCAGCCGTAGATCCATGTGCGCAACACTGAGATTCTCTTCTTTTTATGGACGATCCGTTTGAGTCTGGATTAAAAGGACAGTTCTTAGTGCAGATTTGTGATCTGAGAGGAGCCTGTGTGAGGCTGAGTGTTGGAAATGTGTTGTTTTGAAGCTCGTTTTGGTTCTTTCTAATTGGTTAGCGATTAGCTTCTGTAGCTCCCACACATAAACAGGCTGTTTTCTCTTCTATTAGTGACTGTAAAGTGACTATAGTGGTCATATATATATATGTTACTGGACACGCACTGATATGTAATAGAGGTGTGAATTATCGGCATTTATCATCTCATTAATTACCGCAGCGCACACACATTTACCGCTAAAAGCTAATAGCGGTAGTTTACTTACAGTACTTGCTTTACTGGCTAGAATGTCATACAAAAATGCCATTAGGCCGACCTACTGTCTTTAAATATGACGTAAAGAGGCAGAATAACAATAAATGTTGCCTAAATAAACCCAAGTGAAAATCCAATAGAGCCAAAGTTTTATAAAAAACTGAAGATTTACAGTGAATTTTTACGTTATAAATATATCAGCAGCTCCAAGTCACATTTTATCGTATCATATCGGCCATGAAAAAATCCATATCGGTCAGATCCTAACCAACTCCTCCCTTATATGACATTATTTTCTGATCTATGTTATACTGTTGTTTCCTCCGATGAACCCTGCATATTTAGTTCTTCTCTCAAACTGAAAACACTGTTACAATTTGTCATGTCATGTGGTAATACAGGAAGTGCTCCATTGTGTTTTTTAACTCCGTACACCTTCACCAGAATCATTTGGATAATTTTAGCCATGGAATTGCCGATTTATGTTGAACAAAAGTTAAATATTAGGTGTGAATTTGAGAGCATTTTCAGCTTTGGAGACGTAGACAGACTAATAATAAAGAATAACTCAACTCCAGGCATGTTTTTGAGGAGGTAACGGTATTATAACACGTCTAAATTTCACAAGAGTCAATTTTAAGTACCTTTAATGACTGTGAAACATTTCAGACGCCATCAAAACAAGCATATTGTTAAGCCTAAACCAGAAAAGTTGCATAATGCTCTTTTAATTACGCCTGCAACAAACAAAAAAGGGGTTTTGGTTGGTCCTGCCCAAACTTATCAGCTTATCGGCCATGAAAAAACACAAATTGGTTGATCTTTATGTCTTTATTCATTCTGTTTTGAGCCTAATTTAGTTGTAGATCTTATAAAGTGGGATTTATGGGTTAGCAATGAACTTTTAGAAAAGACTGATAGAGGTTTAGTCTGAAATAAGCATGTACAGGGGATTGGGTGGAACTGCAATGAGGCGAAAACACAAGAAAAAGACAGACGACATTAGGCTCATTCCCCTTTTACCTAACATGCAGAGTTATGTAATGTCATGTTTGAAAATCAGAGCTTCATATTTCATCTGCATTGTCAGGATAAGCCAGTGCAGTCACGCTTTAGCGCAGCTCCTTTCACCGCAGACGTTTCTTAAGCTCCTCGCCGGTTTCTTTGTCAGAACGTCCCGTCACATTTGGGTGAATATAAGAGCTCCTGCACTGAGTGAATCGAACGAGCCCCGGAAGAAGTGAGAGCGACGAAAACACCACATACAAAGACGTACGCGTGGAGAGTACGTGTAGAGATGCAGTGTGTGACTTTGACGCTTCAAAGTTTGACACCTGCTTGTTTCCATGGAGATGTTACTTAATTTCCTAAAATGCAGTTGTGTCCTAAAGTATCGTCAGAATATTGTCAGAGTATTGTTAGAATATTGTTAGAATATCGTCTTAATATCATCAAAGTATTACACTTCTGTATCTCTATGTGATGTCGCCAGGCCAATGAAGTTACCAGTCAGATCTGTAAAGAGGAGAGCCTGCTCACAGTAAGAATGCATGGATTACTACTAATTCTGCTCCTACTAGTACCTTAATATTCTTACTACTACTACTACGACTAATTCTACTACTACTACTACTACTACTACTACTACTACTACTACTACTACTACTACTACTACAATTACTACTGCTTCTACTGCTACTACTACTACTACAATTACTACTGCTACTACTGCTACTACTACTACAACTACTACTGCTGCTGCTACTACTACTACTACTACTACTACTACAACGACTACTACTGCTACTACTACTACTACTACTACTACTACTACTACATCTACTACAACAACTACTACTACTACATCTACTACTACTACTACTACTACTACTACTACTACATCTACATCTACTACTACTACTACTACTACTACTACTACTACTGTTACTACTATTACTGCTGCTAAACAAGAACTAGAGCAGGATCAAACTCAAAAACATCCACATTTCATCTGTAATCCACAGATTTCTTTGCATTTTTATTTATCCCATTTGCCTTGTGTCTGCTGCACCTGCATTCATATGTATAGCACAGGGGGAGTGGAAAATTACAGCCTACGTGCAGTCTATAGGATAAAGTAGGCCAGCCTCTGTTACATAACGCCTGACAGGTTTGAACTGTGCTCGGAGCTCCCTGCAGATAAGTGACCCAGAATTCTCAGAGGCGCTTTTTACAGTTCACAACTATGTAACTTTGCAGCCTGCGTTCCCTTCATGCTCAAACGTTTCCTCGCTGTTTTCTAAACAAAGGAAAGGACCTCACTAAGAGCTGGCGAAATGTACGAACTCAGCGCTTTCTCAAGTTTTGCTGATCCTTTTCTGTAAAGATAGATGGACTTTTCTTGCGGGCTTTCTAGGGCAGTAGTCGCAGCGATTTCCGTACAGTTTACACGAGGTAAAACGCCGGACTCTATTGATGAACTGCAGCTAAAAATCATTAAAGAACAGTTTGCAGTGGTCCAAAGTTATTCCTCATTTACCTTATGCATCCTGAGCAGAGGCAGTAGACAGAAGGGGTTGGGTTAAATAAATCTCTTCTTCCCATTTCTTTTTGGGCAAAATATTCTTCTATTATGTTTTCTCTGTTATATGTTCCATTGTAAAAGAATGTAAATTTATTAATTGGCCAAAATTGCCCCGTATGAGACTTTTTAGCACCGAACCCCAAATTTCTGTTCATGAGCCTGATTCTGAGCATCCTAATTGCTCCCTTTAAGAGTTTATAAGCGCTTTTCACAACTTTAAGGCCCCATTTACACATACAGATATTTTTTACAAATATTTCTCTCGCTCCATTTCTGAAATAACATCGTGCACACAGCATCATTTTCAGAAAAGTTTCCCTTTACATGAACCTGCATAAAACAGTTGTATGTACATAGGACCTAAGTGGACAGTTATTGCCTTTACACACTTCCCTTACTATTTTTGACAAAGAAGACCGAAAGAGTTGGCTTGATCTTGCGCAGTCGACTCTCTTTGGACAGGTAATACAATGTGCAGGCAACTTTTTTTATGACATTGACAGGAGACGCATGACGGTCGTCTCACCCTCGATGTGAGGAGGCAGCGAGTCGGAGAGTAACAGCAGTGACGACCGCGACATCCTCAAATTTTCATGCCACTTCTCCGGGACAAGCACTTCATTTTCATAATTATCCCACCAGACAGCGGTCCACCCAGGTCGGACCCAAAAACTGTGTCCTTGGCAGTGACAGCGACTGGGTCTTTGAGTCGTAAGGAGAAGAGGGAAAATTGCTGAGTCCCGAGCCTCATTCGTCTCTTCATTGATATGAAACATCAGCTGTGCAAATGCAAACACAAGACAAGTGTTTGCAGCAGAAGTAACGCGACTGCTGCTCTGACGCTTCCATCATCATCACCATAGAAAAATGCTAACACTGGTCGCACTTTTATGTCACTTTACACTCAAACGCGAAACCGCAGTTTTCCAAAATCTCCACTTTAGCCGGAGTTTTTAGAAAGATTCGTTTCTCCGTTTGTGTATAAAAGATGGGTACAAACGAAGGGAAATTTCTCAGTTTTCAAAAATATCCATGTACGTATAAACGGGGCCCAAGAGAGCAGACTGGAGTTATCGCTGTCACGGTAACAACAGTGGCAACACTCAGGCCTCACAGCAAGAAGGTTGCGGGTTCGATCCCGGGTCGCCCGGGCCTTTCTGTGTGGAGTTTGTTCCTCCCCGTGTCTGGATGGGTTTCCTCCGGGTGCTCCGGTTTCCCCTATCAACCTAAAACATGCAGCACCCCTATGAACTAACATCAAGGACCATGTTGTCCACCCTCCTGTGGGCTCACCACCTGCAGAGGGGTTCATAGGGGGGTCAGGTGCTATGAGTATTGGGCAGCAAGCTGCCCCCGCGACCCAGCCGGATTAAGCGGGAGAAGATGGATGGATGGATGGTAACAACAACTAGCATGCCAACTGCACACTTCCTGATTCTCGGACAGTAAAATGCTTTAAAATGAGATGCGGACGGTGTGTAGCAGATTTATTTTCACCTCAAGAGAGTTTGTACAATATAAATATATATCTGTACTATGCAAACCCTCACTAAGTAAACCGGCGTACAACCTTTTAAGTGACACATGATTCACATTTTGACATATGATGTAATATCTGACGGTGCGGTCTTCTGTTATGCCAACACACAAGTCCGTCATAAGTGTGTTGGAAATGTTTGGCCCAGCTTTTGATTCTGTTAAAATGTCATGCGTGTTTGTGGCTGGTCTATATTTCTCCCTGCTGACCCACAAAGTTTCAAAGTACCATAGAAAATATAGAAAATGCTGTATTCTGTCATCTACCGGTACCATCTCTGAGTTAAATAAGCATTATGTAACTTTTCTGGCATCTGGTTTGTTATTGAAAAGAGCACTACAAATAATTCATAGCACTGGGATTTATAACCACACCAACCAGCTATTTATCATTTCAGAAATGTAAAAACTTAAGGATCTGATAAGCTTCCAGACAGCAAAAAATAATATACAAGGCATAAAGGAAAGAACTGCCAAAAACATTTTATCGAAAGAGAAAGTGTTTATAATTTAAGGGGGAATTCATCTATTTAAAAGAGCCAGAATCTGAACAACAAGGAAAACTTTTTGTCTGAAATACAAAATTTGTGGGGTAAAAATCTAAAATTGAGTGATGAGCTCAAAAATGCCCAAATATGAAAGTGTTTAAACAAAGATATAAAGAATTGATTATAGCTAAGCGTAGCTAGTGTGCAGAAGAAGGAATTTAAAGGGGAACTACGGCACGTTTGAAGCTAAAGTCCATCGCTAGAGGTGGTCAAATTCTGTCAGAAGCCAAATAACGGCACAGATCAGTGTTGCCTCGTTGGAGATCTCGCTGTGGCAGTGAGTCTGTCAAGGCAACAAACTAGTGTAGTGATGGGGGCAAGTTCTTAACTTCCGCTTAACACCACTTTCTAACCCATCTTACAACAGCCACGAGTCTAACAAACAAAACGATCTGCCTGGTTCACTCATTAGTGTCTGAAAACATTATAAAACAACTTTATAAGCAGCCTTAGCTTTACCTTTGTTGATTTCACACTGCACATGTGAAAGCCCAAAAGACTCGATCACCGAGGTCGTTTCTAATCCCATTTACAAGTGAATTATATTTTTTGGAAAATGCTAAAAAAAACATTCCCGAACCATTTTCTTTTAACAACTTTCAGTTTCTCTTCTTCTTCACCGTCAGTAGTCGATCCTCACTTGTTCACTTGTTCTTACTTACTTCTGCCGCCACTGGAGAATCTCTTTCTGCAACAACAAACTCACAGGTTTTGCTGATTTCAGAGTGAGAGTTCATCTTGGGGTCAGAACAGAAGGACAGAAGGATAGACTGCAAAAGCTCGAAAGCACTACCCAATGCCTATCCACATTGTTACACGCTCTGCGATATGGTGGTCATGATTTAAATATTTAACCACAGGGTTTTTCAAAAAATATAATTCACTCCTAAATAAATGGGATTAGAAATGACATCGGCGATTGCGTCTTTTGGCCTTACACATGCACAGTGGGAAAACAACAAAGGTAAGTATAATTATTATTATTATTATTGCTGGAAGGGCATCAAACATTTATCTATGAATGACAATAGAACAGCTGGTCCCTGCCTTTGCCAACAGGAAGAGTAAAAGTAGTAATAAATAATGGAGACAAGCAGGTGACAAGCAGGTATCTTCCCTGTTTCACTTCTCTCGTCTCGCTTAGTCTATCGTCTTATACTTGGAGAGATTCTTTCCATTCTGCTCTTCCAAACCTTAAATTAATCAACTTTAGATTTGATAAATTGGTCTCTCAGCGCAACTGACTTCTTTTTGATGAGGAACGCAGGTTTCTGGGGGAGCCTGCTTGCCCCAATTCGAGGAGGACAACGTTTACCTATTCGGACTCATGATTGGAGGAGTTTTGCTAATTGGATGAAGGCCTGACACTGTTTTTTCAGAAAATTCGGATTACTGAGGCAGCTGTTCAAAGCTCCACTTTGGCTGCCCGGAAGGACGAGGACGACGGGAGTAGCTGTGAACACTTGGATTTGTGACTGTGGGCCGGGTTTATGTACATTAACCGCTGGTTGGCTGGACATGGTGGCTCTAAATCTCAATATTGGATAAAAAATCTTGGAGAAAACTCAAATATTTGCAAAGAGAAATGGACTTGAGACCAATTTATAGACAAAAGAGTCATCGTGGAAATTGAAAACCCAAATAACACGATTCTTATCTCTTGGGACTGTTCTTTTTAATCACTGTAAAGCGATTTGTGTTGCATTTTTTGGTACAAAAAGCGCTCTATAAATAAAGTTTGACTCATTGATTGATTGACAGCATCAGGCCAAGTTACAGGTCAGATCTGTGAAGAAACGACTCCGCTCACATAGTGTTTTTCAGTGATTGCTTTTCTTTCTATACACAATAAAACACACACAAATGAATAAATGTCAGATCTTTGGTGTCGCGCTGTGGAACATTCCTGACATAGCAACAGAATCTCCATGGAGACGCTCAGCAGGGATAGGGGCAGCACTGCACCTTTAGATTAGTCAAAGTTGTGAAGTAAAGCAGTGATTAAAGACATAAAAATTAATGGAGTTAGACTGCATTGATAATTTGCAGCTGATTTTATCCACATTCCCTGGGGGTGTGACGCTAACTGGAGGCACTGCTCTGTCTGAAGCTCAGTTACTCCAGGAAAACTTTAATCTGAGCTTTGTTTTAATACAATCTGACTGTTTTAAACAAGTCTCTCACACACAAAATTAGTCACAGTCTCATATTGATCACAGGCTCCTGAAAATGTGCTGTTTAAATCCATTTTGTGTGTTTCCCACGATCTTAAAACTTTTTTTCTCCATTGTGTCACCATGGTAACTGCTGAACATTCCTCTAATAGAAACGAATTACAGAACACCATCATTGCAAGTATCAATACGATATATATTAGATCAGAGGTGGGCAATTATTCTTTCCATGGGGCCACATGAGAACCAGAAAATATTGTGGAGGGCCAAAATGCTTAACTCAATTCTACATAATAGTATTTGTATTTCCTTATTAAAAGCAGTAAATAGCAGTTTTGACATGCTGGTGAGACTGGTAAGAGTTTATGTTGTGACTAAGCAATGAAAAAGTGAGGCTATGTTACAAAAAATTTAATTTAAAAACACAATCAAATAAAAAAATAAAATAAAACCAATGCATCTTTAGTCCATGCATGAGGTAAAATGATAAAATATGTATTTTGTAATTCCAAATTATCTTAAACGGGCCGGTCAGAGTCAAACAATGGGCCCTATGTGACCTTGGAGCTTGACATTGCCCAGGTCTGATCTATAGTTCCACCCTGTGATCTCATGAAGTGGCAGTTTTCAAGTCATTCAAGGTAGTTGACAGCTACTTCTTATCTTTTGTTCAGTAGAAATGGGCAATTCTGGGGATAAAATTGTCCAAATGATTCTAGTGAAGAAGTATGGAATTTTAGGGTTAGCTTAAACGGGCCAGTCAGAGTCAACCAAAGGGCCATATGTGACCCGAGAGATGGACAATTCTCGAGTCTGGTCTATAGTTCCACCCTGTGATCTCATGAAGTGGCAGTTTTCAAGTTATTCAAGGTAGTCGACAGCTACTTCTTATCTTTTGTGCAGTAGAAATGGGCAATTCTATGGATAAAATCGTCCATATGATTCTAACGAAGGTGTATAGAGTTTAAAAACACAGTGGACCACTTCCTGTATTACCAATCACGGGGCCGTATGTGACCCTGGAGCTGTACAACGCCCAGGTCTGTATAAGATCAGCCGCATTAAAACTATATGTGATTGAAACCCAAAAAAATGACTTGCTTTCCAATTACTCCAATAGTGGAAGGAGCCAGTTTTACTCTTGTGATGTACATATTAAATTTGTACATGGCTCATATATATTTTTTCACAATCACCCCACAAAAAAAGGGAAAAAAAACAAAACAACATATTAAAACTTGTCATTTTGCCTTCTCCGCCTTTATCAAACCGTCCTGTTGAATGTAAGCGAGCTGTTTAAGACGCTCACTACCTCATGCTGCACAACAGGCCTGGCCATTACCATTATCAGCTCCATAAATAATCCAAGTTGAATAATTTAGCGCAGTATAGAGACAACAGTTTTTCACATCATGGACTCTGTAAAACTGCCCTCTCGTGTTAGTGGCTCTTTCGCCTCTGTAAAGTGGTTTTAAGAGATCACAGCTTCGAATAAATGAAGTCGTTTTTCACCTCTGTCCCTTCAGCGTGAGTTTTTATCTTCCACTCAACCAATAATCCTGCGTGTGTTGTTATTGTGAAAGGGCCTGTAATACTCAAAACTGACTCCTGTGAGCTTTAAAAGGGCATTGTGGAACTTTTCTGGTGGGGTGTACGTGCGTCAAATGTGCACCCCACCACAAATGCGTCTCCATGTCTGGAATGTTTCACAGTGTGGCATTAAACCTTTCTATCTTCACGGAGACCAAACCAGATGAGTTACAGGTCAGATCTCTGTCTCTCAGATGTCTGTTTTTCTAGGTATTTTTGAGCTGTAAAACCACCTGTAATTTAATTTTAATGCAAAGTGAAGCTGTTTAACCCCAGAAACCCAAATATAGAAAAAAAAATATATTTTTTTACCTTTTAGATGTCAGAAATCAGGTTTCTTTTTTTAACATTTTCGCAAATTTTTGAAGGAATGTTGTAAAATTGCAACGTTGGGCCTGTAGGGTAGCAGAATTTCAGTGATAACACTCACACTCTGAACATATGTAAGGACCAGTTAAGGCAAACATGTCCAAACTATGGCCCGGGGAACAAATGCGGCCCTCAGACTAATTTTTCTTGGCCCTCAGGCTTCCAGATGAATTGAATTAAGCAGTAATTTTTAACCACATGTTTTTGAAAATCTATTATGGTAAAGCAAAAACACCAAACTGTGAAGTTCTATGTACAAATCTTGAAAAGAAACTGAAGCTGCATGTTTTCTATCTCGATTCCTTAACTTTGATAGTGTGTGTGAAGATGTAAATGTACCAGTGGTGAGACTTCAGAGGAAACTTGTATTTTGCTGCAAATAATATTACAACACTGGGCATTTGGTCAAACTGTGGAACAATCCAGGTAAAGCAACGATAAACAAGCAGGTAAAGGACCTCAAACCAAAAAGTTACAGTGCACCTTTAAGTCATGTTAGAATCAAAACGTCAAAAACATACCTGGAATTGTGTTTTGTTTTATTCCCACGTGTTTATTAGTCTGTTTCCATATCCTGGCTCTCATTGACTTACATTAGAATGTTGTCTTCCCTCTCTCTGTAACTGCTGCAGAGCCTCGCCATTTTGGTGGTAAAATTACCCGCACTACATGATCCTGGTGTTTTTAGTTCACTATTATGTCCGTAAAAAAGTCCTATTCATAATAAAGGGCCTGTCTCCAAATTCGCTGTAACCTCAAGCATTGTGAGCTTCTTTTGAGTGAACATTTGAGCTGAACGCTGTGTGTGATGTTAAACTCTATTAGTCCACTTCTTTATACAGTCTATAGCAGGAGTGGGCAATTATTTTTTTCCCCATGGGGCAGATGAGAAAATATTGTGGAGGCCGGGCCAAAATGCTTGACTCAATTCTGCATAATTTTAATTGTATTTCTTTATAAAAGGCAGTAAACAACATTGTTTTGATGAGCTGGAAAGACTAGAGTATATGTTATGGCTAAGGCCCCATCCACTCTAGTACATATTTGAGTTGTTTTCTTTGCGGATGCAGTGTTCGTCCAGACTAATCCGATGGAAAACGGCTCAAGAGACGAGGAACAATTTGGTGCCACCAGTTCCCACGAATTCTTCTGAGTACAGATCTGATCCGGCGCTGGGGGCACCTGAAAACGTTTATATGCTGATGTAGGAGCTCTGGTTGCCGTCCTTATTGAACCATGTCACTGACTTGCGCCTTCCTGATTCGCTGATTCGTGACATTGGTCATGTGACGCTATTGCAGAAAACAGTTTAAACAAACCCTAGACAAACGGGAAACAGAGTAGCTAGAAACTGAACCTCGACGTTGGTCCACGAAAAGACTTTGTGTTTTCACGCTTGCCATCTTCCTCGACTCAAATTCGGCTGCTGCAACTTCAGATATGGTGCTCCATTTTCTTGTTTTTACAGCCCCTGTGATGTTGTGATGCCAGCCTAGTCATGTGACTAGCATTTCAAGTGGTTTTGCGAGCACAAACGACGTGTCTGGACACAAATCATTTCCGATATGGTGATATAGTGATTCATTTCAGTGTAAATATAACCTAAGCAATGAAAAAGTGAGGCTCCCTTACAAAAAATGCATTAAAAACACCTCTAAAATAAAAGCAATGCAGCTTTAGTCTATGCAGGAGGTAAAATGATAACATATGTTTATTTTGTCATTCCAAATGAGCTTAAACGGGCCGGGCATGGCAAATTAGCCATGCACGCGCTAAACGCAAGAAAGACTAGCCTAGCAATTTGATAGTGAAAACAAAGTACTGTCAAAATGGCTAGCAAGCAAAAGCTACAGAGTACATCACTGGCTCACTTTGGGTTCGTCACATCAAAAAAATTAGCACTGAGAGAGGAAGATGTTGGTGCAGTGGACCCACTCCCTGTCACAACAGAAGACCCTAATCTCCCACCCCGTCAAGAACAAGATGAAGCCGAGTCTGTGGCTGAAGCAGCAGGTGCCGAGTTAATGTCAGAAAGTGCTGCTAGTGCTAGCACAAGTGACTTGCCTGCTGGTTGGACAAAGAAGCAGGTGGATGAATGGAAAGACCGCAATTCTTGGCTTGACTTTAAGGCAGAGAAATTGTGGTGTTTAGTGTGCAGAAAAGCTAAAACATTACTAATCGCAGAGAAGGGACCCGGTTTACACCTCGCAGAGGAATGGATTAACTGTGATATTACGAGCTCTGACACAAAGAAGCTTAGAAAGAAAATATACACTCCTGTTTGTGGACCTCAACGGACCTCCTCTGGTCAAATTTGATCCAATTCCTTTCGTCGCAAGATGGATTAAAAGAGGACATCGTCTCTCTTCTTCCTGGAAACCAGGACGGCAACCACAGGAAGTACAGCCGAGGCCTATTTGGTCTATTCTAACTTAAGGTAAGAGGCTATTGTTTCACTATTTGCAGTGACTGAACTGTGATGATAGAACTGATTGTGCACAAGATGTGTGTGCGTGACTGTGTGTGTCCTTTTCGACTTATACAGCATGGTTATGTCTTGTGGTTGGTTGAAGCAGTCTAGCCTAGCATTGAAGTTGGGGTGACTGTGTTTGTGTGTTTGAAAGCGAGAGCGCAGCCGCTGTGGTGTGGTGTGGCTCGCTATAGGCTGTCTGTGGAGTCCACTGTGGTGTTTTGTTTTTCACAAGGACCCTGGTCCTTGACAAGTCACTGACTGCGTGTCGATAGCCTACCTAACATTTATTCACTCATTTGCTCACATTGTAATACACAACTTTGCATAGGCTTCTGCATATTGAAAATGTATATCTGTATTGCTCAACAATTCAGAGGTGGGGACCTTCCTGAATACTGACGGGTATTTCACACACTGGCCATATGTGACATTGGAGCTTAACATTGCCCAGGTCTGATCTATAGTTCCACCTTGTGATCTCATGAAGTGGCAGTTTTCAAGTCATTCAAGGTAGTCGACAGCTACTTCTTATCTTTTGTTCAGTAGAAATGGGCAATTCTGGGGATAACATCATCCAAATGATTCTAGTGAAGGAGTATGGAGTTTTAGGGTTTGTATTCAACAGAAGAACTCAGCCTAAATGTCCAGGATTTGTGGGTTAAACAAGTGACTGAAACAAAACACAACTCCAGGTCTGCTTTTAATGATGAAACAACATTATAAAATAGCCTAATATGGGCCCTTTAAAGCTCTGTGTGTGGGAACGTCCAATCTAAAGCCAATTTAAACAGGCTTCCCTTTCCAAATTTGGCGTGACACGAGTGAGCCCCCCACAGAGCGACTGCGCGCTTACGGCAACGCATCTCCATGCTCAGGATAAGTATGTTTTTATTGAGGAAGAAATAATGCATAATAGCTACAGGCCAATTGGAATTAATTTAAATCTTTGACAAAACAGTCTGAGTCACTTCCGATGTTTTGTTTTTTTTTCCTCGGAGCCAGTTGCGATGTTGTTTCGGATTACATACAAAGCAGTGTTTTTCGCTCCCGTCTCACAGCCGGAGAAAGGGGGAAGAAAAGAGAATAATTGTGCAGATGAGAGGGAGAGATCCTTGGCTAGAGGTCATGTGTTTGATAAACGATGCCCGGGCCTGCGATGCATGTTAAGTGACTATCGCTGTAATTATCCAACGGGACAGAAATGTGGACAATCTTACAGCTTTTCCTCCTGCTGTCTCTCTCTCCTCCTTCTCTCCCTTTCTCTCTCTCGCTTCCTTCCCTACATACAGTGTCTTCTCTCCTTTCTTTCCCTGCTTTCTCTCTCTCTCTTCTCTGTGTACTGTCATTTTTCCCCTTCTACTTTTCTTCTATTCTTTCCACCTCTCACTCTCTTTCTCCCTTCGCTCTCTTCCACTTTCTTTCCCCTCTCTCCATTCTCTGTCTGTCTCTACTCTCCCATCTCTCCTTTCTTCTCTCACCCTCTTATCCTCTTCAGCACTCCCCTTCTCTCTACCTCTCTGCTCCTCTCTCTCCCTCTTAACTTCTCTCTTCCTTTCTCCTATCTCCTCATCTCTCTGTCTCCTTCTGTCTGTCCCTCTCTCCTCCTCTCTCGCTTCATTCCCTGCATATCTTCTCGTTTCTTTCCATTTCTCTCCTCCTTTCTTTCTCTCTTGTCTCTTTTTCCCTTCTCTTTCCACCTCTAACCCTGTCTCCCTCTCTCACACCCTTAACTGTTTTCTTTCTCCTTTCTCTCCCCTCTCTTCCTTTCTCTTTTCTTTCTCTCTCTCACCTTCTCAATCTCTCTCTCCCTCTGTGTCATCTCTCTGTCCCTCTCTCTTCCTTCTCTCCTTTCTTTCTTTCACTCACTTTCTCTCTTTCATTATCTCTCTTGCGCTCTCCCACTCTCCTCCTTTCTCTCTTCCTCTTCCCTCTCTTCCTCTCCTCCTCTTGCTTTCACTCTTCCTTCCTCCACTCTCCTCATCTCCATGTCCTTTTCTCCGTCCCTCTCTCCTCTTCTATCACTTCATTCCCTGCACATCTTCTCTTTTCTTTCCCCTTCTCTCCTTCTTTCTCTCTCTCCCGTCCCCTAGTCTGTTTTCTGTTTTCTTTCCCATTCTCTCCTCTTTTTTGGCCCCTCTCTCTCTCACTCTCTCTTCCAGCTCTCTGTCCCCCTCTCCCTTCTCTTCCTCTCATTTCTCTTTTTCTCTCGCTCTCTCTGTCTTTTCTTACATCTCTCCAACTCTCCCTCTTTATCTCTTGCGCTTCCCATTCTCCTCCTCTCTCTCTTCCCTCTCTTTCTTTCCTCCTCTTTCTCCCAGTCTTTCTACCCTCTCCCCACCTCTCCTCCTCATCTCGTTCTCTCTCTACCTCTTCTCTCTCTCCCCACTTCTCCTCCTCCTCTCTTTACCTCTTCTCTCTCCCCACTTCTCCTCCTCCTCTCTCTACCTCTTCTCTCTCTCCACTTCTCCTCCTCCTCTCTTTACCTCTTCTCTCTCCCCACTTCTCCTCCTCCTCTCTTTACCTCTTCTCTCTCCCCACTTCTCCTCCTCCTCTCTTTACCTCTTCTCTCTCCCCACTTCTCCTCCTCCTCTCTTTACCTCTTCTCTCTCCCCACTTCTCCTTCTCCTCTCTTTACCTCTTCTCTCTCTCCACTTCTCCTCCTCCTCTTTTTACCTCTTCTCTCTCCCCGCTTCTCCTCCTCCTCTCTTTACCTCTTCTCTCTCCCCACGCCTCCTCCTCCTGTCTTTACCTCTTCTCTCTCCCCACTTATCCTCCTCCTCTCTTTACCTCTTCTCTCTCCCATCCCCCTCTCCTCAGTGAGACGTTGGGGCTGGAGGTGAGAGGACGAGCAGAGGTCAGAGGAGGGACTCCGTCTGTAACAATCGTCTGTTTAATGAATCTGGTTTGACATTTTCTCTCTCACCTCCATGTTTATCTGAGGAGGAAAACATTCTTCTTATTATTATTCTTATTATTTCAAGTGTTATTAAGTCAATTGGATTTGGTGCGTTCTTTTTTCAATTCTTTTCAACATAATCATATAGTTTTGAGTATTTTTATGTTTTAAAATATTGCTTATGAGTTTGGTTTCATTTTTTAGAAAGCAGAAGTTCATTCAGTTGCTCACACTGCAAAAAAGGATTTTCTAGCATAGTTAAACTGACTTGAATTAAGCAGATTTATCTTGAAAGACCAATTTTAAGTTTTTTTACTTAATAAGATGAGATTTTTTTTTACTTGTTTCAAGATATTCCATCCTGATTTATCTTATCTCGATATTACATCTTATTCTAAGCACTTTTTTATATTAAATCAGTCCAGGTTAAGCCTCTTTAACTTCCTTCTCAAACCAATAAGGTGAAAAATCTTGCCATAAATACTTGAAACTCATGTTTTCTGCTTAGAACAAGATTCATATTTCGTCTTGTTTTCAGAAAACTTGGTAAGTGAAAATGTCTTACTGCACTGGCAGATAATTTCACTTAAAATAGTGGATTTTTACCTCAAAATTGGTGTTTTTTTCTTCTTTTTGATAGGCCTTTTTTGCTGTGCAGAGTGCATTTGTCATTTACCCAGAAGTGACAGTAGCTCAGTCAGTTCACCTGATAAGTTTGTAGGTTTTGTCTCCAGTCTCCATACGTGCACTGTTCATGTGTCCTTGAGCAAGACTCTGAGCCTGCCTCCAGTGTTTATGCATATTGTGTGTCAATGTGTGTGATGAGTGAGCGCTTTGTGAGAAATGCTTTCAGATGTAAGCATATAATTTAAGATATAAGCACTTAAATCTATCATAAAATGATTTTAAAAGTAGTGAAATGATCTGTCCATGCAGCAAGATCATTTTACTTGACAAGTTATCTTAAAATAAACCACCTCTAGATGAGAATTAAGCTCTATCTGAACGAGTAAGTCGATAATAAATCTGAAAACAACATGAATAACCTGATATAAGTTTTAAAATCTTGGCCAGATCAGAGAAATCTGCATTGGATATAGAAAAGCACCTATTAACCTATATATCCTGTAAATGTGATTGTGAACCGATTATTTACGATTGTAATTTCTGAGAATTTCCCATTAAAAGGCAACTAGTATCAAGCAGTATTAACTTTAATCGATAGTAGTGGTAGTGAAGCAAATAAATTAATAGTACTGAAGATGGAAAAGCAAATAGTAGTAGTACAAACAAACCACATTAAGTTATAATATGGATTCAAATACATGAAAAGTACTTTTTTTTATTTCCAATGTGCCACTCAATACTTTTCATTGATTTTACTTTTCCAAACTTCTCTGGAGTACTTTTACTGCTAAGTTAACATTGTGTACATCGGGATACTCTCTCCATCCATTCATCCTCCTGCTTCTTCAGCTTTCTCAGTCAGTGTGAGGTTTTGATTATCAATTTCACTGAAAGAATATATGGGAACTTCAATCAACCGCGGCTCCAGCTCTGCCCCGCGGGGGATTAATGAAGCCATCCGTTTTTTTTATTCTGCAAAAACTTTCTTGAAATTTGCTTGTCAAAAATTCCCTTTCTACCTAATCTTGGAGGTTGTCAAGTTCAGCTCTAAAGACAGACACTTTTTGCAAGATATCTTCATTAAAACATCAAAAAACTGCCTTCACAATCCAGGCGGGCGCTCATCCACGCCAGACCTCCTCCTCCTCCGTCGACGAAATTGAGAAATTGAGAGGAACGGGAGCGGTGACAATCTCTGCTGGCTTTGCACATTCTTCGCAGCCGAGCGGGGGACCGAGTACGCGCAATAAAAAGGGGGGGAAAAAAAGAAAAAACGCAGCGAGGGTTTGGTGGGTTGTTTCCGTGGGCGACGAGTCTGAGATCAAGGCGGCAGGAGAGGAGACCGGGCAGGCCTTGCGAATATTCCCCCCTCTTCCTCCCCTCTCCTCCTCCTCCTCCTCTCCCGGGACCCCTGGCTTTAATCACAGAGCAGTGGGGCAAAGCGATGGTGAACTCTGCGCTCGCCTGTGGACTATCTTGTTTCTAGCGTGTCGTTTTCATCACTTCTTCTTCTTCTCTCAGTTCATCTCGACGTCTCTTTCTCTTTTTGTGCCGTGGAACTCGTGGTGGTTTTTAAAGTGCAATTGAGTCGAGATCTTTGGGGAGAGGGAAAGGTTATCGAGTACATGTCCCGAGATGTACAGAACAGATTTGTATTTCAACCAGGAATGACATATACGCATAAATACAACGTCTAGAATCATTTGTTGAAGTGAAAAACTGTTGTTCTAATAGTTCGAGATGTCAGTCATGCAACAAAAGACACTTATCTTATTCTTTTGGCTACGGTGAAGAAGAGTTTGGACTTATGATGAGACATAAGTGGATTTATGATGCTTAATGAAATGAAGCGAATATTTTACTGATGTGAGCCACTATATTACTGCTAAGAATAACAATAGAGTTAAGAAATTTCATGGTTGGTAACGCGTTCATTGTAAAACGTTCATTATCTACATAAAACAGAGCTACACATGTTCTCAAACAAGGCTCTGGTGTTACTCGCGTGGGGCTGAGTGATTGTCAGATGCCAAAACTGTCACGATTTTAGATAAATGTGTGATGTTTGGAGGCTTTCGAATCCTTCGTATGTCTTGTACATGTGGAGAAATTGACAAATAAAGGCTATTACTACTACTAATGCTCACTATCCCACTGAAAATGTATGAAATGGTGTCTACTTCTCCAAAGCTCAAAATGCTCTGTTCCACCTTGTGATGTGTCATGTAGTGGTAGTTTTCAAGTTAACAGCTCCCTTTTACCTTTAGGTCATTAGAGATTGGCAATTCCAGTGATAAAATTGTTGAAAAAGTGTATAGAGTTTTGTCCCCAAATTTAAACATGCTCTGGTTCAGTATTTGCAAAACCTGTGTAATTGTTTTTGATTATTTTGTTGAATTTTGTGGTTCATCGTGTTGTATTTTGTGACTATATATTTGAAGTCCATCTGACTTTTTGTTTGAATTTGATTTACCGTATTATTCGGACTGTAAAGAGCACCAGATTATAAAGTGCAATATCAATGAACGGGTCTATTTTCACACATAAAACACACCAGATTATAAAGTGCAATATCAATGAACAGGTCTATTTTCACACATAAAACACATCGGATTATAAAGTGCAATATCAATGAACAGGTCTATTTTCACACATAAAACACATCGGATTATAAAGTGCAATATCAATGAACGGGTCTATTTTCACACATAAAACACACCGGATTATAAAGTGCAATATCAATGAACGGGTCTATTTTCACACATAAAACACACCGGATTATAAAGTGCAATATCAATGAACGGGTCTATTTTCACACATAAGGCGCATCGGATTATAAGGCGCATTAAGCGAGACTGATACTTTAGCCCAGGCATCCACGATCCATCAGCAGATCGTGGTGTAACTCGCCCGGTGTTGCCTCCAAGTCTTAGTGAATGTGTGTTTGCGTTCTGCCGTCCAACGCTCCCACACAGCTGCAGTTTAACTCTGAACGACCTGTTTACGCCCGTATCTAGTGGTTGGAGTTCCTTGGTTAATCCACCCGGAATTGTGGCAGCACTGAATTAGTTTGCTTCACTTGGACGTAAGTCGCATGTCTCTGAACAGGGGCCATTTTGGATCCTCATACACGCAACATAATATGATGTTGAAGCACAGTACGTATCACTCCGCGAGACTTCTGACTCCGGTCGCTTTAACGCTCCGATAATCCATCAAGTGGTGCGGCTTCGTAGTTTAACAAAGTCGTACTAAAACATTCTGACAGATTTTTGAGCGCCGTGGACCACATAAAATCGGTTTGAGGTCAGTGAGCACAACCAGAATTAATACTTTAGGCGCACTGTCAATTTTTGAGAAAAGATTTTAAGTGCACCTTATAGTCTGAAAAATACAGTGCTGTGTCTAACAGTCAAGTGTGCGTGAAGAGTGAGTGTGTATAGTTATGTAGCTCTAGTTGTTTTATTTTTTCTGTTTATTTGAATTTATGTAGCGTACTGTCACTGTTTGTCCTACTGCATCTGTCTTCTGTTATTATGACTATGAGGATCCCGTCGAAAACGAGACGGCGAGACGTCTCAAGGGACTTATCCTCCAAACAAACCAATAAATTCAAACACAGTGGAGCACTTCCTGTATTACCGTTTGAGAGAAGAACTAAAAGCCTAAATATGCAGGTTTGTGTGTTAAATGTGTGAATGAAACGGGTTAAAACACAACTCCAGGTATGTTTTTCACGAGGAAACAACATTATAACGATCAGAAAATAGCGTAAAATAGCCTCTTGAATTCCTGTGTTTTCTGTGATCTAAAAACAACCGTGTTACATTAAAATGAACAGCTCAGACATCTTGAAAAGCTCTGTTTGCTGCGAATGTGATTTTAGTTTAACTCTGACCTCTCTTCTTTCTTTTTCTCTTCTTTTGCTGCATCCATAAAACCGATGGAGACAGCGGCTGCTCCGTAAATGCCACTCGTCTCAGACCTCTGCTGTGAACCACCTCGGGTCCTGTCCTAATGGTCATCTCCCCTCCTCCCTCTTTCTTCCTCTTCTTCTTCTTCTTCTTCTTCCCTTCACCTTACCTCCGCACACTTAAACCACCCATACCTGCCGCCATATGTTTCCCCTCTCCGTAATGGCCCCCGCGAGCTGTGCTTTTATGGCGGGGGTAGCCTCTGGGGGGGCAGTGATCAGGGACATGTCCAGCCTTCAATTAGAGCGGCCTCTTTCTTGCTTACCTCCAGCCAGTTTATACGATTAGACCCTCCATGGTACAGTTTACTTAGAGGCGCAATATAAAGAAAATGACACAAGCTGCAGTTTGGGTTTACGGTCAAATCCATGTGGGGTGACATGCACAGATTGGCGAAGCAGTGAAAATGAGTCCTGGAGTAATAGTACGGCATATTACTCTGGTATAAAGGGAAATAAATGGTTTAATTACTTAACAGATGAGCTCATTGTGTGTGAGGTCACGGCTTAGATTTACTAGTCCCTGGTATTGGGGATTTTAAAGAGGTCATACGATGCTAAAATTAAAACTTTATGTTGGAGAATAAAGATTTAATAAAAGAAATCATGTTGGAGGAGTCAAATGAGCAGAGTTTAAATAGGAAAAAGTTGGTAATTACAAGCGCCGTATTACTCTACTTTACCATTTTCTGATCCGTGTTATGTTTCCTCGTCACAAACAAACCTGGAGTTGTGTTTTGTTTAATTCACACGTTTAATTTGCAAATCCTGCATATTTAAGCTGAGTTCTTCTCACAAACAGAAAACACTCTGTTCCATTTGGATAATTTCTGCCCTGGAATTGTCAATCAATACTGAACTAAAGGTAAAAGGCAGCTGTTTTATAAATAATCCATCCAGTCCTTGTATTTGCAGAGGTTGCTGGTGCTAGGCTAGTGCATGTCAATGGCCATAGAGTTTTCCTGCCAAAAAACAAAATTCTTACCCACTCCACAGTGCACCCAATACGAAACTATTATAACTTCAGACTGTTGATGTAAATGTCTGTGTTGATAAAATAATGTTTGAAATAAAACTAACCTTGAGTCGCATGAATCGTCGCATGAATCGTCGCATGTTGAGGGACTATTTTCTCGTATATCACCCCGCCGCTGCCGAGCTTTCTATCAGGAAGTACAACTCACTGCTGCTGCTCAGACATAAATCCTTCAAATGCGAAGTTGATTTTACTTCTAAAATTAATCTCTCGACACGGACTAGACACAGACAACCTCTCCAAATACAAGGACTGGAGGGAATATTTAAAAAAAAAAGGGTCTCCACACGTCTCCAACACTCTGGCTCCCTAGAAAATGAGGCCCCATGTTCAAAAATTCCGATCTGTCCCTTTAAAGCTCACAAGAATCTATTTTGTGGAATACAAAACCTTTAAAACAAAGTACAGTTATAGTTATCAAAACATGGAACTTACAATTGTTCTGTTTATCCTTCACAGAAATACTGAACAGCTCAGTATGAAAACAACTTCAAACATTACGAAACTTTCTAGGCCAAAATCATCTTGTCAACAGCCTTATTACATCCAGTTAAAGACCTGACCAGGATATCAGCTGAATGGATGTGATGGAACTGATTTTTCTGTACTGTATCGATATTCAGTACAAATATCGGTATCGGCACGTGCCTATAGTCCAAAGTTATTCCTCATGAGCGCACTAGTTATTCGCCGCATCTCAAGGACCAGCGCAGGCTTTTCCGTGACGGTAAAGACAACTAGCATGCTAACGCGCGCTTCCTCTGACAACAACATGTTTTAGAATTACACTGCAAAAAAGCTTGGTCAAAATTTAAGATAGAAACACTCAATTTTACTCATCGTTTCACCACCAAGGCCCCAGTGCAGATCCACAGTCTTGTATAAGCCGCTCTTGAGGTCAAAATATGCGTCTACACTGCAAATTCCTCTGATCTGGCCAAGATTTTAAAACTTCAGGTTATTCATCTTGTTTTCAGATTTATTATCGACTTCTCGTTCTGAGACGGCTTCATTCTAGTCTAGAGGTCGCTTATTTTAAAATAATGTGTCGAGTAAAATGATTTTGCTGCGTGGACAGATCATTTCACTTCTTTTAAGGCATTTTCTGATAGATTGAAGTCTTACATTTTGGCCAAGCTGTTTCGCAGTGTAATTATAAAGCACGTTATTGTCAGATAATCAGGGAGTGTGTGTTTCCATGCTAGTTGTCTTTAGTGTCATGAAAAACCCCGCGCTCGTCTTTGAGGGTTGTGAAAAGCGTTTACAGACTCATCGCTAAGAATAACTAGGACACTCATGAGGAGTAACTTTGGACTATATGCACGCGCCGATACCGATATTTGTACTGAATATCAGCGACAATACTGACAATTTAGCTGGATCGGGTACTTTAATCTATCAGAAAATGCCTCTAAAGTAGTGAAACCATCTGTTCCTGCAGCAAGATTTCATTTTACTTGACGTTATTTTAAAATAAACGACCTCTGGATGAGAATGAAGCCGTCTCAGAACAAGTAAATGGATAATAAACCTGAAAACATGATGAATAACCTGATATAAGTTTTTAAATCTTTGCCAGATCAGAGGAATTTGCAGCACACAGACATATTTTGACCTCAGGAGCTGCTTATTAAAGACTGTGGATCTGCACTGGGGCAAGATAAAGTTACTCAAAAAAAACAAATCAGCCACAGGGGCGTTTAATGGTGAAACGATGAGTGTAAAATTGAGTGCTAAATACAGTTACTGCTTGACTGTTAGCAAGAATGACTCACACACTGTTCTTTTTATTGCTTAATTAAGGGTCAATCTTTGTTCTCATTTTTCTCTGACTCTTTGTTGCCAGGGATGTGGTTAGCGGCTCTCGCGAACTGGCTATAAACGCAACGAAACCTAAAATTAACCGGTGACATCCATTTTTCCTTTGGCTGTTTAGCTGAGTTCGTGGACTGCAGCTCGTCTCCGAGTCAGTCTCGTCATTTTGGGGAAAGTCTACTGACATTTACCACTTTATAATGGCCTGATGATGGCGCGTATTTGCTGACCTTAAACAACGGTTGCCCCGGTTTTGTAAACATTTAAAAATAGGAGAGTAAAGCCCACGATGGACCAGAAACAAATAAGTATCTGATATTTGGTATTGGATCTTTGTGTAAAACTGGAATGCATTGATTTGTGGTCGTCTCTTTACTCTGCTCCCAAACTCTTGTGGTGTTTTGGATGGTTTAATATTTCAATGTAAGAGGCTATTTCTATTTTTATAACAAGCATTACTTTATTTTTAACACAGCACAGAGCCGGTCTTATCCGTGGGTTTTGGAAAGATGAGAAATTAGGGCTGTTGCCGTGACGATTTGTGATTGGAAAGGAAAAAAATGTATGGAAAAGTCCTCAAAATTTTACATTAATGCCAGAAGCTGTAATAAGTAAATACAGGCACATTCAGGTCAGTTCTTAGGTTTTGGTTCCTTATATATATATATATATATATATATATATATATATATATATATAGATTTTTTTTTTGTAAAACAGCAATTCAGGACTAAACCAAGGCAAAACCAGGATTAAACCAGGGCTAAAGCAGGATTGAACCAGCACTAAACCAGGGCTTAAACAGGCCTAAATCAGGACTAAATCAGGACTAAAACAGGATTAGAAAAGACTAAACCAGGACTAAACTGGGACTGAACCGGGACTAAACCGGGACTAAACCGGGACTAAATCAGGACTAAACCAGAACTAAACCAGGACTAAATCAAGATTAAACCAGGACTAAACCGGGACTAAATCAGGACTAAAACAGGCCTAAAACAGGAATAAAAAAAGACTAAACCAGGACTAAATCAGGATTAAATAACGATTAAACCAAGTCTAAACCAGCTCTAAACCAGGTCTAAACCAGATCTAAACCTGGACTAAACCGGGTCTAAACCAGATCTAAACCAGGACTAAACCAGGTCTAAATCAGGTCTACACTTGCCTGGTTCTGTATTACGACATTAAACATTACAACTTTACATGTATTCAATTCCAGGTGGTTTTGTAGCTCAAAAATACCAATAAAAACAAGGATTCTGACTGTGAGCGGGGTCTCCTCTCCACAGATCTGACCTGTAACTTGGTCTGGTTTGGTCTCCGTGAAGATAGAAAGTTTTAACACCATATTGTGAAACATCCCAGACAAAGCCATAACATCCCCATAAAGAAAAGCACATTTACAGACCTTCCACCAGAAAAATTACACAGTGCACCTTTAATATCAGCAACTATGTGCACAAAGTGTCCATTAAGAGACCAAGGACCCGGTACTGAAGGGCATTAACTCACTGTACGACGAGAGTCACTTCTGGATGTCTACAAATGCTTTTACAATACATTATATGGTTTTACTTCTGGTATTTATTAAGAAATCAATCATGTCCTTGGAAAAAAAAAACAACAACTCCCTTTTATTTGGATCCATAATCATTTGTTGGATTTAAGTTAGGCGCATTTTCAACTTCGAGAATTTCAGTTTTGGGTTCATTTGAGGCGTTCCTTACATTTTTCCAATGGTGTTTACTTAAAAAAACGATTGACACTTAAACCTTTACTACGACTAGGAAAACTTGCATTGTAGAAAGCAGAGGTTACGTCCAGAGCTGGTATTTCTCCTATCTTCACATTCTTTTCAGATCCCACCTCCAACCTCCTGTTTTCACATTCCACAAATGCCTCTATCCGACGGCGTTAGTGTGTATGTCAGGCTTTAATGTTTTTCTGATTACGGCTCGGTTTGGTGGGGTAGTTCCTGTGGTAAATGTTGAGTTTTGCGTCAGTGAAGTGGCACTTTGAGGGAAAAAAGTTTAAGAAAAGTACAAACATACAGGAAGTAGAGAAATGTTTTTTAATAGAAAATACCTCTATTTCAATATGTGTACATCATATTGTCATGTTTTGCTAATTATGGTTTGGTGTGATAGTAAATTTGGAGTTTTATGTCAATTAAGTGGAGTTTGAGGGAAAAAAAGTTGAAGAAAAGTACAAAAACAAAGGTACTGATAATTAAAAAAACAACAAACAAAAAAAATCTACTTATGTTTTCAATGTATGTCAGGGTTTCATGTTTTTCTAATTCTGGTTCGGTTTGGTGGGGTAGTTCCTGTGGTAAATATTGAGTTTTACGTAAGAGAAGTGGCAGTTTGAGGGAAAAAAGTTGAAGAAAAGTACAAAAATACAGGAAATACAAATATTTTTTTAATAGAAAATACCTCTATTTCAATATGTGTATGTCAGGTTGTCATATTTTGGTAATTATGGTTTGGTGTGATGGTAAATTTTGAGTTTTACATCAATTATGTGGAAGTTTGAGGAAAAACGGTTGAAGAAAAGTACAAAAACAAAGGAAGTACTAATAATTTTTCATACGAAATACCTCTACCAATGTTTTCAACATGTGTAAGTCAGGTTTTTCTCATTAGGCCTTGGTTTGGTGAGGTAATTCCTGTGGTAAATATTGGTCATAGTTTTAGTTAAGTGGCAGTTTGAGGAAAAAAGTTGAAGAAAAGTACAAAAATACAGGAAGTACTGATCATTTTTAAAATATGAAATCCCTCTACTTATGTTATTAATATTTGTATAGCAGGTTTTCATGTTTTCCTAATTATGACTCAGTTTAATGGGGTAGTTCCTGTGCCAAATATTGAGTTTTATGTCAGTGAAGTGGCAGTTTGAGGAAATAAGTTGAAAAGTACAAAAACACAGGAAGTACAGATCATTTTTCAATACGAAATACTTCTACCTACGATATTACTGTGTATATCATCTACTTATGTCATCTACACAGCAAATTCCACTAAATAAAGATGTTCATCAGCGTTCCTTGGGTGTGTGAAGCTAACTGAAAGCACTGCTCTGTCTGCAGCTCTGTTACTCAGTCTCTATAAAGAGCAGACGTGGTTGGAGCTACAACAAATGAGATTTTTTTCTTTTTGCACTTAAAATAGTCCCTCATTTATAAAATGACTGTCACAAGCTTTTTCTCACTTTTTTTGTTTAAGATAAAAAGAAAAAAATTAGGCCCAGGAAAGCTCGTATCGATCTCAAAGTCCTGAAAATGTGTTGCTTGAATTCATTTTGTGTGTTCTTTTCTCTGTTTTGCAAATGTGCAAGGTGTAACCATGGTAACTGCTGAACATGCCGCGAAGAGAGATACATGTAGAACACCCCCATGCATGACGTCACCACAAAGTATCAGTTCTGTAATTTAGACAAGTTTTGGCCCTTGTTGACATTGCGGTTGCTGGGTAAGAGTTATGTAATTACTTCTATGTATGTCATATCTGCAGCTTGTGCTCAACCAGTAAGTAAAAAAGGAAAAATAGGCAAGATATTCACTAAAATCTTATCTTAATTTCACTAAGGCACAGTAAATCAGTTTCTTTTCCTTCACTTAGTAAGATATTCATCGGGTCGTCTCGTCTGATCTTCGGGAGCTCCGTGACGACCACTCGTGACTGGCCCGAAACTCGTGACCGGCTGAGGTCGGTCTGCACTTGGGGGGATGAAGAGCGGGGCGGGGCCCACGCTGCGACAAAACCCTGGCTGCGGGAGGGGGAGGGGGGGCTCCCAATTGATCGATTGATGGCAAAGCGACACTCAGACAGGCGTATCACCGGGAGGAACCTGGGGCTGCAAGGTGCGTTCAATGTGTCGATGATCAGTGTGTCCTGCAATTCACGTTCGTTCTCGCAGCTGCGTTCTTCATCGACGCACGAGCCGAGTGATCCACCGCTAAGAGTTGTTCATTTTTGGTTTTTGGGTCGGGGGCAGAGGACTGGGCGGCGAACCGTTGGCCCCGTGACCCAGCTGGATACAGCGGAAGAAATGGACGGACAGTAAAACATTATAGTAATAGTCTAACCTGCCATATGTGCTATAAGAAGCCATTCTGTACACTGCAGCAGCACAAAATTTGTTTAGCGTGCATATGAAGAAAAAATCTCATATATGTTCTTTTATTGCTTGCAGCCTGAAGCTACATTACATACATCATTTCAGTGGCATCTCTGCTCGTACTATAGTATACGACTATAAGAGGAGTCATTATTCTACCAAGACCTCCACTATTATATCTGTGTACGTCTTTATGTCTTGGCAGTTATCAAAAAAACCCAAAAAACAAAAATAAATGACAGTTGAAGCGACATCTCCGTTTCGAAACTAATTTCCTCTTGTAGCGCACGGGGTGAGAGAAATACTATTGAAGTTACCATAGTGATTCAATTTAACCAACCCTACCCCCCGTCTACCCGCCTTCCCCCTCCCCGTACGCTTCTTTCTCCCCTAGAAACAAAAAAGCAAACATTTCATGGAGGCATTCCCTGGCTTCTACGAGCTGTGCCGAAGACTTGAGAGAGGAGGTTTGGGTGTACGTGGTCCCTGTGGGGGTCCCCGCTCGCACATGCATCCTGGAGGAACTGCTGAGGCAAGAAGTTACACAAAACACTGTTAATTTCAGGAATTTTAAGCACTTTTCCTCCGCTTGCATAAAAAGACTATGAGAAAAAGTGAGTTTACAGGAAAGGGGAGGAATGGGGATTGTGGTTGGGTTTTGCCTGGAGTTTTTGGTATGTACAATGCTCCAGATGATCATGTTGGTGAGATGTTTCTGACGTGGATATGAAATAAATTAGGATTAGGGAGTAGTTTTCCTCTTTGGTTTGTTGTGAATCATCAGCTTCTCAGTCAGTTAAACTATATCAGCTTTTACACCAAATACTATTCTTTGGTTAGTTCACTCCCGCAATCCATCAGGAACTTGGAATCACAACTAAAAACTCACACGTTCAAGCTGGAAGTCCCCCCATGAGCCTGTCGTTTCTACAGTGTTACTTCCAATCTTGTTTGTAAAGCATCTTTGAGTGTCCAAAAAAGTAAATAAGAAATAAGTTTGACATTATTATTATTATTATTTATTATTCCATCCATCCATCTTCTCCCGCTTAATCCGGCTGGGTCGCGGGGGCAGCTTGCTGCCCAATACTCATAGCACCTGACCCCCTATGAACCCCTCTGCAGGTGGTGAACCCACAGGAGGGTGGACATTATGGTGTTAGTGATGTTAGTTCATAGGGGTGCGGGCATGTTTTGGGTTGATGGGGGAAACCCATCCAGACACGGGGAGGAACATGCAAACTCCACACAGAAAGGAACCCGCAACCTTCTTGCTGTGAGGCCTGAGCGTTGCCACTCAGCCACCGTGCCGCCAGTCTTATTTATTATTATTATTATTATTATTTAGTTCTTAGCTTCTGAAGGCATTTGGAACAGATGCCTCCTCATCTGGCCCCTCTCCACGTAGAGGGGCAGCGGCTCTACTCCAAGCTCCTCAGGGTCCCCAGATGATGAATGGAAAATGTGTACATGTATAAGCTTAAAACTCTTATTTATTACACAAAATTGACTCTTGTGAGCTTTAAGACATGTTATAATGTTGTTAAATCTTCAAAATCATATTGAATTGTGTTTTGTTTCATTCACACATGTTTGAGTAACACTTTATTATAAGTCTGTACATCTCCAAAGCTCAAAATGCTCTGTTCCACTTTGTGATGTCATGAAATGTAGTTAACATGATTTACTTAGGTTCAGGAGCAGGACCACGCTTCAACCGCCCTCGCCTCCTCTTCAGTAAATCACTGCTCACTTCTACCACACCTCAATTTCCCAGAAGCCTATTTGTAGCAGCCTATCCCGGCAACCCAGTTTGTCCTGAATAACTCGACCCCACCCTCCCAAACTCATATCTCTTCATCTTCCAGACATAAGACGCCTACGAGGGGGGTCCCGTTCCTGCTGGGCCATGTGAAGATTGAGACTGTACCCCCACCCTGAGTCTCAACCCAGCCGACCCGCCTCGTCTCAATATATTAAACTCTTTTCGCTTCACAGGTGTTGTTGGTGTGGTCCTTGCTAGTGAAGCGGTATAGTTTTCAAGTTAGCAGCTACATTTTGCCTTTAGTTCAGCAGAGATCGGCAGTTCCAGGGATTTGTGGAGTTTAAAAACACAGTGGAGCACTTCCTGTTTTCCCACGTGACATCATAAGGTGGACCAGAGTGTTTTCAGTTTGAGATACAGTAAGAACGCAGCCTAAATATGCAGGATTTGTGTGTAAAACATGTGCGAACGAAGCGAAACACAACATTATAACATAGATCACAAATCAGCGTAATATGGATCCTTTAAACAAGATTTAAACCCTTCAAAAACAGTGTAATTTCTTATTCATATATAATTTTTTTCTCATCCTATGGCCTGAAACTAAAACCGAACTCCATCAAGACTGCGTTATCATTTTGCGGCTAACCTCTTTTAGTGTTTGTGGACTGTAAATACCAGCGTTTGTTATTATCGAGGACACAACAGAAAAAGGTCGAGAACGATTGCTTCAGAAAATCCAATCTGTTTATAACATTTGGAGCATCAAACAGGCAGATAACTATGACCTGTAAGCATTTGTGGGTGGATTATTTTGCGATTTTGTGATTTTTTTTTTAACTTTAGACAAATGCTGGAATTATAAAACATTTCAGCTAAAACATGCAGCACAGAAAAATCCTCCAGCGAAGAACTCACCTTGAACCGTCTTTAAGATCTGGAGATGGATCGTTGTAAACTGAAGCTGCCCTCTTCCCACTCTTATTCACTCCAGTTCAGTCTTTATTAAGAACACATAATATCTGGTTCAGAGTAAGTTCGGTATATTAAAAAAAGTAAGATAAATTACCGCTGCAGCACTGAAGGACGGGTCAAATTAAGACAAATTACGCAAAACTGACAGCGCTTTTAATTATGTCATAACTGTTTTGTCATCTTTTCTTTCCCTTTTTTTTTACATAGAGAAAAATATTCATGATTTTTTTTTCCTCATGTCCCCCAAAATTCCTCAATCCCATTACCCTCCACCTTCCTTCCATTAAATAAAATAAATAAATAAAAATAAATACAAAAATAGAATATTAAAAATACAAAAAGAGAAGGGATGGTAATTTTTTTCTTTTTTTTAAGTTAAAAATGAATGAATGAATGAATGAAAAATGAATAAAAAAATACAAATGTTTTTTCCTCCTCATCATCACCATCATCCCCACACCTTAGTCCGGGCTGTATTTTTTCTGCATGCATATTTGAGTACTTTTGTCTTGTCTTATATTCAGAACGCCCTCCGAAAATATCAGCTACATTTACCACCTTTCCCCGCTCGCAGCTTCGAATTTACTCTCTATTCTTGTTCAAATTTTGACTCTGGGTCTTACACGTAGCGTTCAAAAATGTTGCGTCGCCGTTTTTCGACAATAAAAGACACAAATGAATACCGCTTGCTGTGGTGAAACACTACAATGAAGAGGTTACGCCAGCAGCGGAGAATCGGTTTTCCAATTCTGAACAGAAAGTCAGTGAAAAAAAAAGCCTAGTATGAAGTCATTTTAGGTGAATCTTGCAGTTTACAATGAACAGAATGTGAAATAATAATCTACATGTGTGACTGTTTCTTGCTGAAGACCTCAAAAATGCACCATATGTCCTTTTGAATTTAATCCTCCGCTGATATCCACTTCCCAGAGCTGAATAAAACCATATGGAAAGTTCACCACAAGAACAACGACAACTTTTGTGTGTGTAAAATGTGTCTTCCCCAGTACCGTTTTATTGCATTGATTCGTTGCAGTATTAGAAGCTCTGTTAAACCTTAATCTGAGCTTCATTTTAATACAGTCTGACATGAAAAAAAACTGACTTTGTTGGAAGTACAGCAGGTGAGATGCTGTTTAACAAGTCTTTTTACATTCACAAGCTTGTATTACAGTTCAAGTTCACCTTTTTGTTGAAAATCAAACTCGTAAACAGCATCATGAACACCCTTATCGATCCCAGGCTCTTGAAAATGTGCAGTTTGAATCCATTTTGTAGTTTTCAGACCATCTAAAACCCTTGTCTCTCTTGCGATAGATGCTGTGGAACATTCAAGATAAAGCCACAACTTTTTTAAGACAGTAAAAGGTCCTATATTACACGAAATTGGCTCTTGTGAGCTTTAAAACATGCTAGAATATTGTTATTGTCACTCCCACCCGACTCCCATAATTTTGATTCACTCCCAACGTTCAAATCCAGACTCAAAACCCATTGATTTACATTTATAGCCGACCCCCATTAATGTCCTGATGTTTTAGAACTTGTCTTGTACCGTTTGATTGTCCTTGAGTCCCCAAAAAGGCGCCTTTAAATAAAATGTTATTATTATTTGATTATATGATTTGAGTGTTAAATTTCTGTGAATGAAACAAAACTCCACTCTGAAGAAACAACATTTTACCATAGATCATAAAATGGAGAAATACAGGCCCTTTAATTGAACCGCTGTGCTCTCGGATGTAAACATATACTGCCAATTTCCGAAAAACCTTATTTGGCATTTTCACTTTTACTTCCACCGAGCCTAAATGTCAAACAGTGTGTACTTTGTGGCACAGTCAAAGGTAACTGCTTTGCATACAATTCAGCAGCTCACCTCAAAATGTCACACAGGTTTGTCCCCTTCCCCCTCCCGCCCACAAGAGGCAGCGACTCTGTACAAAGCAGAGGTGGAAGAAGTACTCGATTTTGTGACTTAAGTAAAAGCACAGATAGGCTACATTCAGACTGCAGCCTGAAATGACCCAAATCCGATTTTTTCGCCCCTATACAACCTGTATCTGATCATTTAACCCTCGAAGACCTATACAATAATGAGGAATATGTTTTATAATATAACCGTGCATAACTTTCGAACCGTAAAAGATAGAAACTTACTTTTTTCCCTCTGAAAGTGCAGACATAGAGGTTTCCGTACATTTCTGCCTCATTATCCTACGTCACACTCACGCTGTGTGATGACGTGCGCAAAACGAGTGTCCAATAGGAACTTTGTTTTCAGCCAAACGCATGCGCTTCAATCCATTTTGATCGGCCAAAACTTTGCCAAAGAGTGAAGTGAGTCAAGATGGTCGACTCCTCTCGGCTGTGTTTGCTTTTATCGATTGAAAAAGTTGCTCTAAGTGGAGATAATTCTCACATAAATGGCAAATTACGCATCTTGGTGTGTGTAATTGCGCATCCCTTTCTATTTTTAATTGAAAGGTTTATTTCACTCAAAATGAACAAATACAAATGTAATAAACTCCATGGAAATGCATTACAAGTGATTTGGCTCTGTTCTGTGCTCTGGCCCTGGACTTTACAGGAGCTGTTTCCATGAGGCACCAGGAAAGTAATGGAGCGATGACACTTTTTTTTGGTTTTTAGGGCAATAAGGTTATTTTTAATTTATTTAAAGAATTGATATTTTGCATTTTTGTAGCTAAGGCCCTAAATTAAGCATTTTTTTATGTCCAAAAAGTTGTTTATACATGTTTGTATAAAAGAGTGGGAATTTCATTTTGTTTTGTTTTTTCATCTCTATTCCTGGTCCTGTAGCTTTTATTACAGCCACATGACACAACTACAGCAGCAGATTGTGAAATAACAGGTTGTACTCAACAAAAGGATGTATAACACGTCATTATAGGGTAAAAGGGGCAGTTTTAAAAGCAAAATTAAGAAAAAAATCTTGGCGAGGAGAAATGTACTAAAATTGCCCTTAGGGGTTGATGACAGTCTGAACGACACAGGTCCAATTTTTTCAAATGCGACCCAGGCCACTTGGATATGTGCTCCTCAAACCGATACATATCCGATCTTTTGACATCCGACTTCAGTTTGAACGGCCAGATCACATTCATCCGATCTACCGTTCATTTTCTACGGACGTTGCTGCCACTGCCCCACAAAACGCCATGGCCAAAAACCTCGTCGATCTCTTCCTTAAAATAAATAAGCTGTACATCTTTTGGCTCCGGTACGACAGCAACACTAAAAATGTGTCCTCCAACGTGCCTGCGGGACACTTTGGGGCGTTAAAGTTCACGCTGGAGATCACAGACACAGACAAAAAGATCGAATTTCACAAAACAATCCCAATTGAGCATTAAGCCCTGCAGTCTGAACGTAGCCATACTGTAGCAATACAATACTAGTAAAAGTATCACATGACAAGTATCACAAGTAACATCTTAGAAATCTACTTAAAGTGTAAAAAGTAAGAGTATGTCATAAAACCGGAAGACGTTTTGAAACATGCGGATGACGTCTTCCTTTGGACTTTGTAGGCGATAGAAACTCTGACAAAATGTGGGAAAACTGAGGAAATGGCCTGGTTTTCTTCATCTAGGTGTCATTGTATGTGTCTTTTTTCCTTTTAGTCATTGTAGAGTCACATCCCCCATGAAAAGCTTTAGCAGGTTGTGAAGACGCTGCTGCTGAACCCACGGGTTTATCACATGCTCAGTGTTGTAACTACACCGGAAGTCGTCATCTGTATGTTTCCAAGAGCCTATAAAGCTTCAAATGTCGTGATTTTGATAAAGATTTGTGCTGAATTTTGTTCAGCAGAAACTTTTTTTTCCCCTAGCTGTTTGTATTTTTGATACTTTTGTTTTCTCAAACTACAAATGTGTTAAAATAAACCCCTCAGGCTTTCAGCAGGGCTCAAACAATATATATATTTTTTTATTATTTTATTACACACTTATACTTTTCAGTCCTGTTCAATGACGTAGTGGAGTAGAAAGTACATATACCTGCGCACAAATGTAATAAAATAAACATAAAAGTATCTTAAAATGTACTTAAACACGATAGAGGGTCCGTCACCTGCTTGTTTCTATGGGTATGTCATTGCTAAGCCTGGAATGTTCCACAGTATGGCATTAAACAGCTCTACTTTACTTTTTTCCCAATTACAGGTGGTTTTATAGCTAAAAATACCTAGAAAAACAGGTATTCTGACTGTGAGCGGGGTCGCCTCTCCGCAGATCTGACCTGTAACTTAATCCTGACCCTGTAAACTGGTCTGGTTTGGGCTCCATGAAGGTAGAAAGGTTTAATACCACACATATGCACCTTTACATCCAAACGTTCACTATTTTTACTTCGTTACTTCCCACCACGGTTACAGTGTTTATTCCCAGTTCAAACGGGAAGTCTATATTTATGTCCCTGTCCCCTCCTCCTGCTCAGATCCGTCCACAGAGATTTGATTTCCCCCGTCCAAAAATAGCAACACGAGTCAGGGAATGTTCAGTATTCCCCAAACAAATAAAAGACAACAACGCAATTTTGTTTCCAGCTATGTTCTGCCATGTTTTCGTTCTCATTTTTCAAACTTGTGGATTGCCTCTGGTGATCGACTACCAGCTACACGACGTGGAGAGCTTGTTTGAACGATGTTTTTATTTCATTTTTTGTTTTGTTTTCTTGCGAGATTTGAAAATAGAAAAGCAGTGAGCTGTTTTTGCCTCAGTCTTAGCATTATTGTTTTGTGAAATCTTGTCAACATCTTATTTATTGTCTGGCTACAGTTTGTATTATAGAGCATCTTTATAAATGAAAAATGTCAACTTATTTGCGTAGACGTGCTGATTTTCATGCCAACGTAAAGCTCTTATATTACATAAAATGGATTCTTGTGAGCTTTAAGTCATGTTATAATACTGTTACCTAATCAAAAACAGACCCACAGTTGTGTTTTCTAAGCTCCTTTCACACTGGAAGGCGAAGAAAAAACGATTTTTGGGGGAGGGGAAATCGCCGGGGTTCGCCATGGTTCGCAAGGTATCGCTACATGAACGCAAACTTCGCCACGGCCTCGTCAAGTTCGCCATCCAAATGTTCAAAAAATTCGTCAGTGGTCGCCGTGAAAAATACACTCGGTAAAGGTTCCCCAAGCCGTCGTTAACGTTCTCCAGCCTTCGCTATTGAATCTCTAACAACACTGATGTCGTCCGTGCTTCCATTGGCGACAACTTGACGATTTGGTTGCGATTCGGTAACGAAGATTGATGAACCCTCTGCAAACCAAACACAACTCCGGGTCTGTTCTTGATGAGGAAACAACATTATAACATACAATACTTCAGAAAATAGCGTTATATTGGCCCTTTAAACAGTCATTTTTTGCTCATTTAATATCTCAGTTTCGCATTTCACTTTTTTAACTTTCACTAATAACTTGTTGCAGCTTTTGGAAACCAGTCCTTAAAGAGCAGTAAAAATACTTTCAAAATTTGCAAGACGGAAGAAGATATTTTAATCTATATGTTGTGTTCATCTTTAGAACAGCTTTTTATGACTGGAAAGTGAAGCAGAGTTAACCTGCAATGCTTCGTCAATCACGTCTCTTCCCAAAGTGTAATATAACCATCTTACAAATAGACGGTGACAGCCCTTAGCGGTAACTTAGTCACGTAATACTGTGTTTGCAATGACACAGGCGAAGGTTACATAATGCGGCTTTAATCTTGCGGTGTTGACACATGCTTAGACCAAATGCCTCATATCATCTTCCATGTTGTAGTAAAAATGGCAATACAAAATTATTCTCTCAGGTTTAACCAACTCATATTTTTGTGTTATTTTTACATAGTTTTAAATTATTTGCATGTTCATTCTGTGTGAAAATACTCAAAACAGTAATTCGGTCAGCTGTATTTTTGTTGCATTGTTTTAAATAGGCCGTCCCTATGGAAGCCAGCAACAAATACAAACGTCGCAACGGAAGTGACCGCAGGACTCTATTTTCCGACCCGGGGCTCATAACAAATACAAACGTCATAACTTAAATGCAAACGCCGCAGCACAACAAAAAAGCCACAGTGGAAATGGCTGCAGGACTTTTATTTTTATTTAACCTTTATTTAACCAGGAAAGTCCCATTGAGATTACTAATCTCCACACTCCACTTTCATACTAGGCAATGTGGGTGAAGTGCCTTGCCTAAGGACACAACGGCAGTTTTTTGTGACTGGCGCCCTGGAATTCCCCGTGGTCTCCCATCCAAGTACTGCCCAGGCCCGGGCCTACTTAGCTTGTGAGATCTGACGAGATCAGGCTTTGAAAAGCCGGTATGGCCTCCACCTCGCTTGGTCCGTCTGAAAACAGAGTCCCGCGGCCACTTCTGTTGTGACTTTTTTGTTGTGTTGTGGCTTTTTGTTGTGCTGCAGCATTTGTATTTATTGTGAGCCCCCGTGGCTTCCATACTTTCCGGATCTGTGCTCTATATTTACAACAGTTCGTTCCTCAAACGTGCATTCGTCTTTTTTTGCATACATATCTGAACAATTCTTGTAATAAACCCCAGGTTTATCTCACATCTTGACTCATCTGAGGGTTTCAGAAGTATTAGCGATTAAGGCCGTTACCATAGTGATCAACAGTAAAAAAAATAAATAAAATCATAATCATCTTTTGAATGTAGGAAAAAATCCTCAAAATTCACATTGCAAGAACTGAAATACTGTATCTAGACAACAGGATTATGAGCGCGGGTTGGTCACTTTAGGCCATCGTCTTTGGAAATTACACAAAAACTGCTCCTCTGTCTCCGATCCAAAATCCACAGTTGTCCTTTCCATGTTCAGACCTACGCAGACTTCCTTCTCGGTTTAATCCGGGCTCTTCCTCTCCGCTCCATCTCGCACTCGCCATCTGCCAGCCTGGAAACCTGCCCTGAGTTTTTGAGCGAGACCAAGAGTCGTTTTGTTGCCTGGTTACAAATCAAAAAGAACAAATTATTAATGACATAGATCAAAGTGAACCCTCCAGTATGTCTTGTAACTGCTGCGGTGCTACACAATGGGGTATTTATGGGTTTTAGCTTTTTATTATTCATGCAGGCTCCATTTTGAGGACTTTTTGGCCATTTGCAGGTCCTATATTATGTAAAATGGACTCTTGAGAGCTTTAAACCATGTTTGAATACTGTTACCTCCTCAAAAACACACCTATAGTTGTGTTTTGCTTCATTCACACGTTTGAATAATTCTTTTTTACTGCATTTTCCCTTTTGTTCAGTAGAGATCATCAATTCCAGGACTGAAATTATCTAAATAATAATAATTTCTCTGATCTGGCCAAGATTTTAAAACTTAAATCAGGTTATTTGCCTCATTTTAAGATTTATTATCTACTAACTAGTTCTGAGACGGTTTCATTCTCATCCAGAGGTCGCTTATTTTAAGATAATTCGTCAAGTAAAATGATCTTGCTGCATGATAATAGATAATTTCACCACTTTTAAGCCATTTTCTGATAGACTTAAGTGTTTATATCTTAAATTTTGGCCAAGCTTTTTGCAGTGTATTACCACATGACATCACGAGGTGGAACAGAGTGTTTTTGAATGAGAACTCAGTCTAAATTTTTATGTTTGTGTGTTAAAAATGTGCGAATGAAACAAAACACAACTCCAGGTCTGTTTGTGATGAGGAAACATTATGACATAGATCAGAAAATAGCCTAATATGGACACTTTAAAAGGAGTATTTTGTTTTTTAAATGTTGATTACCATGGCAACAGGGCTAATGTGTTGTCATCCTAAAACACAGTCTTATATATTTATAATTTTGGCACTTATTTATTGTATTCATTCATTTATTTAATGGATTTCTGCTTTATTTCATAGGCCTAAATGTGACTTTTTAGGATGATATAGTTTTGAATCTCTGATTGCAACAGCGACAGTGCTTTTGTTTTATCACGGCAGTCGCACACATCCTTGAAAAGATATATTTTATTTTAAATTGTTAATCACTACGGCAACGGTCGTAATTCCTCATCATTCATACTAAAACGGATGAATAGTGTACAGTATGTGTTTGTCATAGTCCCTCACCGCAACTCACTCAGTACAGTAAAAAAGAAACTGTATTTTCCCAGTATTTCTGTTGCAAACCATAAGTCAAATAAATGATCATAAATTATGAATCACCATGGAAAACGCCCTAATGTAATTTTATCTTTATCATTCTGAACTCTGTGCACAGTGTACAGTATGTATTAGTCAGTCACTGCCACTCACTGAAGCTTTCTGTCAGTGCAGTAAAAAAAGCAGTATTTTCCCAGTATTTTGTAGGAAACCAAAAGTTGCATTAATTATTATAAATTATGAATCAACATGGCAACAGTCCTATTTTTTTAATCATTCTGAAACCCATGAATATAGTGAATATATTAGTCATCATAACTCATGTAGGATTCTCTAAGTACAGTTAAAGGCCTGTATTTTTGTGCTAAATCAAAAGTCAAAATAATTATTGTAAATTATGAATCACCATGGCAACAGTCCTAATTTTACTTTTTTTTTAATCAATCTGAAATCCATGTATTAGTCAGTCACTGCCACTTACTGAAGCAATCTCACAGTACAGTAAAAACAAAAAAAGCCATAGTTTCCCGGTATTTTTGTAGTAAACCAAAAGTCAAATTAATTAATAGAAATTATGAATCACCATGGCAACAGTCAATCATTCTGAAGCCCATGAATTACAGTAAAAGTACAGTAAAAAGCTGTATTTTCTCAGTATTTTCGTAGTAAACCAAAAATCTAGTTAATTATAGATTATTAATCACCATGGCAACAGTCTTTTTAAAATGTTTAATCATTCTGAAACCTGTGAATTTGCTGTATGTATTCGCCAATCACCACAACTCAGTTAAAGTTACACTCAAAGGTTTGTGTTTTCTCAGTATTTTCGTAATAAACCAAAATTCAAATGAATTATTATAAATTCTTAATCACCATGGCAACAGTCCAAATTTGTTTCATCATTCTGACACCTGTGCACAGTGTACGTATTAGCCGGTCACCGCCCCGCGCTGTAGCTCTCGCAGCGCAGTGAAGGGCCCTGTATTTTTCCAGTATTTTCGTTGTAAATCAAACGTCACAAATAATTAATGACGCCGTCCAAATCGAAGCCATCTGCGCGGATTTACACTGCCATTACCACCACTAAAGTGCTAAGACCTGGGCTGCAGAACTCCATTTTGTGGTTTTCCTGGGTCTGCGGGCCCCGCGACTATAATTGGACCCACCACATGTTGTAAGAGGGGGGCTCGCTGTCATGGAGCAGTTGGCGCAAACTTAAGCTCAAACGGGGAAAGCCCAGACCCGTGCCAGGGAAAGGTTGACTGGACTACCCCACGTGACCCCCGCCGGATCCGTCACGGCGGGCGCGCAGAGGGAGACACTTCCTGTTTTGTCCAGCTGCTGCCATGGCGACCGGGTGTTTACAGTGCAGACAGTTGGCAGGGGAGGAATAACAGGCAGATGACACCCTCGTATGCTCATGCCTATTTATAAACGCTGCCAGGAAGAATGCTACTGCCGCTGTACTGTAAAAAGTGCTCGCAAACTTTTACACAAGCTCAAAGGCAGATGTTGGTCCTTAAAACGCAAATGTCTGTCCTAAAACTGTGACGAAAACTCGAGCTTTGTCAAGGAATAGGCCTAAAATATGGGATACAACAGGAGGAAAGAGGCTGTAATGAGGTCTGATCCTGGACTAAACAAGGAATAATCAACAGAACTTAAAAGATTTTGTTAGAAAAGTGTCTGAACAGTATCTGAATCTTCAAACTTCTCTACTTCTATTTTATTATTCTTTTTTTTTTTTACTATTTTATCATATTTTCACTGTACTTTCAGACTTGATGAAGGCTGCAGGAGGAAAGAGACTGTTTAAGGACATTTTCTGCAGTCTAAAATATTACCTGAACCCTACTACAATCTTGACACTTTATTTTATTGATTTTTTTATTGATTTTTTTGCCATATTTTTTGACTTGATGAAGGCTATAGGAGGAAACAGACTGTACAAGGACTAAACATGGAATAATCACCAGGATTCGAATGATTTTGTGTTAGAAAAGTATCTAAAAAGTATCTGAAACTTCAAAATTCTCTATCACTCTATTTTACTTTAGTATTATTATGTTTTTACTGTTTGAAATGTCATATTTTCACTGTACCTGTAGACTTGATGAATGTTGAGGATGTTATTTGAGTAGCTCCCACTTTACCAGCTTTATATCTGTAAAAACTGTTCTCAAAGTTTTACACCGACTCAAACAAACTATGAATAAAACTAGATTTTATCAAGAAATACAAGGAGGAAAGAGACTCTATGAGGATTAAACAGGGATTAACCACTAGGGCTCAAATGATTTTGTGCTATTTTACCTGAAACCTAAAATTAATTTCATTTAATTATTTACTATTTTAAATGTCTTATTTCCCACTGTTCAGACTTGATAAATGCTATAAGAAAAAACAATATGAGGACTAAACAAGGAATAATCACATGGATTTTGTGTTAGAAAAATATCTGAAACTTTTCATTCACTCTATTTTTATTTATTTATTTTTTACTATTTTAAATGCCATTTCACTACCTTAATGAAGACTATAGACATGATTTGAGTTACATTAGTTCAGTCCTGGTTTAGTGCTTGATCCTCTCTTTTTACTCATCTTTTGGTTTTAGTCCTGTTTTTCCGTCTCTTTTGATTTAGAGCAGTTTTTATCTCATTTTTAACTCTCCTCACATTTATCATTTCCACATTCCTGATAGTTTGCGTTCACGTTTAATACTTCAATGATATCATACATTCAGATGCAGGGAAGGGCCCCGCGTAACTTCAACAGAAAATGCACTGTTTTTTGGAAGAAATATTCAAATTTATGACCCACAGATGTTGAACCTATTCATTATTTGTCAGCGTTTCCCACATTAATTCTATGGTTTGAAGTCATTTCATCTGACTTCTACTGTCGCGCTTTTGGGGGTGAATAATGGCACCACGTTCTGAAGCTACTGTGAAAAACAATCACATTTGTTTATGTATCTGACAGAGGACACACTGAACTTTGGGCCAGTTTAAAGGGCCCGTATTACACTATTTTATCTGATACTTGAGTTCTTTTCTCAAACAGGAAACGCTCTGTTCCACTTTGTGATGTCACGTGTAACAGAGCATTTTGAAGATTAGAGATGTAAACAGACTCAACAAACTCAAACCATACAACTATACTTAAATCTGGAAAGTGAACCCAAAATGGCGTTGTATTGTTTTCAGTGGTCTTTGCTCACTGGCACATGGGCCCAAAATTAATTTTCTCTTCCGCATTTACTTCCTGAATATGGCCAAGCTCCTCCCACCCATGTGATGTCAGTGACCTGCACAGCGTGGAGCATTTGGACCAATCAGAGCAAGAGCTGCTAAAGCAGGCGAAGAGGCTAAGTCTTCCAAAGGTCACTTTAGGAGCTTTGAGGATTTTTTAAAGTTAAAGGGATAGTTTGGGTGTTTTGACATGAATCTGTATGTCCCCATCAGCAGAGTCGCATCAACACTGACTTACCTCCCGACAGGGTCCGGTGAGCTGAGTTCTTCCCCGGTTTTGGTGCTGACAAAAGTGTCCGGCAAGTTGGCTGGGGTCATGAAAATAAAGAGTTTTCTTCTCAGAACAGTATATGTTCAAAAGAGTGAGACATTTGCATCACAAAATATGAACCACAATAAAGTCAGACCTCATCGCTTGGTACTATTTTCTCTCTGGTCATATCACTGCGCACTGCCGCCAGGTGAAGCCGCACACGAATCCAACACTTTTTCAGTAGTTGGGCAGTTTTTACATGCTCAGACTGCTGATTGCCGCAATGCGAGAGAGCCCTGCCAAACTACTGAAAAAAGTAGTGCCCAGGATTCGTGCCCAGCTGTCACCTGGCGGCATAGACTGGCGATGGCGCGCAGTGATATGAACCAGAAAAAAAGTAGCACCAAGCGATTATGAGGTCTGACTTTTTCGTGGTTCACGTTTTGTGACGCAAATTTATCACTTTTTGAGCACAATAGTATTGAGAAGAAAAACACTTTATTTTCATGACTCCAGCCAACTTGCCGGACACTTTCATCAGCACCGAAACCGGGAAAGAACTCGGCTCACCGGACGCTGTCGGGAGGTAAGTCAGTGTTGATGCACGACACTGCTGACGGGGATGACATACTGTACAGTTTCATGTCAATAAACCCAAACTATCCCTTTAATGTTGCAAAAATAGGAAAGAACAAAATCCAACCTTTGTGAAAGCTGTAGATGCTCTGTCAGTCGAACATGACAGTTTGAATTCCCAAAAAATGCTTGGCGCTTATCTTATATTCTTTCTGCGCCCAAGCTCCCGGGAGGCGCAGTACCTGGAGTGGACACTAGTCTGTCTCAAGCCAGGACAGAAGGGGAATGTCGTATCCAGTTTTTATTATAAATCCATGACTCAAACATGTGTAAATGAAACAAAACAAAAATAATAAAGGCCCGCACACTGTTTCAATGCTCCCTTACATCATCAGAGTGCCGTCAGAGCATTGACACAGTGTGTGGACCTCTATTATTTTTCTTTAATCCAATCTTTTTAGTTCTGCACCTGCACCTGGCTGATGCGCGCACATTCTTCCTTCTTTAAAATGAGACAAAACACAACCCTGGGTGTGTTTTTGATGAGCTAACAGCACTATAACACGGCTTAAAGCTCACAAAAGTCGATTCTGCGGAAAATAGGACCTTTAAACTGCAGGGACTGAAGAAAGTTTCTAGTTTTACAGTGCCTGTGTGTGTACGGGACGGGCTGAACGGTCTGGACGGTGACAGAGGTCTAAATGAGTTCGGAGGAAGCTGGTCTCCATGGCAACGCCTCAAACAGCGATGACTAAACGTCCCCAGAGCGGCCACATTATAATTCACTGCCGTATCTTTATATAATCATGTCTGAGAAATGAGGATGTCTCTGTGTAACATTTACCGGATATGTGCAGGAAAAACATTAGTAAACAATTATTTATTTATGTGCTCTTATGCTGTTTTATTTGAATCAGAATACATTTTGACATGGGCTTTTTCCACTGACCGTGATAGATATTGTAAGGGAAAAGCAGGTTATTTTGGCAGTGGCGTGTTTTGCTATTACAGTGTGCATAATGAGAGGTACGGAAAGGTTATTCTTGACTGTGCTTTCTTACTGTGCAGCGGTCGGTGGTTAGATTCCACATTTAAATTGTGCAAACCGCCCCTGTGTCCTTGGGCAATGCACTTCACCCACTTTGTCTATGTAAATGTTGCGGTTGGAAGGGATGTAGGCACAGACTGAGATATGCAATAAAAAACAAAACCCAATGAACAGTATAAAACACTATGTTCTGAAGTATTAAAGGAGCACTATGTAACTTTTCTGGTTGAGGGTCCGCCCAGCTGCTTGTCTTCAAGGAGATGTTATTTCTTTGGTTGGACATAAAACTTTCTCAGCCATATTTTCCCCAACTGTTGCGATGGAACGTTTTTACAACTGATGTCCGGAGAACTGACTCGGATTTATCGACTACCAACATTCAATAGAATGTGGCATTAATACCGCCCAGAGAACTATAATAAAATCTGGAAGATTAATCCAAGATAGCTCCGTATTGTTTTCAAAGGCCAGTGCTCATTGGTGCATGAAAACAAAACAGATCTTTACTTCCGCATTTACTTCCTTGTTTGCAGACAACGGCTGTGACGTCAGAAACACAGTTCTGACCAATCAGAGCTCAAGCTGCTAGAGCGGAGCTAGCGTGGGCTCAGAGCGGGGCTAGGGTAACTCTTACAAAGCTGATTTTTAGGCACTTTGACTATTTTATTTTATATTTTTAAGTTCATATTGTAAAAATACAGAAGAATCCCAACAAAATCCAACCTGTATGAAAGCTGTTGATGCCCTGTCAGCCAAACACGGACAGTTTGATTTCTCAAAAAATGGATTGTGCTTCTATAGGAGAATTTTTCTTGGGCTGTGGGCTGCAGTACCTCACATGACCACAACTCAATCTGCGGTCACGGATAGCGGGGACGTGCCTTATTCAGCTCTTATTATACATCCATGATACCGCATAATGCACAAGTAGTTCCGGCAACAGCCAAATCACTGTTCAATATTGCTGCTCTGAGACAATCCCCATGACGTCACCATAGCAACAGGTAAACAAATGCTCAACCGCTGTGGGTAGAATGTAGGAACTAGCTTCATTTAAAACACTGACATAACTGATGTTTTGGACATTTACCCACAGCGAACAGGCTTTTCACACTCACGAGTGAGACATTTCAGATTGTAGCCATGGTATAAGCGCATTAAAAAACTGGGAGTCGTGCATTATGCAGTTTTAACAAACTGTTCCTCCTGATTTAATGTTTACATGTCACGGCTCTGCGGCCATTGCCATGACGTCACCATAGCAACGGGGAAACACTTCCTCATTTCTCTGAGTAGCATGTAGGGACTAGCTTCATTTAATAACTAATATTTGAGACATTTACAGATCTTGGACAGCGGTTTCAGATTCACAGGAGAGGTTTCAGTTTGTAGCCATGGTATAAGTGAATTAAACAACTTGGAGCCGTGTGTTATGCAGTTTAATGCACTCCACGGCATGTCTTAAAACCATAGACTGTATATATAAATGGCCACCTCATTGCAAATAGGAAGTTCACATTGTGGCTCCTCTGTTTTTAACTACTCCTGTAAGCCTCGTTATTTTGGTCTTAAAATGTTCTTATTAACCCGCTCTACATAATTGTGTTTTTTTTTTTTTCCACTATTTTGTCCGTCAAAAAAATTCAGTTCACAATATAAAGCCTGGCTGGTTGTTTAATGCTCACATACCGAATATATAGTCCCGTACTTGAGTCTAAACCAGTCTCTCCTCCCTCTCTCACCCTGCTTTATTATTATCTGAATTATAACTGACTTTTGGTACCTCCCCCCTCTGAATAATTCTTAAAAGTTGAACATAAAAGTATATTATGCATGCCTTTTTACAAAATCTGAAATAATGAGAGTTCCCGGGCTCGGCAGCGCAAAAGAACCACCTCGTCGTAAAACCGGGCAGATCTCAATTAGCTCTCCTGCTATCATTAACCACAGCTATAAACTATTAATGCTCTCCAGCCATTCCTCATGATAAGGCTTCCCACATTTGAAAAATCCTCATTACGGGCTAAATTAAGGAGTTCTTGTAGCTCAAATTTGGTGTTATCTTTTTTTCTTTTTTTTTACATTCCAAAATAAAGCTTTAAAGCTGCAGCGTGTCTTTTCTGGTAGAGGGTCCTTCAAATACTGTTTTTTCCCATGGAGATGTTGGTATTAAATGGTGTTAAACCTTTTCTATTCTTCCCGGAGACCAAAGCAGACCAAGTTACAGGTCAGGTCTGTGGAAAGGCGAGCCCGCTCCCCATCAGAATGCCTGTTTTTCTAGGTATTTTCGAGCTATAAAACAACCTGTAATTGAATATATGTGAAGTAGAGCTGTTTAAAGCCATACTGTGTAACATTTTAGGCAGAAAAATGACCTCCACCAGAAAAGTTAAAGCTGCACTGTGTAAATTTTCTGGTAGAGGGTCCACCAGTTCCTTGACTCCATGTTTTTGTTTTTCTTAAATGGTATTATGGTATTTAATTTAACTATCTCCATGGAAACAAGCAGCTCACATCACCAGACAAAGATACAGTTCAGATCTGTGGAAAAGTGAACCTGCTCACTGTAATATTGCATGTTTTGCAGTAGTTTTGAGAAATAAAAACACCTGAAATTGAATAAATACATTATACATTTGTTTAATGCCATACTGCGGAACATCCCAGGCAAAGATACTGGTCTGATCTGTGGAGAAGTGGACTTGCTCGCTGTAATATTGCATGTTTTTGGGGTACTTTTGAGAAATAAAACACCTGTAATTGAATAAATACAATATATATGTGTTAATGTTAAGGCAAAGCAATAACATGGTGGACCCTCTGTGAGAAAAGTTCCACAGTGCACCTTTAGTGAAGCCTCTTGCCGCATATACGGCTCTGATTCTGGTCTGTGGAAAGCTATGGGAAGTACACTGCGCTATCAGGGTAAATAAAGGCCTATAGATTGTATGAGTACAGTGGGTTAGCTCATTACATGTAATCCGCTGCAGATGGCCGCGTAGGCTGTCTGCAATCTCCACAAAAGTAATTACTCTGTTTGCACTGCGCCACTGACGATTTTTCAACAATATTTTACTTCGTATTGGAGTAATTGAGTCCACACAGCTCTATAAATCAGGACATTAAAGGGGCTGTATCCAGTTTTGAACCGTTTCTGTTTTCGATCCTGAACCGTGACCAAGAAATTGTTATGGATAGTCACAGGCAATAGGCAGTTTTTTCCACATGTTCTTCATACAGCAATATCTCAAATAGGATAAAATGGTCTGTCCTCTTCCTTTGGGTTGAACGTGAAAAAATGCATGCCTGAAAAATATTTGGCAAAGGCTTTTTTGCCGAAACGTAATTTAAAAGTAAAAAAATCTTCTGGACATCGGCCATATGAGTGTATTTGCATTTTTTCACTTTTATTTCACTGTTCCTTGCATTTATACCACTGCAAAAACTATTTCTGTTTAATTTATTCCCTTCGTTTTGGTTTTCATCTGACAAAAATGTTGCTCATTTTAGATACAGAGCCTTTAAAGGTCTGATATTGCGCAAAATTGACTCTTGTGAGCTCTTGTTTAAATGTTAAAAAGCTCCTCAAAAACATACCTGGAGTTTTGTTTCATTAACACATGTTTGAGTAACCCTTTATTATTAGTGTGTCTACATCTCTACAGCTCAAAACACTCTGTTCTACCTTGTGCCGTCATGAAGCGGTAGTTTTCGATTTAACAGATACCTTTTTTACCTTTTGTTCAGTAGAAATTGGCAATTAAAGGGCTGAGATTGTCCAGAGAATACTAGGAAAGGTGTATGTTTACCACAGTGGAGCACTTCCAGTATTGTGAGTAGAATCCCTCAGTCGTCCAGGTAGAATCCACAGCAAAGGAGACATTTAATCTGTCAACTGGACAAACGTTTATTTAGGTTTTGGGCTCATCCAAGCTGCTTCTTCAGTTCTGGTCGGAACGCTGCTGAACACTGCCTTAAATCTGCCTGTTGGAAGAAGCTAAATACACTGAAACTACCCCAAAACTGCACACCTACTGTTTGTTAGCTAGGCCTATTCATCTATACTAAATGTGGGGTCATTTTAGCATAATCATTCACTCCTATAATAAGTGTTTTTTCACACCTCTGGCCCTGACCTGGCTACTCTTACTGTTGTCTTTGTTTTAGGTTTGAGGATGGAGTTGTAGATTGGAGACAGATGAAAGAACGATCGTCTTTCCTAACAAAAATAGTCTCTTTAACTTCTTTTCTCTGGCGTAGATTCGCACCTCACTGCCCTCAAATGAACGTGTCCTGTGGCTTTTAGGTGGAGATATATGACAGTCTGAGGTCCTTTTAGGTGCAGATGTACAGCAGACTGAGGTCCTTTTAGGTGCAGATGTACGACAGTCTGAGGTCCTTTCAGGTGCAGATGTACAGAAGACTGAGGTCCTTTTAGGTGCAGATGTACAGCAGACTGAGGTCCTTTTAGGTGCAAATGTACGACAGACTGAGGTCCTTTTAGGTGCAGATGTACAGCAGACTGAGGTCCTTTTAGGTGCAGATGTACAGCAGACTGAGGTCCTTTTAGGTGCAGATGTACAGCAGACTGAGGTCCTTTTAGGTGCAGATGTACAGCAGACTGAGGTCCTTTTAGGTGCAGATGTACGACAGTCTGAGGTCCTTTTAGGTGGAGATGTATGACAGACTGAAGTCCTTTTAGGTGCAGATGTACGACAGGCTGAGGTCCTTTTAGGTGCAGATATACGACAGGCTGAGGTTCTTTCAGGTGCAGATGTACAGAAGACTGAGGTCCACTATGGCTCTCCCGTCTGTGCTGGAACATCCTATTGTGAAGTGGCTGTTTCGCTTTTCCAGTGTAGCGCACACTGCAGTGTTTTGTCCTTTGAGTGAACCCGTTTCTGTCTCAAAGTTGTAAATGTTTGAAATAGTCTGGACTTTCGTGCTGTCTGAAAATCCTCTGTAGTTTTTCAGAGACACCAGACATGTAAGGGCATCACAAGGTGGAAAAGAGAGTTTTCTGTTTGAAAGAAGAACTCTAAATATGCAAGTTTGTGTGGTAAACTTTTTGGTCTTGAAATGTTCGTATTAACCTGCTCTACATGATCATGGTGTTTTTATTTCACTATTTTGTCTATAAATCTATCTGCCTGGTCCCAAACGCTATGGGTGACTTCAATGATGAACGTAAATGTCCAAAACCAGTGACATTGTCCGGTACCATTCCCATTTTGACCATGATACCTGGTAGAGACGAACCTGACCAACTGCTCTTATGTGCGGACAGAGACACGTGAGCTTATGTGCTGTAACGCCAATAATATTCTCCATTTCTTCAAATCACTCCCAAACTGGTCGCTCTGGCTCCATAAACTTAACATGCCATTAAAATGATGTGAGATGACCTTCATAGTCTTCTGCCTTATCACGCTTTATTGGCCCTCCCAGAGCTCGTAGGCATAAACCTGGACCCCCGGCTGCAGTCATACTTGTTACTTTCTAAAGATAGCAGCCGTATTGACGTCTCCTCCACCTCCGCGCTGTGTCCATTGTCGCATCATTTACAGCAGAAAACACAATAATGCAACACACAAACAAACACAGAAATATTACTTTTATAGGATCCTGCTGTCACAGTTGGTTCATACGAATTCTTAGGATAGATATAGATATTTTTAGGTGGATGAATATTCTTTATTCTTTGCAGCAAATTCATTACTTTAAAGGTGCACTGTTTAACCTTTCTGGTGGAGAATATGGCGCGAGAAGCTACTGATTTGGTTCAAAGTGCTCCAGAATATAGCATAAAACAATAAAGCACTGGCTTTTGAGCAGGCAGGTGTGTCAACATTAGGCTTCTTCAAACATTTAAACATTCTGACTGTACTATAGATGCTTTGTGTAGATGGAAATGTGTTTGATTTATGACCAGTGTTGGGGTGTAACAGATTACATGTACCAGCGTTACGTAATTAGTACAAATTATGAGTAACTATTCCGTTACACTTACAGTTTCAGCGAGTGGTAATTGGATTAGAGTTACTTTGTTGAAATAAATGGATTACACTGCAGTATTTTCCTGTTTTCACATTTTGGGCTTTATCCCTTTTTTGTTTTGGTAATTCCACTCATTGCCGGAAACACAAACTCCCGTGCGCCTCTAAACCAGAACTAACACCAAGACCAACCAGGTCTAAAACAGGTCTAAAACCAGGACTAAACCAAGTCTAAACCAGTTCTAAAACCAGGACCAACCAGGTCTAAAACCAGGTCCAAACCAAGTCTAAACCAGGTCTAAAACAGGTCTAAAACTAGGACTAAACCAGGTCTAAACCAGGTCTAAAACCAAACAAGAATTTGCAGGATGTGATTGCTACATTCACGTAGTTTTAAAAAGCATGACAATATCAAGTAATTCAAAAGTATTCAGATTACGTTACTCACTTTAAATAATTTAATGGATTATGTTACAAACTACATTTTGGGGTCTGTAATCTGTAGGGGATTACAATTTAAAAGTACCTTCCCAACACTTCTTATGACATTTATCTTGATCGTAATGTTGATGAAATGTATTTTAGTGTGCTGATGAATTTAGTAAATGTACATTTTAGAGGATATGATTGAAGCCTTTGAGTATTTTTAATGTGTAAATAGTTTTCTTAATATATTTCATACCTGTTCAAGGACTGCAGATGGAAAGTAATTTGTAGCTAAATCAGGCACTGAGCATCTTTTCTCTCTGAGCTTAATATTTTCTGTGCACAGTCCCTGTTTTAAATAAATAAATAAACTCCCAAAGGGCCTATATTACGCAAATTGACTCTTGTGAGCTTTTAGCCATGTTATAATGCTGTTACCTCATCACAAAGGTGTAAGGAGTTTTAAAATACAGTATTACCACATGAGATAACAAGGTGTAAAAGAGAAGAACTAAGCCTAAATATGTCTGTTAAACATGAGTGAATGAAACAAAACAACAGCATAACATTGATCAGAAAATAATGTAATATGGCTATTTAAGCACATCTATCTGGCACTTACAGGCTTCTGTTTATTTCAGCCTTGACAGTTTTGGCTGCACTCTGCTACTCCTCGCAGAAGTGTCAAGTGATGTTGCTGTAACATATCTGGTGAGCTGATTTGAACAGATTTAAATGCTCTGAAAACATCCTCGGAAGACAGCGGGAGCTACAGTGACTTCTGCAGTGTTGTATCCCAGGTCTGAGAAAGTTGGTACTCCCCCTCGTCCCGATTCACGGTCTGATGGACGTGTTTCTGAGTCTCGATGGCCTCCCTCATCCAACAGTGGTACTTCAGTGGCTGCTTTCCATACCTATGACCCTGTCCCATTTTCCCAATCCATGAGATGCTTTTCCTTTTTTGCAATGGTCTGATATTGCAGACTTAAGCTAGACTATGTACTACTACTACTATTAGTACTACAACTACTACTACTATTACTACTACAACTACTACTACTAACACTACTACTGCTACTGCTACTACTACTACTACTACTACTACTACTACTACTACTACTACTACTACTACTACTACTACTACTACTACTACTACTACTAATAATAATAATAATAATAAATTGTATGTATTAGACACCTTTCTAGACACTCAAGATTGCCTTACAACATAAACAAGTTAAATAATTCACTATTAAACTTAAAATTTACTATTAAAACACACAGTTAAAGTGGGACAGTATTTTAATTTATTGATTGTATTTAATTGACCTCTGTCTAGCATCTATTTCATTACAGTTCATTAGTTTGTTTTTTTTATTGCACAAAAATATCTTCTTTGTGAAAAACAAGAATTTGTACTGAGTGGATTTGCCTCTCCACAGACGTGGCCTATAACTCCAGTATAATTCCAGTGAAAGCAACCACCAGAAAACTTGCACAGTGCACATTTAAAGGTGCTGAACTGTGTAAGTTGTGCGGTGGAGGGTCCATCACCTGCTTGTCGCCATGGATATGCGCCTAGAAGGTTCCACAGTATGTCCATAAACATGTGAATCTCCATGGAGACTCACGAGCCCAATTACAGGTTAGATTTGTTCTCTCACTGTAAGAATACATGTTTTTTTAAGCTATTTTTGAACTATAAATAACACAGTAGTAGTTGAATAAATGCAGACAGATTAGTTTAAAGCCATACTGCGGACAATTTAAACCAAAGCATTCGCATCTCCGTGGAAACAAACAGGTTGGGGACCCTCTTCAGAAAAGTTACGCAGTGCTCTTTTACATGAAACCATCCTCAAACAGTAGCTGCAGTCACTTGGTCGTCCACGGCGAAACTCATCTGTTGAATATTCACGCTTTGGTATCTAAAGCCATTGCTTCTGCTTTTGCTATTTTCTGCAGTGAAAATGTATAATTTGTTTGGGTTATGACACTATTCTTTGCGACATCAGTTTGCAAACACTAAAAGCTTCTACATTACAGCTAAAACATTGTTCCTTATGCTTGCAAAAAAAAAAAAAACTGAATTATAAACAGCTATAGGAATGGAAATGAAGGGTGCATGTAAAAATTAATATTACATTTGCGTGACTTCCTCCGCTGTTTAAAAAGTAATGAGACTGAATAAAAAAGCACTCAACTTAATAGCCTTGAAATATTGGGCCCCTGTCTGCACTTCCAGGAAGCAGACACTGTTCAAATGGTTGGCAATATAAGCAGACTTTTACATAATGCCTCTGTCCATTTGATAACTTAATTGTTCACTACATTACGAGGAAGCTTTTACACAAATTTAGGGACAAAAAGATCAAATATAATAGCGGGATGTCTGACAAGTTTCAAGGCAAAGTTGCGGGAATTTTAATATATGCTTCGGTTGTTTACTCTGTTACACGGGAAAATATAAAAGTCATTTACAAGAGTTGAGAGCGAGGCCAAACAAAGCGGTACATTGTAGTAATTAGAAACTTTTATTTGAAATGTTATGATGCTAAAAAACACCAAAAACGCACTATAGGCCTGTTGAAATAACGAAATAACGTCTTTTGTTCCTGAAGTCATGTGGTTTTACTAGAAGCTACAAAGGATATACCAAAAGTTCTGTGTTTCTCTCCTTAAACTTAAAGACCCCATGTTGTTTCCTCGTCAAATATCATAATACAGAAGTGCCCCATTGTGTTTTTAATCCAATCCAATCCACTTTATTTCTATAGCACATTTTATAAACAGAAGAGTTTCCAAAGTGCTGCGCAATACAAATAAAACATATCCAATAGAGGTATGAAATAAAGCCGTACGTAACTCCACTCGTCTTCATTAAAACAATAAAACTAATAAAATCAAATAAGAGCAGGAATACCAGTAAACAATAAAAAAGTACAAAACAAAATAAATAAAAGACACAGCGAGAAGACGTTCCAGAGTTTGGGGCCGGCCACAGAAAAAGGCCCCGTCCTCCTGGTTTTAAGTCTCGTCTTAGGCACGACAAACTCGCCCTCGGACCTTAGATCGAGCACCGGGGTGTAAATCTGTATGAGGTCCGAGACATTCTGTGGGGCAAATCCATTCAAAGCTTTAGAAACAAATAATAAAATCTTAAAATCAACTCTAAAACGGTGCAACGACGCTAAAATCGGGGTAACGTGCGCTCGTTTTTTGCTTCCAGGTAAAAGTCGTGCAGCAGAATTTTGGACAAACTGTAAGATGTAAAGCGCATTATTATTATTATTTTTATTATTTATTGATTAAATTAGGCCAATGCATATTAGTCAACATTTCAACAAATAGCATCAGTGTAAATATGCTGGAATTAGCGCATTAGCTGCTTTACGTTGTCCTAAAGCAGGTCAGAACAGAGAATATTCAAAGCACAAACACAAGGGAATATACACAAACACTAAATTCATAGAAGAATTCATAGTTTAAGAAGAAAACCTACCTATGTCAACCATTGTTTTCAAGCGTTCTTAAAGGTTGTGTCGGATCCACAGTTCCTGATGTGAGCGGGCAGTTTTTTTCATGACTGAGCCTCTGATCGACGTCACCATTTGACTAATTTGGTTTTAAAATCCTTATACGTTCCTTTGAAGCATTTGGATGATTTTAATGCTGGAATTACACATCTCTATTGAACGAAAACAGAAATAGCGAAAAAACTTGAAAACTACAGCTTCATGACGTCAACTCGAAACAGCATTTTGAGCTTTGGAGATGCAGACAGACTAATAATAAATGATTATTCAAACATGTGTGAATGAAACAAAACACGACTCCGGGCCTGTTTTTCAGTCGATTTCGCATAATATGGGCCCTTTAAGGTGAACCTACATATCAAAACAGGTGTTTGACATTACTGCACATTCTTACGTCAAAACAACAGGGTAACAGAGACGGATTTAATAAAAAGCAACAATTATTTCTCAACAGACCAAAGATATTAAAATGTGTAGACTTTGAATACCATGAGAAACACAGTGAGCCAAGAACAATATAGAACTGGAAGATAACGTGCTGTTTATTTGCTATTTCTTTGCTATTTCTTAATATGTGTCTGACATCACCAAGCCAAGTCACAGGTCAGGTCTGTGGAGAGGCCACCCCCTTCACAGTACAAATTGAAGAAGAAATTTGTGAGAATAAAAACATCTGTACTGGATTCTGTACAATGCCACACCTTGGAACATTCTAGGCAAAGGAATAACGTCTGTGGAGAGAAGATAGTGATGTTCCTTCAACCCAAAAAGTTACATAGTGCACGTTTGAGTAATAAAACTGTATTATAATAAGTCGATATGCAATCTCCGTTGGAAATATATGGAAGTCTGTTTACATTTGATGGCCATTAGCCTAAACCACTATGCATTTTGGCCTATTCATTTGTTGTTTTGTTCTGGTATGTTCACACAACCACACAAGAAATCTTTACAAATGCGAAACTATTTTTACATGCCCGTAAACTGCTACAAATCCTGTTTCTATTTAAAATCCAAATCCCATTCTGGCTGTAACAAAACCTCGTCAACGCCTCTTTGTATTGTGAGAAACAGTCTGGTCAGAGCGCTCCAACACAAACTTGTGGCGTGAACGTACAACAATGTAGGAGTGTGGGCTGGGATATCCCCCTTTGGTTCAAATCACATCCAGACATTTTTCACTCGGAGCAAGAACACTGCGTCCCGTCTCCAGCCCTGTTCATTTGCACAGTAAAAACGCCCAGTGCATATTTAAGGTCAGTGTAACCCAGGGGGGAGCTCAGATATGGGATGAGTTAAAGTGAGTATGGCGGGTTAGACGGCTAATTTCACCAAAACACACTTAAACCCGACTGCTGTGAGCGTTAAGCCATGTTATAATGTTGTTACCTCATCCAAAACATACTCAGAATTGTGTTTTGTTTCATTCACATGTTTAAGTAACGCTGCATTGTTAGTTTGTCTACATCTCCAGCTACATTTTACCTTTAGTTCAGTGGAGATGGGCAATTCCAGAGATGAAATGCAGATAATTCTAGTGGTATGGACAGAGTGTTTTCTGTTTGAGAGAAGAACTAAGCCTAAATATGCAGGGTTTTTGTGTTAAACATGTGTGAATGAAACAAAACACAACTCCACGCAGGTTTTTTCTAGCCCGATTTAGCCGGTTTCACTTTGTGGAAACCGTGTGACTTCGCAGCATTAGGATTCGTTCGCTCGATGGTCGCAGGTACTTTTTTTATTTAACCAATTGCTGCTATTTGGTCATGACATCTGTAATGCGCAGGAACGCTCAGTTATGGCCAAGTAATCGCTGGCACAACAGCAAATCGCGTAGGAAGAAGTGCAATAACGTCTTTCTCCTTGATAAAATCCACCAAACATTTTCTTTGTTCCGGCTTTAAATCCTCGATCTCGGGAATCGTCGCCATCACAGAATGTTTGGCTTCGTCTACGTCCACCTCGACCACTGTTTACTTGTTTACTATTGTGCTGCACCACAATCTGGCGTCACGGCTTCACAGCTCTTCACTGCACCGACTACAACTTCAGGTGTTCTTGCAAACCGCTGAGTGTATTCCCATTCCTGCCTAGTCGCTGGAGAGAAATTAAATTGAGCAGAGGCACTAGGTAGTACCAGTCTGGCTCGTTTTTTTTTTTTGTACCAAAATGAGTACACAACGCTGCCACATCCTGCGCATATCACGGTTAAGAAAATAAAGTTGGAGAACAAAGTAGGGAGTAGTGGGCGTTTGCCGTTGGCGGTGAAAAACTGATTGGCAATATGAAAATAAGCGATTAAAGATGCCTCAAATATGCACGAACCGCGCCAAACACAACTTCGAGACGGTAAATGAAAAGAAGAAACAACTGTAACATCCTTAGAACATTTGCCGATAAACTATGAGAAATATTTGGCACAGAGAGTCTCCCACCAAACTGAGTAATAAGTGGAAAAACATGAAAAACGTCGTATGCGCTTTAAGGTCAGTATAACCTATGGGGGGGGCTCAGATATGGCTTCATTTAAAGCTCCGTTTGGTCCAGTTTTCCATCTGTTCAATAGCCCCCCATTCGCCGCGGCGATATGGGCGGCATGCTAAGTATTATGGGAGGTGGTTTGAGGACAAGGGTTCAAAGGTCGAGGGTGTTTACCGAAATGAGATAACCGGGTTGCAAAAATGTTGTGACAGTTTTTAAAGTGTAAACAAAAACAGCATCCAGCAACTTCTAAAAACATGAAATTACAGAATGTACCAGATGTTTGCGGCTTCAGAATAAGAACTTCTAAACCAAAGCAAATGTTCTGAACTTGTGAGTACAGTTTTTGGCCTCTCTGACAATAAGAAATGTAAACTAAGACGCTTTATTTGGAATTTCCCATCGATTTAGTCAAATACGGACATTATGTTAAAGGTGCATTACGTAACTTTATTGGCAGAGGGTCCAACACCTGCTTGTATGTCGGTGTTATTGCTTTGGGCTGGAATTTTGGACTACAGTATGGTTATAAACTTATTTATATCCATGGAGGCCAAGTTACAGGTCAGATCTGTGAAAACGTGACCCCAGTAACAGTAGAAATGCGCGATTCTGAGTTATTTTACGATTCTACGCTTATTTATTTGACATATTTACTGCTATTTTATATTTTTTATGGTTTTGTTTGTATTTGGTTTTATTGTTTTAGGACTGGTATGACTAAATTTTAGCAATTTACCTTTTTATTTTCTTAATTTTTTGGTCTCTCTGTAGCATTTTGGAAACTGTTTTGTTTGTAAAATGTGCTACAGAAATAAAGTGGAAGACCTGGAATGAAATAAATGCTGGATAGATGTTTAATGCTACACTCTGTGACGTTCCAGGCAAAGCAATAAGATCTCCATGGAAACAAGCAAGTAGTAGACCAGAAAAGTTACGCAGTGCACCTTTAATGTTAAGGGGTAAACACTAATTAAACACAAACACACGAAAAGTCCTTCAATTTCTGTAATCAAATCTCACAAAGGTAAAATGCTCTTTTCAGATTCTGTTATTTCAGACTTCGAAGGTTTTAAGGTTTTAAGTTAATGGGTAAATGCATTTTTCTTCTTTTCATTTTCACCTTGGATTTGTTGTTTTTCTAGTGATAATTCAAGGACTAAACAAGGTGAAATAAAGCAGGTCCAAAGCACAAAAATCTAAATTATTTTCTTTCTACCAACTGTTCACGTTCACACATTCACATTACATTACATCAAATATTGGACGTTGTAGTTTCCATTTTGTAAAGCAAAACCGTGTAACTTTCAAAATGTACCCAAGTTAAAGTAGCACAACTTCAAAATGATATTACTCAAGTAGAAGTACAACGTAGTCAAGAAAACTACTACAAGTAAGAGTAAAAATGTATTTAGGAAACACTACTCAAGTAAGAGTAAAAGAGCTTTGTGCACGTTTTTGGTTGTTGTACATAAAATATTGTATGTTTTACTTTCCATTTTGTAAAGCAAAACTGTGTAACTTTTTAGAAGTGGCAAGTTTCTGATAGTATGATTCCATAGAAATAGAAAACTATAACTTGTAGATCATTCTCACTGTGAGGATGCTTGTTTTTCTCCATTTTTAGCTCTATAAAAACATTAAAAATACAATAAAAAGAGTCCTTTCACTTTGTCATTTTAGATTGAAAGTTTACACAGTGGAGCTTGAACTAAAACGGCCCCAAATCCAAACACTAAACTGAATCAAAACCAAGACTAATGATCCACCGTTACATTCTAGCAGTTTTGACATGTGTTTTTAATCGTCTAACTCCAAAAACATTATTCACCCCATCTCCGTAAAACATCTCCATCCCCACGGCTGAAACTTAAACTCTTTCATGCTGCAAAGAGATGACAGCCGCGCTAAGTATCACAAGGTATTTCGAGGATAGAGATCGTAGGTTCTGTTTACAGAAATACACGCCGCCGCCGCCGAGCTCCAGAACAGAGTACGAGATCTGACTGGAGTGAAAAACAGACAATGGATTTCCAAACTAAACCCCCTTTTTGGAGGACGGCCCAAATAGCAGAGGTGGTCAGGGTGTTCTGTTACTAAAATCCAAGCGCGGCTCTGTAATTTGGCTTTGCGTATAAAGTCTGCGCTAATTGCAGTCAGTGAGATCTCTGTGTCCTCGCTCTCTCACTCCTACACTGAACACACAGCTCACGTTCAGATGATTGAGTTTCCGTAAAACACTAAGTTTTTCAACCTTTTTAAATTTAGATCCGAAAAGAAATTGTCTCGGAAGCCACAATTTCTGTAATCTCCACGCTTGTCGAGATGGAGATTTTGTCGATTTGTCTGGACTGACCCGGTATGGCTTTAAACACAACCTTCTTGCATTTTCTCAATAACATGGGTTTTTATTGACTTAAAAACGTTGCATTCTTACATGGCAAAAACAAAGCCAAGTTAAGATGACTTGAATTAAGAAAGTTTTATCATGATTTGAGTAAATTTCACTTGACAAGACAAATTATCTGGCAGTAGAAGAGAACTTTTTGCAGTTAAAATATATGAAAATACATCTTGCTAGATTTAAAATAAGAAAAATAACAATGTTTTGCTCTTAAAATAAGAAACAAAATCTAATGTTGCTTGATTTAAGAAAAACGCACTTATTCCATTGGTAGATAATTTTATTTGTTAAGTAGAATCCATCGAATCCATCCATCCATCCATTTAATCTCGCTTATCCGGGGCCGAGTCGTGAGGGCAGCAGTCTAAGCAGGGACTCCCAGACTTCCTTCACCCCCAGACACTTCCTCCAGCACCTCCGGGGGGATCCCGAGGCGTTCCCAGCCCAGAGACAGTCCCTCCAGCGTGTCTTGGGTCTTCCCTGGGGCCTCCTTCTGGTGCAGATGCCCGAACCACCTCAACTGCTCCTCTCGACGTGGAGGATCAGCGACTCTACTCCGGGCTCCTCCTGTGTGACCGAGCTCCTCACCCTATCTCTAAGGGAGAACCCGGCTACTCTGCAGAGGAAACTCATTCTGGCCGCTTGTATCCGCGATCTCGTCCTTTCGGTCATTACCCAGAGCTCATGACCATAGGTGAGGGGAGGAACGTAGAATGAGGTAAATCCAGAGCTTTGCCTTTCGGCTCAGCTCCTCTTCACCACAACGGTCCGATACAGCGACCGCATCACTGCCGACGCTGCACCGATCCTCCTGTAAACCTCACGCTCCACTCAATCCCCTCAAATAAATTAAAACATTCTTAATTTAAGTCATTTTAATTTAGCTAGGTATTGTTCTTTTTACCATGTGTGGGCTCGCATCTCCACAGATCTGACATGTCACTTGGTCCTGTGGCGTCACCTGCTGTGTCCGTAGAGATAAATAACTGCAATGACAAACTGGTGAGGGATTCTCCACCAGAAAAATTACACAACGCACCTTTTAAGAGTAGTTAAAGGGCAAATAAATTTAGCTTTTAATTTCTGGTGTTTTTCAGAAATCCAAGCACGCCTCTGTAATTTGGCTTTGCGTACAAAGTCTACACTAATTGCACTCGGTGAGATCTCTGTGTCCTTTGCCTCTCACTCCTACACTGAACACAGCTCACAGTTCAGATGATTGCGTTGCCATAATAAGCTCCATAATAAGTTTTTCAACCTTTTTAAATATAGATCCGAACAGAGACGCAGAGTTACAGACTGTCAAACATTTACCGTGAATATGAATCAGGCTATTTCGGTCGGGAGTTAGTTTGGCTATAGCAGGCGACGTTTTGGGTACTTTGAGATGCAAATGTACTCAAGTAAAGTAGCGTTACTTCAAAATGATATTACTCAAGCAGAAGTAGAAAGTAGTCATCCAAGAAAACAACAAAAGTAAAATGTATTCAGGAAAGGTACTATTTAACTAAGTGCTACGTTTGTACGTTTTTGGTTGTGGGTCCGTCACCTGCTTGTTTCTATGGATACTGTATGTCATGGCTTTGCTTGGAAGGTTCCACAGTGTGACATTAAACAGCTCTACCTCACATTTATTCAGTAACAGCGGTTGTATTGCTCAAAAATATCTAGAAAAAAACAAACATTTTGACTGTGAACGGGGTCACCTCTTCGCAGATATGACCTGTAACTTGGGTCTGGTTTGGTCTCCATGAAGATAGAAACGTTTAATGCCAGACTGTGGAACATTCAAGAGCAATAACATCTCCACGATTAAAATAAGAAAAATGACGGACCCTCCACCAGAAAAGTTACACAATACAGCTTTAAAGAGTAACATATGATTGTTGTTTTCTTTCTTAAAAACACTATTACTCAAGTAGAAGTACAAAGTGATTCATAAAAAATTACTCATGTAAGAGTAACTTAAATAAACTTAAAGCTTAACATATGATTTAGCCAAAAGTTGTACTGAAGTAAAAGTATTGTCGTATTGTTACTCCAAAATAATATTACTCAAGTAGAAGTCTATGGCCCATCAAATTACGGAAGTAAGAGTAAAAAAAAAGTATTTGGGCAAAGTACAACACAAAAATGAGACAAGAACAATCAAGAAACACAAATGTTCAAATCATTTCATATTGTCAACATAAAACTTTTGTCACTTGTAGGTTTACCCACAGTGGAAAGAGAAAACACAACTTTTAATCAAGTAAAAGTACGGCTACTTCAATAAAATATTACTCGAGTGGGAGTAAAAGTACGCTACTAGAAAAGTACTCTGAAAACTGGGGTCTTTGCTTTTGCACTTTACATCAAAATCATGTCGTTTTTGATTCTCTAAACATACTTTGGTTGTTTTTTTTATGATAATAACGATAAAAAGCTTGAATCTTGAAGTAAATATAACGGACTACTACTACCCACCTCTGATTATAACATTACTGCTGCACAAACAAACTGAAAACCAGCTCAGCGTAATGGACAACATCTGGATCTCATTGTGGGGTTTTGGGTCCCACCATCACCAGCGCTCTAACATCTGATTTGGACGTTTTGAGCCGCACGTCGTCTGTTCGCTGAGCACGAATCCGGCTGTAAACACGGGTTACGCTCGTCTTAAAACGGATGACATGCTTAGAGGGGAGGACACGCATAACTGGGACGGCCGCAGAAACAAAACAAACCCACCGGCATGTTTCTCTGTTGTGTCAGGCCTGATCGGAGGTGACAGCGTGAGTGAGGAATGTGTTGCCGTTACGGTGACCCATAAGACAAAGACGGAAACAGCAACGAGAAGCAGGAATTCCACTTATTTGACAGTGAAATATGCACTGGTAGGGCTATAACTATGAAGGAGACTGACAGTTATTTTAGGTCTGGGGTAAATACCTTTTGAACACTACTCTACACTGCAGATTTCTCTCATCTGGCCAAGATTTTAAAATCAGGTTATTCATCTTGTTTTCAGATTTATTATCTACATACTAGTTCTGAGACTGCTTCATTCTAGTCTATAGGTAGTTTATTTTAATATAACTCGTCAAGTAAAATGATCTGTTCATGCAGCAAAAATAATTTCACTACATTTAAGTCATTTTCTGATAGATTTAAGTGTTTAAATGTTAAGCTTTGTTGCAGTGTAAAGCTTAGGCCCCATCCACACTAGTACGTTTCCAAGTCATTTTCGTTGCAAATGCAGTGTTCGTCCACACGAATATGATGGAATACGGCTCCAGAGATGGAACGATCTGGTGCCGCCAGCTCCCACATATTCACCTGAGCACAGATCTGATCCGGCACTGTGTGGACGCCTGAAAATGTCGATACACTGACGTGGAATCTCTAGTTGCCGTCCTGGACCACGTCACTGTGACTTTAGCCTTCCTGATTCGCTGATTCGTGACATCAGTCATGTGACGCTGTTGCGGAAAACAGTTTAAATAAACGGGACAAACGGGAAACAGTTCAGTACCAACTGAGCCTCATCGTAGGTCCACAAAAAGACTGTTTTCATGCTTGCCATCTTCCTTGGCTCGAAATCGGCTGCTGCAATTTCAGACATGGTGCTCCACTTCCTTGTTTTTACCGCCCACGTGACGATGTGATGCCAGCCTAGACATGTGACTAGTGTTTCAGGCGGTTTCGCCAACACAGAAACGTGTCTGAACGCAAATCATTTCCGATAAGGTGATATGGAGATATGGTGATTGTAATGAGTCAGTGTAAATGTAACCTTAAAATTACAGTGTTGCCACATGTTTTGTTGCTTTGCCTGGAAAGTTCCCCACTATTGCATTCAACCTATTGCTTTTATTCAATCACATGTCTTTTAAAGGTCCCATATTACAGAAAACTGGCTCTTGTGAGCTTTTACACTGCAAAAATCCTGACCCAAATTTAAGACATGAACACTTAAATCTACCTGAAAATGACTTAAAAGTAGTGAAATTATCTGTTCATGCAGCAAGATCATTTTACTTGACAAGTTATCTTAAAATAAACGACATCTAGACTAGAATCCAGCAGTCTCAGAACCAGTAGGTAGATAATAAATCTGAAAACAAGATGAATAACCTGATTTAAGTGTTAAAATCTTGGCCAGATCAGAGAAATTTGCAGTGAACTCAGCCTAAATATGCAGGATTTCTGTGTTAAACGTGTGAATGAAACAAAACACGACTCAAAAATACAGAATTCCTCCTTAAAACTCGATAATTTCTTTCTTCATAATCTTCTAACGTCCTTTCGCCAAAGTAACCACAATCAAACTTCAACTTTTTGCGTTTCCAACAGCAAAAACATCTCGTAAAGTAAAGTTATTGGGCAAAGGTCTGTGTCCATTTATCACCTGCAGGTCCTGATCTGGTGCCACCTTCTCGGGGATTAAACTGCATCTGACAGCGAAAAGTCCCACTCAGGCAATACAGAGGGGACGGCGAAATGAAAACAAATGAGCTTTTAAAACCTAATGAAGGATTTAACCTGAATCAGGCCCAGGTGTTGCACACAGGAGCAGAGAGCACAGACCCGTGTCAACGCAGCAGCCAAAATGAAATCGATTGTGTTTATTGAATACAAATAGACTGTATGGAGGTCTGGCTGTGGCTTTTTGCAACGGGATGCTTCCTTTTGCTTCTAAATGTGGATTGGAAATGGCAAGTTAAGCCTTAAATGACTGTAATCATGGTGAAGAAAAGTTTTACAGACATAGACGTATTATGGAAGACACCAGTGGACTTTTTAGTGTTTGATTTTGGTTATGTCCTGGAAAAAACAAGCAAAAATGAAGCGAAAATGTCTAAATATGCCTATACCGCTTAGCAAAATGTTATGTTTATTTTTATTGCATTTCCTGAACTGCATTTAGCTAAGCACAGTTCAAACAAGATCAGACGTACCGTTTGCTTTAATATTTAGCTCGAGTTATAATCCCCACTGCAAACTCTTTTACTGCTAATGCACTATATATTTATTGAGTTTTTTAATATACTTTCTTTTTAAAGCTAAGCCATTTTCTATACAGATCATTATCTTGGACTAAATCATATGCGCACGATGAAATGAAATACTAAAAATACAAAAAGATAATGATCGCAATAATAACAACAACAATAATACAGTTAATATCACTGTCATCACCCTGTTACAATTGTCATTATAAAAAAAGTAGCAGGGTTATATATACGATGCAAACATATGCACACAGACAAATACATCTACTTTTACACACACATATACACAAATACACCTCTATTCAGATTTATTCAATTCAAATGTGTTCTTTTTCTTCCTTTTTCTCTATATAGTTGATATTAGCAGTTCATTATCCTTTGCGTAATCTCTTATTGATAATTGCTTTATCTGTTTTACATTTTTAACCTGTATTAAAGTTAAAGCTGCATTAAGTAACTCTTTTGGTGTTGGTCTGCCACGTGCTGTACTGTTTTTTACCAAGAATGTTCCACCTATGGCATTAAACTAATCATTTACGCATTTAAACGTACATTCTTGCTGTGATCTTGGCTCTCTCCTGCTCAGATATTACCCGTAACTTGGACCCGATGGTGTAATCTGCTTGTCTCCATGGAGATAGATGAGTTTGACGCGATACCATATAAACTTCTAGACGTCTACTGTATAAAAACACAATTCAAACAACACAAAACACACAAAATGCATTATTATTTACTCATGTACTTTACCTTTTAATGTACTATTTATGTTTATTGTTAGTTGTTCATTGTTCTTTGTGTAATTTCATATGGACACAACATTTGCTAGAGCTGTTTTTTTATTTTAATTTGTTCTGTACAGTGTCCTTGTGTGAAACGCGCTTATAAATAAAATGCATTATTATTATTATTATTATTATTATTATTATTATTGCCACATTCACTTCACTGCGATGTAAGTGGTTAGAAAATGGGAGGTGAGTCATGAGCTGAATCATTTCAAGAAATATAAATGACGATTCTTTATCTATTTTGTACGTTTAAAGGTGCATTGTGTAACTTTTCTGGGTCTGCTACCTGCTCTTCTCCATGGAGATGTCATTGCTTTGTCTGGAATATCCCTGAATGGCATTAAAAAGTTGCATTTACTCAATAACATGGGTTTGTATTGACCAAAAAACGTGCATTTTACTGTTCATGGGCTCGCCTCTGCACAGATCTGACACGTAACTTGGCCATGTACTTCACCTCCTGACTCCGCAGAGATAAATAAGTGTAATGCCATACTGTGGAACATTCCGTGCAATATGTACATGAAGAAAAACAGGGGACGGACCCTCCACCAGAGAAATTAACCAGTGTACCTTTAAAAACAAGTCCAATCTCACAGTAAATAAATCAAAATAAATAAAAAAAGAATAAAAAATAAACAGTTTTGTACATGATTTAACACGTTTTTCAGGTTGAAATTAGAAGTGGTATCAATTTCATTCACGGTGGGGGTCTGGGGTTCGTTCCATTTTTATTTTGGTTTTCCCATTTTCCGAAGTTTGGAAGTCATGACACTATTATTACCATTTTATATTATTTTATTCTGTGCAGCACTTATTTTCTATCTTTTTGTCTCATCTTGCTTCTAAAATGTGCCGTATAAATAAAATAAAGTGGATTTGGTCTCATTTACGACCCATTTTGGCTTTAACTCGCCCACACCGGAGCGCTGTAGTTCCCAGTCCATTTGCGTTTCCTGTTCTGTCATCACACAAACATTCGCCGTGGCTCCTCCCCTTTCCTCTTCCAGCGTGGCCTTGCCTTTGGTATTTACTCACGCTTTTCCTGGGGTCGCCGTGTCAGCCGCCGTAACCGATGGGAACGTGCCGCTTTCCAGTGTTTTGATTGGACGAGGGGAACATGGGAATGAAGGGTCGGGCATCCTCTGGGCTCCCTACCCAAAACACTGGACCCCCCCGGCTTCCGAAATACTATCTTACACTGCAAAAAAGCACATGCGAGTACCTACGGGAGTTAAATACAGTGAATTCAAGTCGTTTTACGGTGATTTGAAGGCGTTACACGAGTTTACAGTTAGATAATCAAACTTTTTCACAGTTTGGATGTCGTCAACTCGTGTTTTTTCTCATTTCAAGCAAGTAAACCAGTCAAAATTGAGTATGAATTAATCAGTATCTGCACTTAAAGCTCCACTGTGTAACTTTTTAAAGAATAAACAAACATAAAAGCGTATACACTAGGAAAAAAACAATATTTAGGTAAGTTAAAATGAATTAAATTAAGAACATTTTACTTCATTTGAGTAGTTTCAACTTGGAATAAAGTTTTTTTTTTCTTAATTCATGCAACATTTGATTTTGTTTCTTATTTTTGGCTCAGAAAGGTGTTGTTTTTCTTATTTTAAGTGTAGCAAGATGTGTTTTCATATTTTAAGTACAAAAAGTCTTGTTCCACTGGCAGATAATTTTACTTGTCAAGTGAAATTTGCTCAAATCATGGGTAACACTTTCTTAATTCGAGCCATCTTAACTTGACAAGTTTTTAATTTTTGCAATGTTTATACAGGGTGTCCCAAAAAAAATTGACATGATTTTAAAAGCAATTATCTTGAGAACTACCAAGTCTAGCTCAATGACAGTGAACAGTTTCGGTGTTGAGCATCGTAAGTTTATTATGGGACTTTGTTTGTTTGTTTGTTCATTTGGTGAAGTTTTTCCAATTTTTGCATTTTGCTGCACAGTCTTGGGTGTGAGCAGATTCCAAGATGTAAAATCACTTCTCTTTAAGGGGAATAAAACATTAAATATACACTGCCTGGCCCCCAAAAAAGTCACCACCTGGATTTAACTCAGCAAATAGGTCCGAGGTTGCTGCAGTTGGTCAGGTCCAGGTTCAGCAGCAGTGTGTGTGCTCAGAGAAGATCTTGGTGAAAACGGTGAAAATTTCGATGAGCTTCTGCAACGTCACAAGATTTATTTCCATACAGTGTTGCATTAATTTTTCACCCAGGTCTTGCATTGATGATGGTTGAGTCTGAGTCTTCTCCAGCACATCCCAAAGATTCTCAGTGGGGTTAAGGTCTGGACTCTGTGGAGGCCGATCCATTTGTGAAAATGTCTCCTGCTCCCTGAAGCACTTTTTCACAATTTGAACCTGATGAATCTTGGCGTTGCCATCTTGGAATATGCCCCGTGCCATCAGGGAAGAAAAAATGATGGAATAACCTGGTCATTCAGTATATTCAGGTTCAGCTGACCTCATTCTTTGAGCACACACTGCTGCTGAACCTGGACCTGACCAACTGCAGCAGCCTCAGACCTGTTTGCTTAGTTAAATCCAGGTGAGGACTTCTTTTTTAACCAGACAGTGTAAAATCTTGGTCTGTTTCTGTACATTCTGTGAAAATTTGAGGTTATTTCAACAAGAATTGCCTAAATTATTGATTATTTTGGGACGCCCTGTTTATATTTGGATGTTTTTATTGCGATGTAGTGTCAAGCAAAGTCTGGTTTTAATCTTCTTTGGAACAGTCACTTAGATGACATACCACCTCCAGAAAGTTACACAGTGTTGCTTTAACATAATCCGAACATAAACCTAATTAGCTTGAAGAAAAATGTTGAAATCAGTTCACAAATCGGACATCAAGTCACTCACGCACTAAAGTAATTCAGACTGAAACGGCACCATCTCATTAAGAAAATTGCTTAAATTGTCGTCTTATTTCAAGTTAATTTCACTGCAGTTTAAGTAAGAAATGTTCACTCTTTTTTCCTTAAATTACAGATAATTTAGAAGGAAAATAGTTCAAAATTTTCAACTCATCTGCCCATAACAAAGAATTCTTGTTAAAACTATGATCTTTTTATGATATTCTCATTTTTTTGATGGAGAAGTAAACATTTTTTAAATTACCAGCGACAGTTTTGTAAACACAGTGTGACATTTTTGGAGATAATGATTCAAAGAGAATGCACAAAACACCTGACGGCACCTGCCAACCACCTGCTCCTGCCACACATCCAACCTCTGTCCCAGTCTGACCGTGGACCCTGGATTTAGACCTGGTTTAGTGCTGATCTAGTCTTGTTCTGGTCTTTTCCTGGTCTCGTTCTGGCCTAGTTCTGGTTTTGTCTTGGCCTAGTCCTGGTTTTGGTCTCGTCCTGGTCCTTGTCTAGTCCTAGTCTTGTCCTATAGGTTTCATCCAGGTCTAGTCCTAGTCCTGGTCAAGTCCTTGTTCTGGTCTAGTCCTGGTCCTTGTTGACTTGTCTATTCCTAGTCCTGGTCTCGTCCTGGTCCTGGTGTAGTCCTGGTCTAGTCTTCTTTCTGGTCTCGTCCTGGTCCTTGTCTCGTCCTGGTCCTGGTCTAGTTCTAGTCTCATCCTGGTCTAGGCCTGGTTCTGGTCTAGTCTTAGCCTAGTCCTGGTCCTGGTCTCATCTTGGTCTAGTCATTATTGTAGTCCTTCCTGGTTTAGTCCTGGTCCTATCATCTCCCTTCTTGTTAGTTTTACAGTGTGTATCTTCCCATCTTTCATCCTGGTCTTGTCCTGGTCTAGTCCTGGTCTTGTCCTGGTCTTGTCCTGGTCTTGTCCTGGTCTAGTCCTGTTCTCGTCCTAGTCCTGATCTAGTCCTGGTCTTGTCCTGGTCTAGTCCTAGTCCTGATCTAGTCCTGGTCTTGTCCTGGTCTAGTCCTGGTCTAGTCCTGTTCTCGTCCTGGTCTTGTCCTGGTCTTGTCCTGGTCCTGGTCTTGTCCTGGTCTCATCCTGATCTAGTCCTGGTCTTGTCCTGGTCTAGTCCTGGTCTAGTCCTGTTCTCATCCTGGTCTTGTCCTGGTCTTGTCCCGGTCCTGGTCTCGTCCTGGTCTTGTCCTGGTTTCATCCTGGTCTTGTCCTGGTCTAGTCCTGGTCTAATCCTGGTCTTGTCCTGGTCTTGTCCTGGTCTAGTCCCCCCCCCGGTTAGTTTTACAGTGCGTATCCTCCCAGTCGTCTCTTGTGGCATTTCCGTCTCTCGTCTTCGGCCTGTTACCGCAGTTAACCCCTCGCGGACCTGAGAGGGGAAAATGATGTCAGCGGATGGGGGCGTGACCTTTTGCAGCCGGGCATCATGGGAAGAAGTTTAAAGCGCGGTGACAGAGGGGCCTCATGGGTAATCGCTCCGCAGGATCCGTTACACTGAAGTTCAGCTGCAGGATAGACCGACATGTGCGGAGAGACGAGAGAGGGAAAGAATGTGACTAAAGAAAGTAATAATACAGCTTAAATGACCTGTGAAATTTAACATATTTTCATTTATTTTCATTTTAACAAAGCGATATATTTAGTTTATCTCATTTTTATCTCAGTACAACACAATAACGAGTCGTAACGTATAGAGGCTTGTGTCTCCACAAACCTGACTCATTTTTGGCCCACGGGAAAGCCTACTCCTACTTGTTTCCATGGAACTGTTGTCATTTTGACTAATTTTCCACATAATGACATGAAACGCCTCTAACCTCATGGGGAATGTTCCAGAGTGTTGGTTTTGACTTTCTGTTTCCGTGGAATCGCGCGGGTGACGTTCCACTTCCAGAAAATAACACGGTGCTGCTTCCAAGATGCACTGTGACTTTTTTTGCTGGAGGTTTCGCCATCTGTTTATAAAGTCATCGCTTTGCCTGAGATGTTCCCCAGTATGGCATTAAACAGATATACACTACCGTTCAAAAGTTTGGGGTCATTTAGAAATTTCCTTATTTCCTTAACTCACTCTCACTTTACACTCTATACATTGCTAATGTGGTAAATGACTGTTCGAGCTGCAAATGTCTGGGTTTTGGTGCAATATCTACATAGGTGTATAGAGGCCCATTTCCAGCATCTATGACTTCAGTGTCTAATGGTGCAATGTGTTTGCTCATCGTGTCAGAGGCTAATGGATGATTAGAAAACCCTTGTGCAGTCATGTTAGCACAGATGAAAACAGTTCAGCTGGTTATAGAAGCTATAAAACTGACCTTCCTTTGAGCAGGTTGAGTATCTGGAGCATCACATTTGTGGAGTCGATTAAACGCTCAAAATGGCCAGAAAAAGAGAACATTCATGTGAAACTCAACAGTCTACTGTATTCTTGTTAGAAATGAATGCTATTCTATGCAAGAAATTGCCAAAAAAACTGAAGATTTCCTACAACGGTGTGTACTACTCTCTTCAGAGAAGTGTGCAAACCGGCTCCAACCCGAGTAGAAAGAGAAGTGGGAGGCCCCGCTACACAACTGAGCAAGAAGAGACGTACATAAGAGTCTCTAGTTTGAGAAATAGACGCCTCACAGGTCCTCAACAGGCAGCTTCATTAAATAGTACCTGCAAAACGCCAGTGGCAACATCTACAGTGAAGAGGCGACTCTGGGATGCAGCTTCAGGGCAGAGGGGCAAAGGAAAAGCCACATCTGAGACTGGCCAATAAAAGAAAAAAATTAATATGGGCAAAAGAACACAGACACTGGACAGAGGAAGACTGGAAAGAAGTGTTATGGACAGACCCCACTGAGCTGTTGTGGGAGCAGTTTGACCGTCTGGTACGAAAGAAGTTTCCATCCAGCCAATCCAACTTGTGGGAGAAGCTTCTAGAAGCGTGGGGTGAACTTTCTCCAGATTCTTCAACAAATGAACAGCTAGAGGCCAAAGGTCTGCAAGGCTGTAACTGCTGCAAATGGAGGATTCTTTGACGAAAGCAAATTTTAAAGGGAAAAAAATATTATTTCAAATACAAATCATTATTTCTAACCTTGTCAATGTCTTGACTAAACTTTATTCATTTTACAACTCATGGTGGTAAATAAAAGTGTGACTTTTCATGGAAAACACACAATTGTCTGGGTGACCCCAACCTTTTGAACAGTAGTGTATCTTGTTTGTTTGTTCTTTTTAATTATTTTATACATTTAATACACCAAAACTACTTCAAAAACATGGATTATTACTGTAAGCGAGCCCACTTCTCCACAGATCTGACCTGTAATTTAGCCTGTTGATGTGACTACTTGTCTCCATGGAGATAGTTAAATTAAATGCCATATTGTGGAACATTCCTGGAAAGAAAATAACATCAGCATACTAAATACTAATAAAATACAACACTAAATACAATACTAAACACAATCAATCCTTTAAATACTGTCCCACTTTAACTGTCGCTTTTAACTGTATGTTTTAATCGTACTTAATTTGTTTTGACCTTGAGTGTCCAGAAATCAATTTTTGGAATCAATTTTGTGTACAAATGTTCAAAGAAAACTTTTCAAATATCAAGCAAAAAAGTATGAATCAAAATACCAAATAAAAAAAAAACAAATAATAAAAGTTCAATCAAATAAAATAAATAAAAATGCAATCAAACTATTTGTGTAATTCTGTAAAATGAGGTATCGGTCTTTGCCTCTTGCCTGTCTTTTTTTTTTTTTTGCACATCTTTCTCAGTTTTGTTCAGTCCCATTAAAACGTCGACAGGAAACTTCACAACAGCTTCCGGGGCCGACTCCAAATTCAGCTGTCCGTCAAACATCGATTAGCCAATGGGAACGCACCCGTGGAAATCCCGCCCACCTGTCAAATTTGTGTCAAAACTGCAAACAAAAAGTCCGGGAGCGCAAACGAGAAAACTGGAATCACAACCAAAAAAAAAGGGGGGATGAAACAAAACTAAGAAAGACGCGCAAAAAAAAAAGAAGCTGAAAATGTCAGATACCTCATTTTACACCATTACATTTGATTGCATTTTGATTTGTTTTATTGGATTTAACTTTTTTTTATTTGGTATTTTGATTCATACTTTTTTGCTTGACGTTTGAAAAGTATGATTAAAACATACAGTGAAAAGCGACAGTTAAAGTGGGACAGTATTTAATTAATTGATTGAATTTATTATTATATTTAGTGTTGTATTTTATTATTATTTAGTATGTGGATGTTATTTTCTTTCCGGGAATGTTCCACAATATGGCATTTAATTTAACCACCTCCATGGGGACGAGTAGTCACATCACCCGGATATATTACAGGTCAGATCTGTGATGAAGTGGGCTCGGTCACAGGAATAATCCATGTTTTTGTAGTAGTTTAGGTGTATAAAAAAATTTAAAAAGTACAAACAAACATTATTTTATTTGATTTGATTTTTATTGTTTGTTTTTGTATTTGGTATTTTGATTCATACTTTTTTGCTTGATGTTTGAAAAGTTTTCTTAAAATGTATTATTATTATTCTTATTACATGAAGCCAAGCAGGTGATGGACCCATCACCAGAAAAGTCACTCAGTGCACGATTTAAGGATTACAAACAAAAGAGGAAAAAATATGTAGTGTTTTATTTGATTTACACTCTTTTGAATCATTTTCCATATTTGCTTTGCAGGTCCATCTCTTCAGAGCTTAAAAATCAGGAGACACCACCAGGTTACAGGTCAGATTTTTATTATTTTATTATTTTATTTAACCTTTATTTAACCAGGTAAAGACTCATTGAGGTCCAGATCGTATTTACAAGAGTGACCTGGCCAAGTCAAGAGCAGAAAACAAAAATCAATTAAGAGAAACATCAATTATGAAAGTAAAGTGCAGTGAATGTGGAAAATATTTCGAAAGTGCAGTATCTGTAACAGTCTAAGAAGATAAAGTGCAGTAGTTGTAAACAATAGATGATAAAATGCAATACAATCTGTGACAAAGAGCACATTTTGTTAGAAAATAACAAAAATCGAGCCCAGAGACTGTAAGAAAACACATTTTGTAAGGTATTTTTGGGCAATAACAACTGCAAAATAGATATGTTTGATGCCATACTGTGAAAAATACCTGGTAAAGCAAAAACATCTCCATCGCCACAACCAGAAAAGTCACATACTGCACATTTAACTCTTACCTGCAGGATCATATATTGTCCTATAAAGGAAATTGCAACAGCTCATAAAAGGCTATATCAGAATAGTCACAGCAACTCAGTATTTTGCATGATTCCTTAAGTATTGAGTCGTTTTGTGTGGGTTTGGGAAGATGTTTGTCTTTACGGAAAGCTCCAACCCCGGACTGCACTCGAGGATGCCCCTATAGTCTTCACGTACGTCCTCGTGTGAGACAGTGATTGAGGCCGACACAGTACAGATCGGCTCTCCTGTGTAAACAAAGGAAACGCGTTACTAAAGAAGGACTGTCAGGTCACGGCTACATCCACTCGCACTTTACACAACGGGCGTGTGTGTATAATATTAAAGGAACTCTCTGTAACCTGCACTCGTACTGTTTGAAAACAAAGAGACTAGAATCAGACCTGGACCTGCTGCCAGCGTCTAAACCTGCACAGACAAGATGGAAGATACAAGAAATCAGCATTAGAACTGTTATTATAAGATATATTTGGTTTGAACATGTTTAACTCATATCCATGGACACAGATAAGTTTATGAAATTTAAAATCTAACTCTTGCACAGTGACTTTTAAAAGAGACATATACTTTTGTGGTATATAGTATTAACCCATTTACACCAGATGCTGCGCAGAGCAACACTGAGTCTCTTTCCCGTTGATGAGTAGTGCAGCATTATCGTTGATTTGTCCTCATTTTCATGATGCAAATTTCATTTCATTTCATGACGCAGTTTAATAGAAGCTGAGAGTCCTACCTTTTTTTCCACAAATGTTTTTATTAAAGGGGAACTCCGGCACGTTTGAAGCTAAAGTCCGTTGCTAGAGGTGGTTAAATACTGTCAGAAACCAAAAAATGGCACAGATCAGTGTTTCCTCTGCGGAGATCTCACTGTGGCAGTGAGTCTGTCAAGGCAACAAACTAGTGCAGTGAATTGGGCAAGATCTTAGCTTCCACATAAAACGCCAATTTTCTTAACACCACTTTAACCCATCTTACAACAGCCACGAGTCTAACGAACAAAACGCTCTGCCTGGTTCACTCATTAGTGTCTGGAAATGTTATAAAACAACTTTATAAGCAGCCTTAGTCTTACCACTGTTGATTTCCCACTGCACATGCGAAAGCCCAAAAGACTCGATCGCTGATGTCGTTTCTAATGCCATTTATTTACGAGTGAATTATATTCTTTTGAAAACGCTAAAAAAATACATTTCCGAACTATTTTCTTTCAACAACTTTCAGTTTCTATTGTTCTTCACCGTCAGTCGATCCTCACTTGTTGAAGCTTCTCGCCGCCGCTGGAGTCGGCGATCGAGTCTTTTGGGCTTTCGCATGCATTAAACCATTGCGCATTAAACCACAGCAAACAGTATGTGGATTTTACATTGAGTTAATTTTCAAATAAAATACAGATATAAAACTGTAAAACAGCTTAGTAACAGAAATACCTCCATTGCCTTCCTCTTTAAAACTGCAAAAATCACACTTCGTTCTTACATTTTTACCTTTATAAATACTTTCACTTTCAATTTCACTTTACCTTTCTTTATGCCATGGATTTTCATGTATTTTTTATTGCTGAAAATGTGTAAGTAACATTTTTGAGTCTTGCGTGTATGACCAGAAATATGACCAGAAATTTGCATAGAAATGTGAGTAGGGGGTAAACATTTTCTAAGTATTTAATCTCTACAAAAGGACAATACAGAATCACTCAAACAAGCCTGAATCAATTGAAATGCAACTTTATATAAACTAATAATGAGGAAACATTAAAAAAAAACTATTGTAACAAGGAAAATAATCCATATATCCTCTTGAAAGTGTGTGTATAACTTTGCTGTAATCTTCCAAAAGGTGTTACTTACAACTAAACTGCGAAAGTCACATTCAAAAGCGTGTTTGTCGTCATAAACAATATCTCCAAATCCTAATTTATCAGATTAAGAAAAGCACCAAAAGCCGTGTAAGAAAAACAGGCTTATTCCGTGATTAAACAGCGACGCGATCAAAATTACAGAGATCAAAGCTGCTCCCAGACTTAAAACTGAATACCAAATTACTCGCTGGAATTCATTTATTTTCTATTTTTTCTCTGGTTTTACTTCAGCACAAACTGGCACCCTTCCCCCTCCCTTTTTTTTTTTACATAAGTTTTTATTTATTTATTAGGACTCATTTGTAATCAGATAAGCTGTTTCTCGTTGGCTGTGGGTCCCTTGTTGGTTCGGCGCTCGTGCTGGTTAATCATTCCCCGTGTGAGAGGCTGTCAGGGCCTGTTATATAATCGTCATTATGTCCATTTACACCACGTAAGGAGCTTATGTATTTTTAAAGGAGGAAAAAGCACCATAAAGCCCCGTCCGCACTGCGCCTTTAGCCTGCCCTTAAGGTGAAATCTGAAATATTGATCTATTATGGATCGGCCTGTTACTACTGTAGTGTCCTGCATGTTCAAAGAGCCCATTTTACTCTGTTTTCTGATGTTATAATCTCGTTTCCTCATCGCAAACAGACCTGGAGTTGTGTTTTGTTTCATTCATGTCACAGAAATATGGTGATATCGTATCGTCAAAGGTCTCACAATAATATCGTGGAGCATCACAATATGTCGAATCACAAGTCTCTTTGCTTTAATAAATAATTATGATGCAGAAATGGGTAAAAAACAGAGGGAACTACATAGACCATGATCCTTTGCTCCGTTTCAGTGCAGACGACATGAAGAAATCACTGTTCTAAGCACTTTTACATCTTTATTCACTGGATTAAGTCCTGTGAAGGCATTTTTAGAGGAAAAAGTAGCATATTCACACACAAAATATTAATAAATGTAGTACGGTGAGATGTTAATGTTGAAAATATCGTACAGAGAGATTTGGATATCGTTACATCCCTAATGACAATAACTGTTGAACCAAATGACTGGTCAAAGCGTTTTATAACGTCAGTCTTGTTTTTATGTAGAATATCATAATATCGTGAGCTTTCCCACGATATCACAATAAATATCGTACCGTGAGGTTCATACCGTGACGATATCGCATCGTGAGGCTTGGATTGGACAGTGTTATAGCTCAAGAGCTCATTTCAACATCTTTTCATATAAAAAATGAATAAAATACATGCATAAAAACAGACAAGACACACATCAGTTACATACAGATAAAATATGTACAGTACATGTTTAATGAGTGCATTTTTGGTTTGATACATACAATAATTTTAATGTACTTCTAAATTTGTTGCTATTGGTTTCCAGTTTTAAATCAGCTGCTTGAAGTTGTCCAAGAGTCGTGTGCACTGGGACAACACAAGCACCACTCGCAGCAACTGTGTCCACAGATTCATAATAAAGAATTAATGTGTGAATGAAACAAAACACAGCTCCAGGTCTGTTTTTGATGAGGTAGCAACATTATAACATGACTTAAAGCTCACAAGAGGCAATTTTGTGTAACGCAGGACCTTTAAAAGGAAATAAATCTGAGGAAACATAATTTAATTTAGAAACGTATTATTCAAAACATGAGGGGAAATGAAATGGCGTTAATATAATAAGTTGATTGTAAGACGTAAGAATTTAGTTAAAGGTGCATTGCGTAAAATTCTGGTAGAGGGCTCGCCACCTGTTTGTTTCCATGGATACATATTGCTTTGCTTGGAATATTCCACAGTGCGACATTAAACTTGTCGAACTCAGGCAAGATACAGGTCAGATCTGTGGAGAGGTTCGCTCACTCACGACACGTTTTTCAAGGTCCCGTCATTGAATAATTGCCGGATAGATGGTTTAATGCCGTACTGTGGAACATCCGAGGCAAAACAAGTTGTATGGAGACAAGCAGTTGTCAGAAAAGTTACACAGTGCATCTTTAAAGTTGCTGCATCTTGAAAACAGACACACAAAAAATGAATTTGTTAATTTTGCAGTAAAAGTTAAAAATGATTCCACATTTACCTCAGAGGCGCTCTGAGTGGTGTTTGCCGTGACTGTGGCTACAACTAGCATGCTAACGTGCACTTCCTGATTCTCAGATATTAAACCGCTATTTAATTAGATAAACAATACACAGTGGCCTCATTCTGACCTTAAAAGCTGCTTATTTGTATCTGTACTGGGGCGAAACCACCACTGAAGCCACTGACGACATGTTTTAATGAAAACCTGAGTTAGGGTCTTTTATTTTGGCAGTGATTCACAATTGTAGATGTTACAGATCACATGATGATCATAATTTCAGTTATTTTAGAAGCACCATAATTTTAAATCAGTTGTGAAGTGTGCAAGTAAATAAAAAATTGTGCTTTTCTTTTCAGTGAACACGAAAATTGTGAACTCGCCAGGTCCCCTCTCGTTATATTTGTGCTTTTAAAATGGGAAACTGGGAAACACAACAACAAATCGCATCAGTGCAGAGAGAACACAGGAACTGACAAAATAAATAATCTCTTCGTGGACATGTTGGATTATTTTCAGCGTTGCACCTCGGGGCAGGTCGGGGTTCACCAGACTCAAACCATCAGCCTGAATTTGTGTTACTTCGTCTTTTGAGTCATTGCGGCTGATCAGTTTTCAGTCCCCATAATATCACTGTAAATATTTTATCACATTTTATACAAAGTGTATCTGCTACTACTACTACTACTACTACTACTACTACTACTACTACTACTACTACTACTACTACTACTACTACTACTACTGGTGCTGTTACTACTACTACTACTACTACTACTACTACTACTACTACTACTACTACTACTACTACTACTACTACTACTACTACTACTACTACTACTACTACTACTGGTGCTGTTACTACTACTACTACTACTACTACTACTACTACTACTATTACTACTACTACTACTACTGCTACTACTACTATTACTGCTACTATTACTGCTACTACTACTACTGGTGCTGTTACTAATACTACTGCTACTACTACTACTACTACTGCTACTACTACTATTGCGGTGCTACTACTACTACTTATATTAATACTACTACTGCTGCTATTACTCCTCCTCCTCCTACTAATGCTTTTCTTGGCAAGTCTAACATTATATCTCTCTTTTCTTTTCTCTATTCTTGTTTTTTTATTTCCACACAGTATCTGGACCCCGCTCCCTTCGCTGTGTCCTTCAACCCAGATTCAGACCGTAAACTTTTCTTTAACTTTACTTTTATTTATCCAGGAGGCCCCGTCGGCATTCGGAGCCTCCTTTTCAAGAGGGACCTGGCCAACGTATCAGCCGAAAGCCAAAACAATCACTACAAAAGAGTCAAATCACAAATAGTTTAGTGCTTGTCTCATAGATTCTCCAGATAGCCACAATATTCCTCTGTCTGTTTGATATTTTTCTTTTTTTCCTTCGTAAACATCCATATTTATTGATATAGACAGACCATATGCATGTCCCTGATTGGCCGATCCACCTGTCAGTCACTCCTATTTGAACTTAAATTAACTTTATTGATGCACATACGGGAAATACTTTAGACACAGTAGCTGACACATTATAATATAATAAGGAGAAACAACATAAAAAGTAATAATAGACTCAAAAAACAGGAAGAAACTGGTGTCAGATAAGGCTTAATTATATAAATGTGCATATACCAGTAATACAAATATATCTCAGCTATATACAAGAGGTTGTAAAGAGAAACTCAGAAAATACTGAATACGTGCATAGTCTAGTTCCCAGGCTAAATTTTGAACTTGTCAAAAGTGACTGGTGAATATGGAAATCCCTCTTTTGTTCGTAGCTGGCGCTTTAATAAACTCGTGCCATTGCTCATGACTTATGGGTTCTGCTCTCTTGACTGTATTTAGACAAAGTGATAGATGCACACAAAGGATTCCGGGGAGTTCAAACATTTTAAATCAAAAACAGCAGTCGGGATTGTGAGGCGGACGCACCTTCCGCCCTCTCTGCGTCGGGCGTGGTGCTGTGAAAGTCCAGCTGCCGCATATTATAACCGTGAGTGATCAGATGAATGGAGTTTGCAGCGGGGATTACTCAGACGTGAATCACCCATGGGAGGGGAGGGAGGCTGTTATAGCTCTGTCCATTTAAGGCGAGTGTAACTAAAGCCAGATTTAAATCCTGGCCTGGCCCTGCTCTGACTCAGGGCATGTTGGGTTTTGGAAATTCTTAGAAGTAGAAAATGAAAAAGTTCTTGCCGAGTTGGTAAAAATGGTGGTGCATGGAGGGAAATGTTTAGGAACAGAAATAGAGCAGTTTAAATAGTCAGGTTTAGTCACTTATTCTGTCATGCATGTCATTCAGATGTAATTATTTAGGATTTTGTCCATTGCAAACCGCGAAACCACTGACTTCCTGTTGAAATGCTGAATTGAAAAACTCCACCTCTTCATATTGGTGTTTCACCATAACTTATTATTATTCTTGTAACTGTTGGCTGCATGACCTTTTTTAACCTTAAACATGCATTGGGTAACTTTTCTGGTGGAAGGAAGTAGAGATTTTTTTTGGCTTCTGATTCGATCCGATTTTTTTAAGGAGTGCTCTTTCCGATACCGATCCGATACCTTTTTTTTTAAATATAGCTCCATTAGCACAGTCTCTGTAATGTAGTGTTGTGAAGAAAGTTCGTACCTTATCTCCAAAAAGTCCATTAGACGAGAAAAGCCTCACCGACCTTTACCTTCTCTGAAACGCCTCCTCCAGTGTTTGCTGCTGTGGCTTTGTCTCTTTGCGCATGTAAATCTCAAACTCGTCCGGATGATTCTTTTGTAAGTGATGAATCAAATTGGTCGTGTTATAGTGGCTCTGCTGATTCCTTCACAATAAACTGTTTGTTTGCAGCGATTGCGTCGCTGTTTGACTCTCGTTTTGTTGTAGTGAAAAGTCCCACACAGCGACATGGTGGCATTTTGATATACGGCTGCTGTAAAGCTGCAAAATGCTGCAAAAACATGTGAAACTGGATCACGTGACTGAATCCAAAACTGTCCGATACTCGTAAAAGAGCCCTAGAAGGCAGTATGGAAATAAACCTGGCAATCACAATGGAGCAGGTTAATAGTCAGATTTATGGAGAAGCAAACCTGCACATGGTAAGAATTCATGTTTTTATGGTATTTTTGAGCTATAAAACACCTGTAATTGACTAGACTCAAGAGTGATATGTTTAATGCCCTACTATGGAACATTCCAGACATAGAAATAAGACATATCTCCATGGAGGTAAGCAAGTAGTGCACCCTCCACCTTGGAAGTTACACAGTGCATGGCCTGTGGTCTAAGCTGTACTCCAGTCCCCATAAACAAATGTGCAAAGAAATACATTTATCACTTTTAACTCACACTTTTTTTTTTAAATAAGTAAAGGGCATGTGTTAAAAATAGTTCACTTTTAAATCTGACAACTTTTAACTGTCTGAGGATGTTAAAAGCAGAAGCTATTTCTGTTTTAGCTGAAGCTAGTCCCTCCTAACAGTAGCTCATGTGTTTACCCGTTACCATGGTGATGCACTCAGCGTAGTGATACAGAACAGTGATTAACCGTTGCCGGAACTACAAAGACACAAATATAACACATGTTTAACTCACAAATCATCCATATTGACTTATTTTCTTATTTATTTGAATAATTTCAGCTCTGGAATTTCCAGTCTCTATTCAAACAAAAGGTAAAATGTTGCTGTTAACACGAAAACTCATGTCACTTCATGCCATCACAAGGTGGAACAGAGCATTTCGAGCCTTGGAGATGTAGATGGACTAGAATAAAGGATAAAGAATCACTCAAACGTGTGAATAAAACAAGACTTACACCCTGATGAAGACCATTTTGCTGGTGGAAACGCGTTGGCGTCCCTTAATATAATAATAATATATTCAGTTCATGTGCCTCGGGTTTGTACCTTAGCCCATTTTTACACTTTTCTGTAAGGGCTATTTCTTGCTTCACAATTATGGATATGTTTCTGAGGAGGTAACAACATTCTAACATGGCTTAAAGCTCATTCACTGCAAAAAGCTTAAGATATAAACACAGCTCTATCAGAAAATGACTTAAAAGTAGTTAAGTTATCTTGCTGCATGGACAGATCATTTTACTTGACATGTTATCTTAAAATAAATTACCTCTAGACTAGAATGAAGCAGTACTCAGACCTAGTAAGTACATAATAAATCTGAAAACAAGATGAATAACCTGTAATATAAAAAGCATTAAGCCCTTTAAGTGTAATGCACGGTAGTTCGTCTCAGAATTTCCACTAACCGTGATATAACAGTATAGAGAAAAGTAGGTCTACTGCATTCAATTTAAAATAACTAAAGATAATAATGAAATAACATAGACCACATTAAAATTATCTGTTCATTTTCACATCCATAACAGTGTCTGGCCAAATCTTCGACTCAGAACCATATTTAAATCCTGCGTCTCTCGTGAGGCTGTGGAGGAGGCAGCCGGACGCTCAGAGCCTGCTCAGGGCAAGATGAACTCAGCAGGTGGCCTCAACTCCCAGCATGCATCTGGTCGCTGGGAGAAGATAATGAAGGTTGACCAGGCAAGGGCGTGAGCTAACAATCGCGTGCACATTTACTCAGAATAACGATATGTTCTTGAATCGCACGGTGTAACTTCTCTAATAGAGCGTCTGCTAATACCTTTTCATTGTTATGATGGAGAGATGTTATTGCTTTGCCTGGAATGTTCCGCAGTGAGGCATTAAACACATCTTTCTGCATGGAGACAAGCAAATAACAACATCAGGTCAAGATACGGGTCAGATCTGTAGAGAGGCAAGCCTGTTCATTGTACAAATACATGTTTTTTCAAGATAGTATTTTGCCAATAACCAGAATTTCAAAATAAAAACAACCGGGTCATCCCTGTTTTTTAGTAGTTAGTAATAAAATAAAATTGTGAATCAAGCTTGTAATTAAGGAAAAGTGGAAAAACCATTCATGACCAACATGTGACTCAGTATAGTCACATTTTCTTTGTGTTTTGGTTGTTTTTAAGCAGATTTTTTTTGTATTTTACCTAAACAAATGACAATTTATGCCACTCTTTACTGTTGGCAGGGATCAAATTAGTCAAAAATAGGGACATTTTGGACATTTCTTGTATAAAACTGTGACAAATCACTAGTTTTGGATAAATCTCCTGGGACAAGGAACACAGGGCTCAAAACTGGGACTGACCCTACAATAGGAACATCTGTCATTTACTAGAGAGATAATGCCATACTGAGAAACATTCCAGGCTAAGCAATAATCTCTCTTTTAAATCTGACAACTTTTAGCTCTCTGTGGATGTTAAAAGCAGCGGTTATTTCTGTTTTAGCTGAAGCTAGTCCCTCCTAACATTAGCTCATGTGTTTACCCGTTACCATGGTGATGCACTCAGCGTAGTGATACAGAACAGTGATTAACCGTTACCGGAAAATACTAAAATAATGCATGGCGGTTCATCTACACAGGTTTAACTCACAAATCCTTCATATTTAGGATGAGTTCTTCTCGGAAAACCCTCTGTTCCACCTTATGATGTCATGTGGTTAAACAGGAAGTGCTCCATTGTGTTGTTTAAACTTAAATGATTTGGATAATTTCAGCACTGGAATTGCCAATCTCTACTAAAACAAAAGGTAAAATGTTGCTGTTAACATGAAAACTCATCATTTCATGACATCACAAGGTGGAACAGAGCATTTTGAGCTTTGGTGATGTAAACAGAATAATAATAATAAAGTGTTACTCAAACATGCATGAATGAAACAAAGCACAACTCCGGGTATGTTTTTGAGGAGGTAACAGCATTATAACACGGCTTAAACCTCTCAAGAGTCAGTTTTGCGTCACAGATGTGCTTTAAGCCCTTTAAGTGTCTATAAAGATGAGATGTAATTCTGTAAAGTCTCGGCTGAAAGTTAAGAGCACGGGAATAGCTTGAAAACACATTATTAAAATCTGAAATCTGAATGTCAAATGGCAGGTGTACTCGGTGACTGTAGCTTGCAGGCTGCTTGCGTAGAGGTCTGTTCAAGAAGTGAGTGGGAGGCAGCAGATTTGAAATGTCAATGTAAGATCTCCAAGAACGGCAATAAATAAATAAAAATCTGTCTTTTTCAGGCATATGCGGCCCGGTTTTGCGCATATGAGACGGGCAACAGTGAAATCACAAATGCACTGCTTATAGTACGAAGTCGTCCCTGAGAAGCTGGTGGTTAAATTCCTGCGTTCTCGTGGGGGAAAGGACCTCGGCCGTGGCTATAACTCAAATTCTTATCTTACTTTTGGGAATTTGCAGAACACATGGGATGATTTTTAACCAGTTTTAGGAATTGAGGAGTCTTTAATGTGATATAATATATGTCTTAGGCTTAAAACTTGTCTTTGGGATCTTTATTTTACAATATTTTTCCATTAGAATTGCATGTATTGTACAAATCCACAAATGCAGAACCTGGTCAATTATAACTATTAAGATTTAAATATAAAAAAATGTAATTATAAGCTTTTTTTTGAACAAAAGAGACCAAAACAACATACTGGATCACTATGATAAACTGTATGTACTGATGGACACAGGTAACACACTAGCCAGCGAGTTTCGAACAGGAAATGAGCATGGGTGCACTTTCGGCTCCATCGACTCTGGCTCCCATTGACTTACATTGAAAAACTCGCCCCTCTCTTTGTAACTGCTGCTATGAGCCTTATCATTTTGGTCTTAATTTTGGTCCTTGTGTTTTTAATTTCACTATTTTGTCCTTATTAATAGAAAATAATAATAATACATTTCTATTCCTAATACAGTTCCAAATATCGCTCATATAACCGCTATCCTCAGTGAGCTACATTTGACTGGAGCTATTGGTTTCGTTACACTTGCTTCGTCCACTTCTATGTTCATTACCCAGAACTTTGGGTCATTACTTCATAAATTATAAATTATGGTGCTGAAAAACTTTTGAATGCTCACCAAGTTCAGTGTTTAGCATTTTAAAATCTCCACTGATTTAACGTTAGACTAGCTGGAAATTTGGTGAAATATATATGACGTCACAATCCCGAACTATGGTCCAACTATTCATTCAAACATACCACAAAATCTACCCCGTAAGTACTGTTATTTTTTTGTCATATCATCTAGATCAAAGAATACAGGTCTATACTCTGCTATGATGTCGTCTGGATCCGACAACACACTTTAGAATAGCAAAAAAAAGAGTAGGACAGGCCAATTTCTACTCATCAAACTCCACGGATGACGCACACTGTCAAATCGGATGATGTAGAACCAAATTTAGGAATTCAGGAGTCTTTGATATGACAGCTTGTGCTTAAGACTCGTCTTTGGAACTATTTTTTTCATTAGAATTTGATTTATTCCACATTGAAAATCCATAAAAGCAGAACCTGGTCAGTTACAATTATTAAGCTTGGGACAAACGCCAAAAAAAGAAAATTATGTGCAAATAGCCTTGATAAATAGTCCCATTTTTCTATAGCGCTTTCCATCTTCAAGGCACTCAAAGCTCTTTACATCAGTCCACACATGCACATTCATATACCAGTTTACGGAGATGAGGTGGGTTAAGTGTCTTGCCCAAGGACAAGCTCAACCAATGAAGTTATGATGTTTACGTCGTGAGCAGGATTCAAACCGAATTAGTGGACAAACGCGCTACCAACTGAGCTACTTTCGCTTCATTTTCATGCAGAAAACGTTAACAAAACAGCCTGGAAAAACCTGCTGGGTCACTACTTAATGCATTTAAATGGTTAGATTGTTGAACGAAAACTGCGTTAATTATAGCAACTCAACATGTTTTAACATCAGCTTAACCTAAAATTCTAAGAGGTATGGCAACTCCTCTGAGCGATAGTCCTTATTCATTCAACCGTACCGCAAAATCTACCCAGTAACTATTGTCGTGTTTTCTTGTCTCATCGTATCAGCCCTTTACATTGTTATGACATTATCTGGATGCAAACAACACACTTAAGAATAGCACGGGCCTGTTTCCAGCCATCAAACTCCACGGATGACGCACACCGTCTTTGACCACTCATTTTCCAGTCGCCTACATACGCGAAAGCCTCAGTTCACCTCCGAGCTCTGTCCTTTTAATCAAAGCTGAGAGGAAAGGGCACGTCTCCCGTCTTCATTACCAGAACTTGAATGAAAAATGCATATGAGACTGTCTCCACTGGACCTAATGCATAAACAAGGGCATTGTAGATGTGTATAGTAGCGATTGCGTGCCAGGGTCATGGACACTGTACCCGGGAGTGCTTTACAAAATCATTTATCTTATCATCTGACGCTGGCTAAGGATGCTTTGTAAACAAATTGGCATGCAAATTGAGTTTGTTTGCCTTCTCCACTGCTCAAAGCGCTTCAGACAGATTTAAGGGAACATTAAGTAACTGTTGTGTGGAGACTCGAACCTTCTTATGATTTTTGCCTGGAATGTTATGCAGTGTGGCATTACACTTGTATATATTATATTTATTCAATCAGTTACCACTTTATAAAAACTACCCTTTATTACCCCTTAATTCAGTTACTCATTGTCTGAATCATTCTTAATAAACTGTTTGTTTATGGCTTTATTAGAGCTACTTAGGGCCCAGTTGCTAATGAAAATTAAATATAAATAAATAAATATTGAAAAAACTTACTTTGTTTTTGTGAGCCGGTTGGCCTTTCCACTGATCTGACCTATAATAACTGGTAGTGTCACCTGCTTGTCTCCAAAAAAAAGTGAAAAACCTGGATTTAACTCAGCAAACAGGTCCGAGGTTGCTTCATTTGGTCAGGTCCAGGTTCAGCAGCAGTGTGTGCTCAAAGAATGAGGTCAGCTGAACCTGAATGACCAGGTTATTCCGTCAGTGGATTTTATCTTCCCTGATGGCACAGGCATATTCCAAGATGACAATGCTGGGATTCATCGGGCTCAGATTGTGAAAAGAGCGGTTCAGGGAGCAGGAGACGTCATTTTCACAAATGGATCGGCCTCCACAGAGTCCAGACCTTAACCCCAGTGAGAATCTTTGGGATGTGCTGGAGAAGGCTCAGACTCGACCGTCATCATTGCGAGATCTAGGTCAAAAATTAATGCAACACTGGATGGAGATAAATCTTGTGACATTGCAGAAGCTCATCGAAACGATGTCACATTCATTTTTCACCAAGGTCTTCTTTGAGCACACACTGTTGCTGAACCTGGATCTGACCAACTGCAGCAACCTCGGACCTGTTTGCTTAGTTAAATCCACGTGGTGATTTTTTTTGGCCAGGCCGTATATTATTGGAGACATATTAGTGGAGGACTCTCAATCCAGGAAAGTTACATACTGTACAGTATTTAACCTTTAAAGCGCTTGCGTATCCAAACTCACTTAAAGATACTATGTAAAAAAGGTAAAGATACCATGTCATAATGTTGGTAAATCTTCAAAAACATACCTGGAGTTATGTTTTGTTTCATTCACACATGATTTAGTAACCCTGCATTATTAGTCTGTCTATCGTCAAAGCTCAAAAATGCTCTGTTCCACCTTATGATGTCATGAAGCGGTCATTTTCATCAGCTACATTTTCCCTTTTGTTCAGTAGAGCTTGACATTTCCAAAACTATTATTGTTAATTATCTAAATGAAGGCGTATGGAGTTTAAAAACACAGTGGAGCACTTCCTGTACTACCACTTGATGACATCACAAGGGGGAACAGGGTGTTTTCTGAGAGAAGAACCTAAATATGCAGGATTTATGCGTTAAACATGTGTGAATGAAGCAAAACACAACCCCAGCTGTATTTTTGATGACGAAACACTATTATAACACCAGAAACAAACAGGCACAGAGGCTAATATATTTTGTCGGACTGACCCTCAAATCGTGTTCCTCCCCCCGCTGGGCTCTGGTGTTCTTCTTCATGTGTGCGCAAATCAATCAGGCCTCTTGTTCTAATCACTCCCACTTATATCACCCTGCAAATAAATGACAGCGCAGGAGGTGCCGATCAATACGGGATAAGGCAACGTCTCCTCTTCTACCCACGGGGCAAACGTGGACAGGGGCAGATGGTGGAAGGGCAGTGGTGGAGGAGGGATGGGGAAGGGGGGGTTAGACAAAACTCAGTAGGTCTGGGCTTTTGTTTCGTACCTAAAGTGAATTCAACTTCAAATGTCACTCAATAAGCCCTGCACAGGAGGACACGGCAATGAATAAAACAAAGGGGATGAAAAGGACTGTAGTATCGGGGGCATGTTTGTCTGTTTTTGGGGGGATTACACCGAGGAGGAAGACAAAAATAGGCACAATAGTTTCTCTGCTGATTGTAGAATAAATCCAGAATTCAGTGGTGAAAACAGATAAGTAGCGTTTGGAAAAAAAAATGTAATTGTCGGATACTTGGACATTTCGTTTAGCAGTGTTTTTAAAATAAATGTTGGTTTCATTGCAATACAAATGTTATTCTGCTCGGACTTGGGTAAACCCTCTCGACTGTGGTAACAAAAAAGTGATGCATTTAAATATCTGTTTTTGCAAATAAACTCTTCACATATGAGCCATACAATTATACACTAGTGCTGTCAAAAATATCCCCTTATTAACGAGTTAACGCAAAACATTTTTAACGGCATTCTTTTTTTTTATCGTAAATTAGTTTTTTCATAAGCCGGACCACTGTTGTAACGTAAAAACTACAGGATCCGGCTGTAAACAGGAAGCAAAACAATTCGTACGAAACTGAGAAGTCCTGTCTGGTGGGCTGATGTTATTCATATGAGGAAAACACAAAATAAAGTCCACTCCAAAACATACAGCGAATCCGTTATTAACTTTGAAGTTTTGCAGCCTCTTTTCTCGGACTGTCCTCCACCTCTCTGAGCTGTTGTTATATCTATAAACTCACGGAGGAGCACGTATCGTAGTAGGACTCGTATCTGTCTCACTATTCGCTAGACATTTTTGCCGCTGGACTTATTTTCTCCACTAAAAGCGTTAGCTCTGCTGTGCAACATGTAAACAAACAGCGCCGTGTGATGACGACATCGCCCTTAGTGCAGCAGCGTTGGGGCCCATGGTTGGAGCAGACAAACGTGGACGCAAATTCAGCTGCAATTACAAAAAAACATGAGCACAAAGCAAGTCTATCCATTTTGTGCTGATAAAATTTGCGATTAATCACGAGTTAACTATGACATTCATGAGATTAATCGTGATTAAATAGTTTAATAGATTCACAGCACTATTATATACAAACAATCTGCTATAATAAACACATATATAGGCCTATTCCTTGGTTTGCCACAAATTCAGATGGAAAAAAAGTCACACGAACTAAACAAAAGGCAAAAATATACTACAGATCAACTCATATCTTGAAATTGTGTAACAGTGGTTCAGTTCAGTAAGATACAAAATCTACACACAAAATTTATCAGTCAAAAAAACATCACACCAAATTAAAACCTGAATTTAAAACTAAATGTGAGATTGTTTGTGAAATAATTTGACTAAATGTGAAAATAAATTGTGAAATAATTTGACTAAATGAGATAATTTGGCTTGTCACTGACCATCTCTGAAGATTAAAGTCAAACTGAAACTTCTGACTTTTCTTAAGTGAAGTAAAGTACAGGCTCCATAACCTAATGACCTTCTTGTTTGGCTAATGAGTCTTTAAAAGCTGTCGTCTAAACGCTCAAACTTTTCACATCAAGTGTCTCATCAGAAAAGATTTGGCTTCTAAAGTGCAGTTTTAATGGAGTGATACTTGAGCTTGGCAGAAATATGAATGCAAATTAAAATTGGACAAAACATCATCTAGTCCAACCCTTGTACAAACCATGTCAAGATGGATTTTGTGAATCTGTTGACAAGTTTAGACCTTTTTAGTCCTGGTTTGGGACTGATGAATAAAGGAATAGTGTGGTTTTACTCATGATCCATCTGGAGAAAGCTGTAAAAGTAAAATTTTGGGGTGTTTGAACTGACACAATAAGGATTTTTTAAGTCTTTTTTAACATTTCTTAGTCGTGGTTTAATCCTTGTCAAGGCTGTTTTTGATCCTCCCTGTAAATTTTAGCTCTTTTAGACGTTGTGTAAAGGCGCATGTTATGGCTTTGTCTGGAATGTTTCACAGTATGGCCTTAAACCTTTCTATCTTTATGGAGACCAAACCACGTTACAGGTCATATCTGTGGAGAGGTGACCCCGCTCACAGTCAGGGCGCCTGTTTTTCGACGTATTTTTACGTAGCTATAAAACCAAATGTAATTAAATAAATGTAAGATAGGGACCAGACTGGTTGTTTGCATTTCACGTTCAAAGGACATTTAATTGATTTTGATTCTATTTGATTGTTTTTGTTTTGCTGCAGCTTTTGTATATATTGGGTTATTTCATTTTACTTTTGTACAATACATGTTATTCGTCTTCAGTCATTCCTCTGTCTTCATTTACTGCCCCTGCCCTCCAGGAATCTTAACGTGCATCTTCTGGTCTTCATTTTCTGCTATAATATAAGGTTCTGTGCCAATATTAAACTGTCTTAAAAACGTGAAAAACAAAACTATTTCATTTTAAACCGTTTGCAGTGGTCCAAAGTTATGCCTCATGTACTTTATGCATTCTGAGTGTCATAATTATTCATCATTATGAGTTTATAAGCATACAAACTACACTAAAATCAAGCGCAGATTACTTTTTTTTAATCATGATTTGAGTTAATTTCACTGTATGATCGAGTAAATGTACAATTATCTACCACTGGAATGAGACTTTTTGCTGTTAAAATACCAAAATACATCTTAGATAAGAGAAAAAAAGAAACTAAATCTAATATTGCTTAAATTAATAAAAACGCACTTCCATTGGTAGATCATTTTACTCATCAAGTTGAATCTTCTCAAATAAAGCAAAACGTTCTTAATTTAAGTCATTTCAACTTACCTAGATATTACTCTTTGCAGTGTAACTCTCAGGTCAAAGCTTTGCCATGTCGATAAAGCTAAAAAAACAACAGAACGGCTTTGTTTAGACATATTTTCAACCGTTTCTGTATGTGGAGAGCGAGTCCTTTCGACTCCGCCATGTGTCACACTCCATATCTTGTTCGTACCAACGTGACGACACCACTTAGACTCCATCCTCTCTCTCCAATAAAGATACCATGATATGATTAGCCGCCTCGCTAAGAAACCTTTCCTTACAGACTGGTATCAATTGCAATAAAGGCAACGGTTATGTAATTAGCAATTAGCTCGGCGTTATTGATTGATGGCTACAGACGAGGAGCTGTGGTGGACGTGGGCTGGGAGTGCCGGGCTCTGATTGGTTCCCGGCCGCTCTCCTGATGTGGTTGCATTAGCTTTACAATTTATGGGATGCAGTGCAGTTTGCCAGGCCGGTCAGGTGATGCTGTAGTCTCACTTTTTGGATAGAGGGGGTAAACTGTTTCCATGGAGACAGCTTTATCTGGAATGTTTTGTAGTATTTTCACATCATTTCCCTTGTGGATCAGTAAAGTTTGTATAGGATATTCACGTAGATGTATTTATATTACTCGAAAATACTTTGTCATTGTGAGTGGGGTCGCCTCTCCACAGATCTGCCGTATGTTTCCATGGAGATAGGTCAGTTCAAAGGTGCATTGTGTAACTTTTCTCATGCAGGGTGCGCCAAATGCTTTTCTTCATGGAGATGCTATAACTTCGTCTGGAATGTTTCGCCGCATGGTATTAACCATTTTATCCCTATTACTTCCATGCATTAAAATCCCGCCTGGATTTTTTTGTGTTCCTTTGACTTAAAAAATGTCACAGGAGTAAGCGTGTTTGCCCCGTTTTACCAGGATGAGTTCAGCTTTCAATATCCGGCAGTTGTTCAACATTACTGTATGTGTATGAATGTGTAATAATAGTTGAAAGAGAAGAAAAATACACAAAATCACAAAAAACACACACAAAAAAGAAAAAGCACCGAAAAACCACTTGTAAATTATCGCCGTTCTCTCCAAATCTCTGTCACTCTGCACTCGGTACTATAGGCTCCATGGTGGGTGCTGCAGAAATTTACCGTAATAACCCCATATGGGTAGAAAGCGCAACGTCTCTGCTTTCAGGAACTGTTGGAATTTTGATAGCACATGTAGTTCCAGAGCTATGGTAATGAGAGGTCACGCACGGAAACTGGGATCATGAGCGCTCCCATCGGTATATGAGGGTTAAACTTTTCTACTGTATGTTCACGGAGACCAAACCAGACCAAGTTACAGGTCAGATCTGTGGAGAGGCAACCCCGCTCACAGTCAGAATACGTATTTTTCTAGGTATTTTTGAGCTTTAAAACCACTTGTAATTGAATAAATGTAAAGTTGGGCTGTTCAGTGTCACACTGCGTAACATCCAGACAAAACAATAACATCTGCATGGAGAGAAGCATTTGATGGACCTCCACCAGAAAAGTTACGCAATGCACTTATTCTATATTTTGTATGTGGTTGTGTTCAGTTTACGATTTACAAGATGTCATTTTGGAGGCCGGTCTGAAGATCCCTTGGATAAGTTTGGATAGAGTTTGATGGGGAAAAAATTTTAAAACCCCCTGAATTCTTCTCTCAAACTGAAAACACATCTCACACCCCAGTGCTCTTCTGTGTTTTTAATCTCCACTAGGATCATTTGGATAATTTCAGCCTTGGAATTGCCAATCTGGACTGAACTAAAAGTAAAAGGGCTGTTGACTTCAAAACTACCACTTGATGACATTATGAGGTGGAACAGAGCATTTTGAGCTTTGGAGACATTGACAGACTAATTATAATGGGTCACTCAAACATGGGTGAATGAAGCAAAAACAACTCTGGGTATGTTTTTGATGAAGTGTCTGTATTTTTAGGACCTTGAACCATGCATTATCGAATCACTGTAAGTGTGTTTGGACCTGAAATGTTTCATAGTGCGGCATTAAACTTGTCGATCTTGCATATATTCAATTAGAGGTGTTTATACTACTCTAAAATACCTAGAAAACCATGTGTTGTGACTTTTTTATGAAGTAACAACATTATAACATAACTTAAAGATAGATTAAAGTACATTTTGTGTGCTATAGGACCTTTAACCATGCTTGTTGCCGTGGAGATTGCTTTACCTGTAATGTTTCATCGTATAGCATTAAACTTTTCAGTCGGCCTTGTATTCAGTTTCAGGCGTACGAGGCGTAATGGAGTTTGCGAGGTCAGTCAGGTGATACGGGAAGATCACTTGGGCAGTTTTGGATGGAGTTTGATGGGGCAAATTGAAAACCCCCAGTGAGATAGTTGGAGATAAGTTGGTTCGTGCTTTTACTCCACGGAAGAAAGCAGCTGGAGCTTGTTTGCTGTACCTGTTATTGGAAGTACTTTGAGATCACATTTTCAGAAAGTGTTAAAAGTGTGGAAGTGGCGCATTTGTTCTGTTCAGCTTCGACTTGTCAAGTTGTCACGGAAAATTAGCGTTCAGGTTTATCGCATTAAATTGGCTGGGATTTACGGAGAGGTGTAAAATTAAGAACTCAGCCAATCCAGCGTTACTCATTTACTACTTACTTTTCTGTTCTGTTATAATGTTGTTTCCTCATCACAAACATACCTGGAGTGGTGTTTTCTTTCAGTCACACACGTTTAACACACAAACCCTGCATATTTAGACTGAGTTCTCAAACGGAAGACTCTCTGTTCCACATTGTGATGTCATGTGGTGATACAGGAAGTGCTCCACTGTGTTTTCAAACTCCATACACCTTCACTAGAATCATTTGGAGAATTTCAAAATTTTGGACTTGTCAAGCTCTAATGAACAAAGGGCAAAATGAGCTGTTAACCTGAAAACTACCTCTTCATGACATCACACAGTGGAACAGACCATTTTGAGCTTTGGAGATGTACCATGCCATACAAACTTTACTTATAAAGCACTTTAAAACTTAACAGCTGGCCAAAGTGCTCTACACAAACATAGAATAGACAAGCACAGTACAACACCATACACAATACAAACATAATACAACTACTAAAAACATAGAAAACAATGATACATCTCACTTGTTAAAAGCCAGTGAAAAAAGGTGCGTTTTTAGGAGTGATTTAAAAGCAGGTACAGACTCTGCTTGTCTAATCTCTAACAGCAGCTGGTTCCACAGCCGTGGGGCAGCAACAGAAAACGCACGGCCCCCACGAAGCTCCAGTTTAGTCTTTGGGATGGTGAGCTGGAGCTGAGAGTGCAAGAGGCGTAAGGGTGGATTAGGTCGGCGAGGTAGGAGGGCGCTAGGCCGTCCAAACACTTAAAGGCAAATAAAATAATTTTAATAGCGACTAAAACACACCGGGAGCCAAAAGACAGAGGCTAAAATAAGTGAGAATAAGAGCTGCTGAGTTTTGAACCTGCTGCAAACGGCAAAGTGCACTATGGCCGACACCAACATAAAGTGCATTACAATACAACCATCTCTCACTATAACACAGTTCACCTTTCGCAGCCTCACTGTTTTGCGGAATTTTTTTTGGTGTAATTTTGCATGCGTTTTTTTTTTTACATGCATAAATTTTACATTTAATGTGCATTGTGTTCTACTCCCTGATTGGCTGTTCTGCGTAATTGAAGGTGGCATGTCTGTTTATAAGACTCCTCGCCCAGAAGAAAAAACAGCGCCAACAACTACCCAAAACTATGTCCCCCCTCCTTCTCAGTTTAGCTCGTGGAGTATGTCTGAGAAAAGTGTAGAAAGTGTGTGGTGAGGGGTTTTACAGCCTTAAAACATATATAATAATTCCAAAAAATAAAGCTGTGTACTTGGCAGATTTCGTCTATTGCGGGTTATTTTTAGATTTAACCCCCGCGATAAACGAGGGGCCACTGTAATTTAATCCGGTGGTCACAAATGCATGAATGACAGTTGTAGACACACTAATAATAAAGGATTACTCCACGTGTAAGTGAAACAAAACACAACTCAGAGTATGTTTTTGATGAAATAACAGCATTTTTAGGACCTTTAAAAACCATGTATTATCGAATCACTGTAACTATGTCTTAATTATGCTTGTTTCCATGGAAAATGTTTCATAGTGTGACATTAAACTTGTTGATATTTCTCTAAAATACCTAGAAAACCGTGCGTTGTCACTGTGAGTGCGGTCACCTCTCCACAGATCTGCTGTATGTCTCCACGGCGATAGGTCAGTTCAGTCCCATACTGTAAAACATCACCGTCAAAGCAATACCATTTGCTTGGAGACAAAAATGTGGTTAACCTTCCACTTCTCGAAAGGTTACAGAGTGCATCTTTAACTCCGCACGCACAACAGTTCAGTTATTTTATCCCTGCAGTTCCTTCATTTGCGACTGACCAATTTGCATGAAAACGCCTGATAAACTGGACACTAATTACGCTTCTTCTGATTCATAACACAGCGCTGCCCCTCCATTCACTTTGACTGCACCGCCGCCATTAGGGAGACATATCCTCCTCTCAGATCTCTTTAATTAAGCCAGAGTTCATCCCCGAGTCGCAACCCATTCACGCTGATCATCTACAGATAGCGTATAGCCCTGCAAAACATGGCCCCAATTTCCTTAAAAGCCCGTTACGTTCTTGTAAACAGCTACTCCACGTGAACAGGAATAGTCTCATCTGTCTGTTCAAAGGGCAGCCTCTCTACATTAGTGCCCTCTTAATGAAAAACAACCAGGATGGGGGAAGCATCAGGGAGGATTTCACCAGCGGCTAACCTGGGATATGTGCTGGAATCTGGGTAAGGGGGTCTCAAAATGCCCCTTAATGAGCTCGTGTTAAGCTTTCCTCATCACAAACGTACCTGGAGTTGTGTTTTGTTTCATTTACGCATGTTTAACCCCCCAAACACTGCGTATTTAGGCTTGAGTTCATCTCGGAAAACACTCTGGTTCCACCTTGTGATGTCATGTAATAATACAGGAAGTGCTCAACTGTGTTTTTAACCTCCAGACACCTTCACTAGAATCATTTGGATAATTTCACCTCTGGAATTGCTGATCTCTACTGAACAAAAGGTAAAAGGAGCTGTTGACTTGAAAATACTGCCTCATGGCTTTGGAGATATTGGCCACATTTACATTATTTATTTATTTTTGTTCTGATTTAAATACTTCAGAATTAAAATATTCTCCTTCGAGTTTACATGGAAATAATAATTCAGAATTGAGGTTTACATTAAAAACACGTTAAATCAGCTTTATTTAATTCAACGGCAACGTCTGGGAATCGGGAAGGTTCTGATTGGACAGCGACACGAACGTATTTACGTTGACAGGAAGAAAATACTTTAGCTGCGACTGGCTCTTCTGTCATCTCCGTTCGTCGTTACGCCGCGGACACAAACATGATCCAAACTTTTTCCGCAGTCGTTCCGATGATAATGAAGCAGCAGCTGGAGAATTCTGTCCTCACACGTTACGTCTGTGAGCTGAGGAGGAGAAGGGAAGAGTGTCGGAGAAGGAGGAAGACGACAAACTGAGTCTGAGGCTGCCACACCTCAGCCCACTCCCACATCCCACTCACAAATCCAAAGAGACGTGGAGGAAAGTCCATGACTGGTGGAGCGATCCGGCTCCTCCAGAAGGGCGACCCAAAGAGCATGTGCTGAACAACCGAAATTATTTTTAAGAAGAATAAATGTTTAAATGATCGAGGAATAAATAAATTTGGCTTTAAAATCGGAATAAACCACCCACTTACTTAGGAATTAAGTGTTTACATGGTCTTTTTAAAGTGGAATTGACATACTAAGGATAAAATGTTACTCAAACATGTGTGAATGAAACAAAACTCAATTCCAGGTATGTTTTTGAAGAGGAAACCGCATTATGACACAACTTACAGCTCACAAGAGTTAAATTAGCATAATATAGGACCTTAAAGCTGCCTGTTACTATGCGTTACCGCGTTACCCTCCTCACCCCCACACACCTCGCAGCCGTAAATGCCACCGTGATATTTCCCCACTCCAAATCTCGCCTTCTGCTATCTGCAACACAGCTACAGTTTGACCCTGCCTATTGACGGAGCCCGTACGCTGCAGGGGAGCAAGTGCAGCAGACAGTATCATCACTAAATATTCCTTAACAAGCTCCTTCGTCATACGCAAAAGCTGTCTGCATACCGGAGGGGGGTGCACCGGGTTAAGAGCAGAGAAAGTCTTGCAAATTGCGAAATAGCTATCATTTTGGGCTAACCTGACAGACGCGAGCACCCTTCGGCGGGATAATTTTGAGGTGTTAAGAAAAGGGAGGAAGTAGAACGTGCATGGGCAGAGTAAGCAGGGGATTAGGAGTATGGGATGGCGGGGACACAATAGCGATTTGGCACAGGGATATCCGCAGGTGAGAGCGACTGGGGCAGAGCAGGTGTGGACAAGGATTGGCAGGTCACCAGTGCAGAGACTAAAGGCCTTCGGGGAGGGGCTGTTACCGCCGAAATGTACCGGAGAGAGACTGGGGATTGTCCAAAATGTCATCATATTCTGGTATAAGCATGCTAATTCAGAGCACATTTGGCAAGAATTTAACCTGACTTACACTGCAAAAAGCAATAGGTAACTTCAAGGGACGTAAATTAAGAACATTTTAAATATTTATGTCGATTCAACTTGATGAGTAAAATGATCTACCAAAGGAATAAGGGCGTTTTTCTTCATTCAAGCAACGTTAGATTTAGTTTCTTATTTTAAGTGCAAAGAGTTGTTGTATTTCTTATCTTAAAGGCACATTGTGTAACTTTTCCGGTCATGCTCATGTCATTGCGCTGCCTGGAATGTTCCACAGTGTGACATTAAACAGCTCTAACTTACATTTATTCAATTACAGCTGGTTTTATAGCTCAAAAGGACCTAGAAAAACAGGTGTTCTGACTGTGAGCGGGGTCGCCTCTCCACAGATCTGACCTGTAACTTGGTCTGGTTTGTTCACCATGGAGATAGAAAGGTTTAATGCCATACTGTGAAACATTTTAGACAAAGCAATAACATCTCCATGTAGAAAAGCATTTAACAAGAGTAGCAAGATGTTTTTTTTGTATTTTAAGTACAAAAAGTCTTGTTCCATTTTATTTGTCAAGTGAAATTTAGTCAAATCATGATAAAACCTTCTTAATTCAAATTATTTTAACTTTAGATTTTTGTTTTTGTACAGGGTATCCCCAGGTTTGACTACCCCAAATTTAAGACCTTTTTAAGACCCTTTTAAGACCACTTAAATGCAAATTAAGACCAACATCGCACCCATTATGCAGGCGAAAAACACCAGATCCAGTTCTAATAATGAGCTTTACTCACTGCTTTAAATAACAAAAAATACTTTTCTTATAAAATCTCATTCAGAACTCATTTATAGTCGTCTGCATTGCTTATAAAATGGCCAAAAATCATTTAGAACATTCTAACAAGACAAACTAACCTTTCACATTGCACTGCAGCCTGGGTGAGTAAACAAAAAAACAAGCTAATGAAATTTAAGACCTTTGTGTAAAAAATAAGACCTGGACAATGTAATTTAAGACTTTTTAAGGCCTTAATTTAGGAACATGAAATTTAAGACCTGATTAAGACTTTTAAGACCCCTTGGCTACCCTTTTGTAGTGTGCAAGTGTGATTTTCCCTGGAAGTCTGGTGGGTGACGGAGCAGCATGTTTCTCGTTGGCTCTGGCTGGGTTTCCTTTGGGTGCTTTGGTTTCACCCATCAACACAAATCATGCAAAATAGGTCAAATTCTCTAAAATCCACTAAAATAGTCGTGACCAAGACGAGCTCAAGATCTGGATTTGGATCTCCTGGCATTGGGCGATTGGTCAAATGCACGGGACAGATTTCTGTGTCGGGACAATGAAGTTTAAATGGTAAATAATCACATTTTATATTGTGCTTTTCCACCTTCTACACTCACACTATTGTACGCAGGCACTAGGGCTGAGGTGGGTTAAGTGTCTTGCCCGAGGACACAATAACAGCATTAATCTGTAGAAGATGAACCACTCAACCAATTATGTTTATGTTGAGAACCGCCAACCTTCAGATCAATGGAAAACACTGTACCAACTAAGCCACTGTCACTTTTATCCCTTAAAAATCTGGTTCAAAACTTTTTTTATGGTTTGCTGAAAGATGTGGCAATAGAAGTTGATGTTTATCCTGGCCTGGAAGAGTTATGTGACACTTTTGTATTATTAGCTTATAGTTATCTTACTTCTAATGTTTTTCTTACTTACTTACAAACTCCATTCATTCACCATATGCATTTACAAGACTGAAATATAAAGTTATTAGAGAATAATTGGTTAAAATAGGTAATAAACATTGACAATTATGGTGTTCGCTAATTGTCAACAAGATTATGAAGGATGAATTCATAAATATGGGCTTCAATTAGAGGCCATAATCTCCTAATCTGTTTTGATGCGAAATAGTAGTTTTGTGTGAATGCCTTTCCGAAGCACTCAGCAATGTTATTAAAAGAGGAAACAGTAAGGAAGTGCACTCAGGGCAATTAAATCACAGCCATAATGCATGTGGGCTGTGTCCATAAAGCAGGAAGCTCCACCAGAGTGGACTCAATACAAGTGTAGAGTGTCCTTATGCAACTCCACATTCTCCTAGTTTACCACTCTGGTTTCACACTTTCAGCTGTACACTATAAGTTTAACAGAATAAACCAGTTTTCATTTTTAAAAATAGGGATTAAAGGTGTAACTTTCCTGATGGAGGGTCCGTCAAATGCTTTTCTTCATTTACATGTTATTACTTTGTCTGGAATGTTTCACTGTATGGTATTAAACCTTTCTATGTTCATGGAGACCAAACCAGATCAAGTTACAGGTCAGATCTGTGGGGAGGCGACCCTGCTCAGTCAGTATTCATGTTTTTTCTAGGTATTTCTGAGCCACCTGTAACTGAATAAATGTAACGTAGAGCTGTTTAAAGGGACAGTTTGGACATATGGCCTCATTTCCTCGTGAGCCAGAGTGTTGGAGACGTGTGGAGACACTTTTTAAAATATTCCATCCAGTCCTTGTATTTGGAGAGGTTGCTGGTGCTAGGCTAGTGCATGTCAATGGCCATAGTTGTCCTGCCACTAAAAACAGTCTTACCCACTCCACCTGAGGCAAAACTATTATAACTCCAGACTGTCCATGTGAATGTCTGTGTCATGTTTTGAGTGTATGAAGAGGACCCCAAGGCAGAGGAAGGTTTTAAACAGGTTTATTGCAGGATGTGGTGATGGAGCTGGAGACATAGATCGGGAAGAAGACACCGGGGAAGACTCATGGGTCGTGGACAGACTGGACGACGTGCACGGGCAGGAAGACGACGTAGACAAGCAGTTGACACAGGGTAGACAAGGAATTGACGAGGATTGAACATGAGCTGCAGTATTAGCCCAGCCACGCCCCGGAGAGGTGCAGAAACACACAGACGGGAGGGGAACACATAACAAAACACCAAACCCTAACAGTCTGTGTCGATAGAATAATTTTAGAAGGAAAACCAACCTTGTATTTGAAGGATTTATGTCTGAGCAGCAGCAGTGAGTTGTACTTCCTGATAGAAAGCTCGGCAGCGGCGGACTGATATATGAAAAAATAGTCCCTCAACATGCAGCAATTCATGAAAAGGAAGGTTAGTTTTATTTCAGACATTATTCTATCAACACAGACATTCACATGAACAGTCTGGACTTCTAATAGTTTTGCCTCAGGTGCACTGTGGAGTGGGTAAGACTGTTTATAGTGGCAGGACAACTATGCCTATTAACACGCACTAATCTAGCACCAGCAACCTCTGCAAATACAAGGACTGGATGGAGTATTTAAATGTTTAAGTGTCTCCACACGTCTCCAACAGGAAATGAGGCCCTATGTCCAAAATTTCGAACTGTTTAATGTCATACTGCGGAACATTCCAGGCAGAGCAATGATAGAAACAATAAGGCGACAGACCCCTAACTAAAAACACTGTGCACATTTAACATGGCAGTGGTTATTGGCACATTTTTTTATTTTTTACATATTTTTACAATATAGAAGCAATCTATAAGGGCGCTTCATAATTAAAAGACACTATTATAAACCAGTGCTGTAACTAATTTGTAATGTAAATTTGCATCTTTGTGAATATTCAGAGTTTTGTGTGACTTTATAATAAAAATAATGTTCAGGAAGCAGCACTAGAATATTAGAAATGTATTTTATATGCACAACATGGGGGTGGGAATAAATCAGGCTACTTCATCCCACTCCCTTTTGAGCAAACAGACTTTAGTTTAGTGCATTATGTGACTTTTTGCTTGGGGGTCCGTCACCTGCTTGTTTCTATGGAGATGTCACTGCTTTGCTTCGAATGTCTCACACTATGACTTTAAACAGCTGTACCTTACATTTATTCAATTACATGTGACTTTATAGCTCAAAAATACCTTAAAAAAAACACAAATTCTGTCTGAACGGGGTCGTCTCTCTCCACAGATCTGCCCTGTAACTTGGTCTGGTTTGATCTCCTTGAAGATAGAAAGGGTTAATGCCATACTGTGGGACATTTCTGACAAAGCAATAGCATCTCCATGGAGAAAAGCATTTGACGGACCCTCCACCAGTAAAGTGACATGATTCAGTTCAGTTTTCTTTATATCGCACATTTAAAACAACTTCAGCTGACCAAACTGTTTCGCATAAAAAGTCAACAAAACAGAAGAAACAGTTACATATACATATACACAAAAAACATGTGAAAACTACAATAAAACACCAAGATAACCCGACTAGATAGTATTAAAGACCAGGGAGAAGAGGTGAGTTTTCAGTCTAGTCTTAAACTGCATTACAGACTGAGAGGATCTGACAGGAAGAGGAAGGCTGCACCTCTAAAGACAAGTTTGTAAATGTGATATAAACAAATTGTACAGATGGATTTTGTTTCCTTTCTTGGATATCTATATAAATATCCTTGATCCACTGCTGGAAACAAACAAATAGAATATAATATCTTTATTGTAATATTATATACTGAAACTGAAACCCATCTTTGGCTCATCACCGCATAAAAACAGGACAAGGACAACAGAAATCAAACTAGCAAATCATCAACATGTTTGAATAAAGTTAACAGTGTGAAATAATGTGAAATTAAAACTAAAAACTCAGATTTATTGAATATCTCTTGGGGTTAATGAATTTCTCAGGTTTTTACCATTTAATCTCTTGTCAGCTGGCCACCTGCTTTGCCTGAAATGACATACGTTTTAGATCTGTCTGGATTTGTTTTCAGCTCTAGGTATTTTTTTATGGCTACAATCTTTGAAAAACATTATTATTGATAAGGCCTGTCGTCTGACTGTTTCTAATCTCACATTTCTCTGATCTGGCCAAGATTTTCAAACTTATTTCAGGTTATTTATCGATTTACTAGTCCTGAATTGGCTGTAAAAAATGTTACATATGTTTCTTCCATGACAAACTAGGATCATGTAAGACTGATTTAAGTACTTGTATCTAGAATTTAGCATCTTTGAATTTATTATCAGCCCATTCATACTAATCATAAACTTGTTTTAAGTATGGTTATCTAGATTTTAGCAGAATTTAAAGTATTTTATCAGGAATTTGGCATCTGAGAACTTATTATCAGGCCATAAACTGGTTTTAAGTTTGTTTATCTCAAACTTAGCGTTCATAAACTTATTTCCAGCCATAATTCTAGTCTAGAGGCCGTTTATTTTAAAATAACTCGTCAAGTAAAATGATCTTGCTGCATGGATGGATAATTTCAGTACTTTTAAGTCATTTTCTGATGGATTTAAGTGTTTATAGCTTAAATTTTGGCCAAGCTTTTGTGTAATGAATGAAACAAAACAAAACTCCAGGTACGTTTGTGATGAGGAAACAATATTATAACACGGATAATAAAATAACGTAGTACGGGCGCTTTATTTTCCCATCCCGACATTGTTATGCCTTGATTATTCCACAGAAATAAACTTGGTAATCATAGTAGCGGCAGGTTAATGGTCAGATTTAAGGAGAACCAAGTCTGTACATAGTAAGAATTCATGTTTTTAAGGTATTTTTGAGCTATAAACGCCTGTAAGTGAACAAATACAAGGGAGATAAACTTATTTCCAGCCATAATTCTAGTCTCGAGGCCGATTATTTTAAAATAACTCGTCAAGTAAAATGATCTTGCTGCACGGATGGATAATTTCACTACTTTTAAGTCATTTTCTGATAGATTTAAGTGTTTATATCTTACATTTTGACCCAGCTTTTGTGCAATGAATGAAACAAAATAAAACTCCAGGTATGTTTGTGATGAGGAAACAATATTATATCACAGATAATAAAATAACGTAATACGGGCGCTTTATTTTCCCATCCCGATGTCGCCATGACACTGCAATTAGATGAGGAGAAAAGCTACATGAAAGGACATTATCAAGACTGAAAAAACTCATTCTTTTTTCCATTAGGTCCATTTGCTTTGTGTTTTAATCTTATCCTCCATCTCTGTCCTCCCCGAGCGCGATGTGAGGAAGAGATGCACAAAGAACCCAGAGAGACGTCGAAATATAAAGATGTCCTTTGTTTCCGCCGCGACGAGGATGACACAGCACCGTTCCGAAGCACTTCCTGATTAATGAGTGAGAGCCATGACTGGGCTTTGAAACATACGCTCTGCTCCGATTCACACATTTCCTACAGGCAAAGGGATTAATTTATCCAAATGAAATGCGTGTCTCGTGAACATTTGTACGTTTTCGGAGGCCTTATCGAATGTGACAGGCGTAGCAGGAGATGTGTCGAAATAATCAGCCCACTACAAAAGTGTGAGAGTGAAACATGAAGAGAACGGATGACAGAAAGCTCCGTGTGGCCTGGAAACGACAGAATATAATTGAAATGTTCATTTAGTGGAAAGACGTACTGCTACTGCTTCTACTGTTACTACCAGGATTACTACGACTGTTACTTCATGGATACTAATACTGCTACTTACTACTTACTGCTACTTACTAATGTCACTTTTTACCACTAATAGTACTGATACTTTTACCATTTATACTATTAATATTTATTACTACTACTACTACTGCTACTACTTCTTCTACTACTACTACTACTACTACTTCTACTACTACTACTACTACTACTACTACTTCTACTACTACTACTACTACTACTTCTACTACTACTACTACTACTACTACTGCTACTACTACTACTACTACTACTGCTACTTCTACTACTACTACTACTACTACTACTACTACTACTACTACTACTACTACTACTAATACTAATAATACAACTACTATTACTACTACTTCTACTTCCTCTACTACTACTACAACTACTACTTCTACTTTGATTACTACTA
>CM060674.1:22916170-23031170 GCA_030686955.1 Odontamblyopus rebecca | reverse complement strand
GCCATTTATTCAATTACAGCTATTTTGTATGGGAAGAAAATAAATAGAAACAACACACTGAAAAATATACATTCTTATGTTTTTCAAGGTATTTTTATTTTTTATTTTATGTTTATTTATTTTTTGCAAGATTGCCTCTCCACAGATCTGACCAGTAACTTGTCCTGGTTATTTTCACTGCTCCATAGAGACAAGCCGGTGATGGACCTACAAGTAAAAAAAACAAACTTCTAATACCTTCTGACAGCCCTAAAACTTCTCTGCTTGTCGTTTTCAGACGCTGTAATGATTAAACTTTGTCCTTCTGGGTCCTTTATGCTAATCCCCCGAAAACACATCGGCCGCTTCGCTCGCACGGCCATTTTTGGACGCCGCAACCGATCTATTTCCAAACGCTAAAAGGCTGCGCTGTGGGAGGAGGAGGGCGCGGGTTTAGCGGCGGCCTTGTTCTCATGACTTATTCACGACGATGTGGCACACGAAGCGATAATGGCATCCTGTTTGGAGAGCCACTAACAAATTACAAGAGACCCGTATACAGTGTCCACCCCGCGTCTGATTTATAAGAGGTGAGGATCGATACGGAGCCGACCCCTGCCTCATCCGCAGACCCGACCGATGGCACTGGGGTATTCTACATAATGGACCATATGTTCTAACGGGGGCCGGAGTGGGGGCAGCGAGCGGCGGCCATTTTCATCGCGTCTCGAGGGGCTTTCGTAGGTGCACAGTGACTGATAAGGGAACGGTCTAGTTCTAAGGCCGAAAGTGGTTTTTAGCACATTTCAGCGCTGTTTTCTAGTAAATTTATTCCTCTAAAATGTTTATATTTGTCACATTAACAGACAAATTCAAGTGAAGCAGTTCTTGAGAAAAAGATGCTAAGATTTTCACACTTCTACCAGGTTATTCTTGTTGTTTTCAGCTTTATTATCCACTTACTAGTTCAGAATTGGCTGCGTAATCTTAAAAATTGTAACATATATTTCTTCTTTCCATGAATAACTACAATTAAGCAAGACTGATTTAAGTACTTACATCTAGAATTTAGCGTATTTGAATTTATTATCAGGCCATTCATACTAATCATAAACATGTTCTAAGTAAGTTTATCGAGAAATTAGCCAAATTTAAAGCATTTTATCAGGATTTTGGCATCTGAGAACTTATTATCGGGCCATAAATACTGATCATAAACTGGTTTTAAGTATGTTTATCTCAAATTTAGCATCCATAAACTTATTTCCAGCCCATGAACACTTACCAGAGACTGTGTAATTCTAGTCTAGAGGTGGTTTAATTTAAGATAACTTGTCAAGTAAAATGATTTTGCTGCACGGACAGATAATTTCACTACTTTTAAGTCATTTTCTGATAGATTTAAGTGTTATATCTTAAATTTTGGCCACGCTTTTTTGCAATGAATGAATCAAAACACAACTCCAGGTATCTTTATGATGAAGAAACAACATTATAATACACATCAGAAAATAACGTATTATGGGCACTTTAATTTCCCATCCCGACATCACCATGACATGTTTTCAGATTTATTATCTACTCACTAGTTCTGAGACTGCTTCATTTTAGTCTAGAGGCCGTTTATTTTAAGATAACTTGTCAAATAAACTGTTCTGTCCATGCAGCTTCACTACTTTTAAGTCATTTTCTGATAGATTTAAGTGTTTATGTCTTAAATCTTGGACACACTTTTTTGCTTTGTATGAAATTGAATCAAAACAACTGGATTTAAACTTTTGCAGCCAACTTTTCTCTACTAACCAAGTCGCTGCTTCAGGGCTTTGTGTTCGTGACTGTGGCTCAAATCCATGGACGTATGGACCCAAGATGAACCCAAGATGGTGCAGAGTTGCTTTCGATGGCCACGTCTCATTTCTTTTTCCTCGATTCTGCAGGAAATGGTTGAGGAAGTCCAGCCAACAAAGGACACAAAGCAGGAAGAGAGGATATAAACTCCTCACTGAGACTAATAAAGTTTGATTCTTTTATTTGACGTCTGCTCCTGAAGCCTCCCTCGTGTTTACTCCTTCCTTCCGTGGTTTTCTTTGGGACGACGCTTAATATGACACGGTTGATGGACAGCTGAAAAACGGGGAATCGGAGCGGAGAAAGGAATCGAGGAGAAGGAAGCGAGGAAAGGGAATTGAGACGTGGCCATTGGCTTTGAAACTTCCTGAATACTGGCCTAGCCCCGCCCACAGTTCTGACCAATCGGAGCGTGGTTGCATTACAGGCCAAATAAGATTAACCCGTTTAAAACTGACAGCCATTATAATAGTGAATCAGATTTACAGTTAATGCTGATTCTAAAACACTGTTCTTTCTTTTCCTATAGAGCCACAGCTGCCCAGGATCTGACGGACAGAGACATGACTGCCGATCTACCATCAATCCCTTATATACATGGACAAATACAGAGGTACTTTTTATATTTATTTTCTATATTGTGTCATAGCAAAAGAAATTGTCATTATGTCAACTGGACAAAAGTGTTTCATGAGATCCTTCAGCTTCTTCGGTTACTTGTGACTGTTTTAAATATGTGTCTGAATACAGGAGCCAGCCACCCTGAAATGAACACACCCTCGTCGCTTACAGTTAGGATTACAGTCGGGATTATCTGTTATTAAAGGTGCTTCACTGTCTTAAAAACGTTAAAAAAAACAAAACCAGTTCATTTTCATTCATTTCTACAGTTTGCAGTGATCCAGAGTTGTGCTTTCTGAGTTTACGGGCACATTTCACAACTTACGGAAACCAAAGTGGAGTTTTTCCTGTCGCTGTACGGCTAATAGCAACAACTAGCATGCTAACTGTGCACATCCTAATTATTGGACAATACAACACTGTATAATTTGATACAGAGAGCACACAGTGGATTTATTTTGACCTCAAGAGCTCCTTAATTAATATATATATACTGGGATAAGACACGTTTTTAATCAAATAGAGGGTCTTTAAAGGTGCACTGTGTAACTTTTCTCCATGGACATATTAGCTTTTTGTCTTGATTATTCAACAGTACGGAAACAAACTTGGTAATCACAATGGAGATATGTTTTTTTAAGGTATTTTTGAGCTTTAAAACACCTGTAATTGAAAAAAAGGAAGGAAATGGATGTTTAATGCCCTACTGTGGGACATTCCAGTCAAAGAAATAACATCTCCATGGAGACAAGCGAGCTACGTTTTATGATCTGACATCTTTTTTACCAGTCAGTGCTCCATCTCGTAGCAAACTCTCCAAAACGACTGTATCTCATATCCAGAGTCACCCCTGATATCTAAGTCAGACGTAGAAAGTGCCGTATACTTCTGGGGGTAGTAATGTCACCTCTCTCTGGGTTTGACTCCAATGTGGAAAACATGTTTTAGAGGTCCGTGTACTTTATTTCTACTTGGCAAACTTCAGCCTCTTAACCTTACTGACCCCAAACAAGCGCAAAAAAACACACAGCCATTTTGGTTTTAGGCCAAGACACGGAAAATGCATCAATAAAGCTCCACGAGCGATGCCCAAAGGAGAAGATACACATTCACAGCTTTTTTTTCTAAGTTCACACAAACAAGTCACGCTGATGTGTAGAGTAAAATTAGTCCTGCACTTTGCGAATGTTGTGATCACAGTGGGTAACAGATATTTTGGGGGAAAAAAGTGTTAAAGTCCTATATTCTGTCAAATGTGAGCTCTAAGCCATGTTAGAATGTTGTTAGGGTTGTTAGGGTTAGGGCCCATATTATGTTATTTTCTATTTTAGCCACATTATTCCTCTTCGCCCACTTTTGTTTCTAAACACTCCTAAACCGCACTTCTGGTTAAACATCAATCCAATTCATGTCAATGGAGAATTTGGGAAACATTTCGCATCTTAAATATGACAAAGTAGGTGTAAAATGTTAAATTTTCATGTAGACCAACAAATCAACACTGCACAGACTCTTTGGGAGGCTTTAAAATGGCTTTTTCGTCCACATTGAACTTACTTACTGCTAAGATCAGCCGCCCTATGCAAAATAATATAATAATAATGTAATATAATAATAATAATGATGATGGTGGCGCCAACGGAAACTTCTGGAATAAGCTGGAAAATGTTACTTCCTCATCAAAAACAGACTCAGAGTTGTGTTTTGGTTCATTCACACATGTTCGTACAATCCTGCATTATTAGGCTGCCTGCATCCAAAGCTCAAAATGCTCTGTTCCACCTTGTGATGTCATGAAAGGGTAATTTTCCAGTTAACGGCTATACCTTTTACCTTCTGTTCATTAGAGATGGGCAATTCCAGGGCTGAAATCATCCAAATGATTCTAGTGAAGGTGTGTGGAGTTTAAAAACACAGTGGAGCACTTCCTGTATTACGTCATGACATCACAAGGTGGAACAGAGTGTTTTCTGTTTGAGGAAAAAAAACTCAATTATGGCTCAACTATGCAGGTTTGTGCGTTAAACATGTGAATGAAACAAAACATAACTCCAGGTCTGTTTTTAATGAGGTAACAACATTGGAACAAAGATAAAGAATACTGACAGCACCACTTCTATTTTAAACCCAAATATGACAAGAATTTGAACAGGCATGAAAGGTTTAAGCAAAATTTCGAAGGAAAAAAAGATATTAGTTATAAAATTGTGATTAAAATTTCATTTCTTTGGTACTATGAAAAATTGATAGTCGAGCAAGTTTCAGCCTCTCAAAATGGGCCCACAAATCAATTTAGATGATAAATAGAAGTCAGAAAAGGGGATTTTTATTTAATTCAGTAATTTATTTTAGAAATGCTCATTTTTCCTTGCAAAAATATGACAATATGATTTACAATTTTTAACATCATAACTAGACCAAGTATGCCCTTCAGATTTCCAAAACACTGAATTTTAGACTTTTAGACAAACTTTGTTGAACCATAAGGGAAATTATTTGGAAACAGCAGCAATGCGATATAATATAATAACCAAAAGCAATAATATAAATGGCATTATACGACGTCAGTGACAATTCCAATGTCTAACTGCATTTTATTGAATGTCGGTCGTCGATAAATCCGAGTCAGTTCTCAACATCTACAACATCCGTTGTAAATGCGTTCCCGTCGGGAAAATTTGCATGCCCGAGAAAGTTTAATGTAACATCAGGTATCGCTAGCTCCTGCTAATAAATAGTCTGTTAGCAAACGTTAGCTGTTGGTGACTCAGATATGGCAGTTTGACGATTACATGTTCAGAAAAGAAAAACTCCTGCCTACTGTCAAATAATGTGAAAGAAAGTCTAAATGTCAGTACAGATTTTAGAAGACACTTTCTCTACACATACACAACTTAACATATCAAAATGACGAAAAGACTATTCTCAACAGAATGCAGGATAACTCACAAGTAGTTCCGACAACACCCAAATCACTGTTCAGAATCACTGCTCTGAGGCCATCGCCATGACGTCACCATAGCAACGGGTAAACAAATGCTCAACTGCTGTGGGTAGAATGTAGGAACTAGCTTCATTTAAAACATTGAAATAACTTATATTTTGGACGTTTAGAGACAGGGAACAGGGTTTTCACATTCACAGGTGAAACATTTCAGTTTGTAGCCGTGGTATCAGCACATTAAACAACTTGCAATTTTAACGCACGGCTCCTCTGTGTTTAATGTTTACATATCACGGCTCTGCGGCCATTGCCATGACGTCACCATAGCGACGGAGAAACACATCCTCATTTCTCTGAGTAGCATGTAGGGACTAGCTTAATTTAAAACACTGAAATAACTAATATTTGAGACATTTACAGATAGGGAACAGGCTTTTTGGATTCACAGGTGAGACATTTCAGTTTATAGTCGTGGTCTAAGCGCATTAAACAACTTAGAGCCGTGTATTCTGTAGTTTTAATGTACTTCTACAACTCTGCGGCGTGTGTTAAAACTGCATAATGCACGGCTTCTCGTTGTTTAATGCTTACATAATAAATTCAAAATAAGAAGCAAAAATAGCACTAGATAAAGACTAGTGTCAAATACGACATAATTATAATAAAAAAAAATAAAATCTATATATGTACAAGGAAAAATTAAATATAGAAAACTATAGTAATCCAAATATATCTCAGGAGGTCAAACAGAAGGAAACCAAATCCTGCTAATCTGTAATACATTAGCTGGTGCACTAACAGTATGCTCCAGCCCATTAGTGGTTAACAATGATAGCTGATTTCGGATGGCACGCAGATAGCCATTACGCTAATCCTCTGAAGCCTGCGTCAACTCCCCAATGACAGTGCCTCTTCCGGACCAAAAGACATTAGATCAATAATGCAAAAGCTCCTTAAAGTTTGGTCCCATTTAAAAAGCGCTTCCTCTCATCGTTATGAAGCCGGTCGGTGGAGCCTGTCATGGTGTGGGGGGTTTACAAGGAACAAGGAAAGGGAGACAATTACAGGGAAAGACCCCAGAAATCTAAAAACACTTTACATTTTAAGATATTTCAGATGATCAAATTGTCGTCTTATTATGCTATTTTCTGATCTATTTATAATGTTATTTCGTAATAAATCCTGGAGTTCTGTTTTGTTTCATTTACACATGTTTAACACACAAACCTGCATATTTAGGCTGAGTTCCTCTCTCAAATAGAAACACTCTGTTCCACTTTGTGATGTCATGCAGTAAATACAGGAAGTGCTCCACTGTGTTTCTATGCTACGTTCGTTTATCCATCCGCCTCCCACTCGGATCTCTGATACGACGTCCACACTTCAACCGCTTTTTTATGTTTCGCGTGTCCGACTCGGAGAAAAACGTGGGAACGAGCCGTAAAGCTGTTGTCGCTTTAGCCTTGGCCGAGTACCAGGCGCTGCAAAATAAGTTCGTGCTTCAACTACACAAAACTAAGGAAGAATTCAGTATAAATAGTATAATTTAGTAGATTAGTAAAGTGAAAGTGTTGGTGTTACGTGATAGTTGATCATTTTGACACGTTAGCGAGCAGGAAATGAGCTAAAAACATGGGCGACAACGGCTACCAAACCTATAGGCAGTGATACGGACGCAGTAAAGTACTGCAGTAATACTACCAAACCTATAGGCAGTGACGCGCACGCAGTAAAGTATTGCAGTAATACTACCAAAGCTATAGGCAGTGATACGGACGCAGTAAAGTATTGCAGTAATACTACCAAACCTATAGGCAGTGATACGGATGCAGTAAAGTACTGCAGTAATACTACCAAACCCAGAGGCAGTGATACAGACGCAGTAAAGTACTGCAGTAATACTAATAATGCATTTTGTTTAAATTCGCCTTTCTGGGCACTCAAGGACACCGTACAAACAACAATTAAGACACATAATTAAAATCAAAACATCAGAACATTAATTGGGGCTAATTTAAATAAATGTGTTTTGAGTCTGGATTTGAATGTTTGAATACTATCAAATACGAGTGACTGAAATGATCATTTAAACCACCAAAGTGTCCAAACACAATGCAGACAATTCGTACAAATGACACTGGGCGCAGCCACCTTGGATTCTGTCTCGGAAACCTTCCTTGGTCTCCTCCGAGCTCTTCCGAGTTCTGAGTTGCGGCGTCCGAAGAAAAGGGGTGTGACAGCGCAACGTCCTTGGATCTCCGAGTTTTACGGATAATCGAACGCATCATTAGCCTCCGTACACCTTCATTAGGATCATTTGGATCATTTCAGCCCTGGAATTGACAATCTCGACTGAACTGATGGTAAAATGAGCTGTTAACTTGAAAACTACCACTTCATGACCATCACAACGTGGAACGGAGCATTTTGAGCTTTGGAGATGCAGACAGACTAATGTGACAGACTAAAGTGTTACTCAAACATTTGTGAATGAAACAAAACACAACTCCAGGTTGGTTTTAGATGAGGTAACAGATTATAAAATGACTTAAAGCTCACAAGAGTCAGTTTAGCGTCATACAGGACCTTTAAAAAGGGCGTAATGGCGCTTTTAAATTCTTAATCTCACGTTAATTTGAAATGACCCCTTCTCACACTGCCCCCGCTGGTCTATCACCGCCATCGCCTGGGGTCAAATATTCGCCGTAATCACCACTTACAAAGACATGAGGATCTGACTCCATTTTGTGTTTTGTCATTATGAAACCCGATCTCTGTATCAGTTTGCAGCCTGATCGTGTTGTTATTGATCGCTGATATTCCCAGGTGCACCGTGTATCTCGGTGACTTTTGCCTGTCCACTTTATCTGCCCCGGTGAGGGCAGTGATAGGGCCGTGTGCAAAACCCCACGAGGAAGTGTCCGTCCTAATTAGAAATGTCGCCCAATCAAAGGTCACCGTCTCATTTACTTTGACGAGGAGGACCAGAGGTGGCTTTGGTCGAATATGGTGCAGTCTGACAATAGGTTCAGTGTGTGGAAAACAAGAATAATCTGTTAAAGACAAAAGTATCCATGTGTTTGAGAGAGATTACGATGCTAAGGATATTTAGGAACATTGGATATACTTACATTTAGTTACAGTTTATTTTTTATTTGTTAAGTCAACTGGAAATATGGTGTTTTTTTGTTGTTGTAATTTTTCTTTTAAATTCATATTATTTTACACTACAAAAAGTCCCACTTTCTTCTTCTTCTTCTTCTTCTTCTTCTTCTTCTTCTTCTTCTTCTTCTTCTTCTTCTTCTTCTTCTTCTTCTTCTTCTTCTTATTATTATTATTATTATCATCTTCATCTTCATCTTCTTATCATGATAAAACCCACTTTTACTCTATGGCTTTTAATACCGCGTGAGTTTGTGTGGTTCTCTGTGTCTTTTATTTATTTTATTTATTTTATTCTGCTTTGTGATTTTTATGGTGTTGCTTTTTGGCGGCACGATGGCTGAGTGGCAACACTCAGGCCTCACAGCAAGAAGGTTGCGGGTTTGATCCCCGGGTCGCCTGGGCCTTTCTGTGTGGAGTTTGCATGTTCCTCCCCGTGTCTGGATGGGTTTCCTCCGGGTGCTCTGGTTTCCCCCATCAACCCAAAACATGCAGCACCTGAACTAACATCAAGGACCATGACGTCCACCCTCCTGTGGTTTCACCACCTGCAGAGGGGTTCATAGGGGGGGTCAGGTGCTATGAGTATTGGGCAGTAAACTGCCCCCGCGACCCAGCCGGATTAAGCGGGAGAAGATGGATGGATGGATGGATTTTTATGGTGTTGCTTTAATTTGATTTTTACTGGTTTTGTTGTTTTAGGACTGGTATGACCAAATTTTTGCATTCTTCTTTTCTTTTCTTTTTTAAAATTATTATTAAATTAATTTATTAATTTAAATTAATGATTTTTTTATGTGAATTCTATAAACTTCAGTAGATTTTCCAGAAACAAATCACAATTCATATTTTAAGAAACATTTTAAGATTCACTGTGTAATTTTATGGTTACTCAAGTAGAAGTAGAATTTAGCCAAAAAAACTACTACAAGTAAAAGTAAAATGTATTCAGGAAAAGTACTATTTAACTAAGAATATCTTAAAAGAGCGCTATGTACGGTTTTGGTTGGGGGTCCGTCACCTGCTTGTTTCTATGGATACATCATTGCTCTGCCTGGAATGTTCCACAGTGTGACATTAAACAGCTCTATTTTACATTTATTCAATTACAGGTGGTTTTATAGCTCAAAAACACCTAAAAAAAACAAACATTCTGACTGTGAGTGGGATCGCCTCTCCACAGATCTGACCTGTACCTTCTGGTTTGGTCTCCATGTTGATAAAAAGGTTTAAAGCCATACTGTGAAACATTCCAGACAAGGCAAAAACATCCACCAGAAAGGTTACACAATGAGTCTTTAAAACTGGTCGACACTGCGGCTGTTGTAGCTTCGAATCTCTTGTTGTCTCTGTGTTCGTTGATCTTGTTTAGCTGCTGTATTTTCGATAAAATTAAGTTTAAGATAAAATTATAGTCCGGTGAGGAGTTAGTACACATGGAGGAAATTGCTCGGCGGTGATTTAAATCCGAACAATATTAAGCTGTCAGAGGAGCTCGCTAATAAATAATGTACGCCAGTGATGTTTTTAATGTTAATCCCTTATCACCAAATCCCTGAATATATAAGACACTGGCTGCTTTGGACGGCCCCTTCACGGACTCTCCAAACGCCTGTAAATTTCCTGTTTGTGGCAGGTTTGTCCTTTAGGCTCATTAAAAATTAATTAAACGAAAAAAATAAATAAATTAAAGAGCAGCGTTTTATTTATGATCATCAGAAATACATTTATAGTTGTCCCTGATTAAAAAATAAATAATAATGCAGACCTTGAGTTTGACAAATGTATTTAGAAATGCTAATGTTGATAATATCGTGCATATACAGCGCCTGCCAGGAGGCTCAATAATACATCCATTATTCATCCGGTCGGGTTGGCCAGCGCCGTCCTGGGGCTGATGGGTGGAAACGTGGCTGCCAATCTGCCTCTGCGACCTTCGCCCACCACATTAGCGAGGGGGTTAAAGTGTCTTGCTCAAGGACACAGCAAAAGTAATACTAGTCGATGAGATACTGCACGATCAGCCAACTTTTCTGTTTATAGGCGCCATTTTGAGCACTTTCGCCAATAACAAAGGCAAGGCACGTTTATTTGTGTAACATAATTCGTACACAAAGTAATTCAAAGTGCTCCACAGAACAAAAAATACATTAAAATCCCAATACAAACAAATGAAAACATAAATAATCATCCTAAAATTAAAACACAGGGCCTGGAGTCAAAGTAGAGGCTTGTCTCACATGGTCACACTTTAGTTTAGGGACCACATATTTAAAAGTTGAAAAAATGTATAGGTGATCATTTTTTCTCGCTTTGGACCACAGTACACAAAATGGTCGTCATCCCAGGTGCTCATATCCCCCACCGGTGTCTGGAAGGTCCCAAAGTGAGGTCACCCGGTGAGATCAGCCCCTCACTGGGCGTTTTCTGTTTCATTTGATAGGGACCACATATTACCCGCATGTGAATAGTAAACTGCATAATAAGGATCTTTCCAGTATGTCCCCAGCCCACAGGAGGCTGGACCCACGTCATCCGGCCCAGAAGGACGACGTGGGCCCAGCCTCCTGTGGACTCACCACTCACCACTCATAGGGGTCGGGTGTGCAGAGGACTGGGCGGCGAACTACTGCCCTCGTGACCCAGCGATAAAGTGAAAGAAGATGGAAGGTTAGAAAGCAGGGTTGGGCGGTATCCTAATTTTGATACCGTTAAAGCATCTCAGCATTTTACCGGGTATATGATATTACTGTGACTAATTAAGCATTTTGTAGCTTGCGCCTAAACCATTCAGAAACAGAATAGCAGCGTTATATTTGAAGATGAGGCACAAGTTCTGATCAAACCAAACTTTGCCAGCGAGTTCGATTGTATCAGCATCAGGGCACTGCTGCTTATACTGTATGCAAATTAGCCATGCGGTTTTCAGTTTCATAAACAAAAGTGCGCAAAGCTGCATTAAACACATTATTACTCAAAGTATACAATGAGCAGAGTACCGGAAATGTGGAACGGTGGACGAGAGGACCAATCACAGCCCTTATTATTGTCTGCGTCGCTTCCCCTGCTGTCTGTGTCGTTTTCACGTTTCGTTACCGTCTCCTCCGTGAAAGTCTGACTTCGCCCTCAAGCGGGAACTTTCTCCTCTTCAGCGCCTCGTCCCCTCTCGACTCTCGGCGTTCAATAAAACGTCTCCATCGCAAATTTTTTGGCTCAACATCACACATGAAGCGTCAGTCAGGTTTTTTTCTTCTTCCTCGCTGCGTGTGGATGGAAATCTCCAAGCGTAACGGCGTTTGAAAAGGAGAGAGAGCGGAGGGGAGAAAGTCCGCGCTGTGGTTTTAGGTCCTTATGCAGATTTTTTTTAATGACGGCAATGAAACTGATACTGTTGCTACTTTTTGATACTGCAAGATACCGTATTACTGCCCAACCCTAGATGGGAGTATCTTTATTAGTATTTATACAGTACTTTCACTGCGTTTTTGTCTAAGGCTATTTTCTTCCCATTATAGTAGTGGGGATTACAATAAATGTTTCTGTACATACACTGAAATCTTAAAGCGCCCATATTATACTATTTCCTTATCTATCTGCCTCATCAAAAATTTACCAAGGGCACATTTTGAGCTTTGGAGATGTAGACAGACTAATAATGCAGGATTACTCAAACGTGTGAATGAGACAAAACACAACTCCAGGTTTGTTTTTAAGGAGGAAACAACATTATAACACGGCTGAAAGGGTCAGTTTTGCTTCATATAGGACCTTTAATAAGCATTGATAAGTGTAATACGTGTTCCCTCAGTTAAAATGCCACTAAATGTATATTTTCTTGATTCTGAATGGCTAATTTCCATGGCTCATTTTTCAACAGTCTAACCCCCATGGATAAGACAACCACTTACCACCAATAAACCCTTAAATATCAAAACAGGGAAACATATCCTGACCAACGCCGTCGTCTTTTCCATGTTTTATTTCCACTCCTTCATTTTTAATCAGTCTTCCACGAGTGCGATGTACAGATTTAAAGGTGCTCGGGGTAATATCGCTTTTATTTCTGGTAAAATCATTGACTTGGGTCTGTGTTATGACTGGCAACTAAAATTTTATACCCGCACCATCTTTCTGCTCATGTTAACGACAATGCATAAAGATTCCTACATTAATTTCTTTATTCGTGCATTTTTATCTCCCAAACTGCAGCGTTGGTGTGGGCTAGACCTCGAGACAATCTATTTCTTCATTATAATGTACGACGACGTGTGAAAAGTAACCAAAAAGAAAGCCAATTTTGAACTCACTGTTTTGTATTAAAGGCATTCACTGCAAATCCTCATTACCTTCCCAACGCTTTTTCAAACCGCATATTCAGAGCTGCGTCAAGACTTTTTTAATTCATTTTTGTTCAGTTTGTTCCTCTGTGGGGAATTTGCAAAACAATTTGAATTTGCCATCTTTATTTTTGTGACTTGAGTGCTGAATATTTAATGTTTGTCTCTGCCTCATCGAGCACAGCACACAGCCCCTCCCCCCACCGCCTCTCCCGCCTCTCCGTCGCAGAATTAACGTCGAGATAATGGCGCGTGTAATATTCACATCAATCCCAATTTTTGTCATCATCGGCTTGTCTTAAAATCAGTTCCTATTGTTTGTGAGCACTTAATAACTATATTATTACAGTGTTTATTGCGGCTGTTTTCTATATACAGAGGATTTAAAGTGCACTTAAAGGGGAACTCCGGCACGTTTGAAGCTAAAGTCCGTTGCTAGAGGAGGTTGAATTCTGTCAGAAGCTAAAGAACGGCACAGATCAGTGTTGCCTCAGCAGAAATCTCGCTGTGGTTGTGAGTCTGTCAAGGCAACAAACTAGTGTAGTTCATAACTTCCACGTAAAACGCCAATTTGCTTCACATTGAAGAAGCTTAACACCACTTTAACCCATTTTACAACAGCCACGAGTCTAACAAACAAAACTCTCTGCCTCGTTCACTCATTAGTGTCTGGAAACGTTATAAAACAACTTTATAAGCAGCCTTAGTCTTACCTTTGTTGATTTCCCACTGCGCATGCGAAACCCCAAAAGACTCGATCACCCACGTCGTTTCTAATCCCATTTATTTACGAGTGAATTATATTTTTTGAAGAACACTAAAAGAATACATTCCCCAACCATTTTCTTTCAACAAGTTTCAGTTTCTCTTCTTCTTCACTGTCAGTAATTGATTCTCACTTGTTGCTTCTGGCGACTCGAGCTGCTCGCCGCCGCTGGAGTCGACGGTCGAGTCTTTTGGGCTTTTGCATGCACAGAGGGTTGAGCAAAATTAAGAAAAAAAATCCAGGCAAAGACAAATGTACTGAAATTACCCTTAGGTCTGGAAGGGTCAAATGCTTTTCTCCGTGGAGGTGTTATTGCTTTGTCTGGAATGTTTAATGGTGTGGTATTAAACCTTTCTGTCTTCACGGAGACCAAAACCAGACCAAGTTACAGGTCAGATCTGTGGAGAGGCATAATAAAAGTAATGAAAAATAATTATTACATCGTCTGTTGCACTTGTTTTCTACATATGGAAGATTCAAAACAATATTACGTCAAAAGTTCAGCACTTTAATTTGGATAAAAAAAGGTGCACTGTGATACTTCTCAAGGGTCTGCTACCAGTTTTGTTACTGCATAGCCTGGAATGTTCCTTAAAACAGCATTAAAGTAGCTCCAAGTTACAGGTTAGATCTGTGAAGAGGCGAGCTTGCTCACAGTAACAGTAACAGTGTGTGTTTTTAAGTTATTTTTGAGCAGTGAAAACACTTGTAATTGAGTGAATGCAAAATAGTTTAGTTAAATGTCATATACTGTGGGGCATTTCAGGTAAAGCATTAACATCTCCATGGAGACGGGCAGAGTGAACTCTCATTTGAAAAGGTTAATCTTAAAGTGCTCGTATTCCACTGTTGCCTAATGTTTCCTCATCACATTTATACCTGGAGATTTGTTTTGTTTTATTCGCACATGTTCAATACAGAAACCCTGCGTATTTAGGTTTTTGTTTCTCACAGAAAACACTCTGTTCCACCTTGTGATGTCATGTGGTAATACAGGAAGTGCTCCACTGTGCTCCCCTCCCTACTGAACTGAAAGTAAAACGTAGCTGTTAACTTGAAAACCATGTGAATGAAACAAAACACAACTCCACATGTTTTTTTTGAGGAGGTAACAGTTTTCTAACATGACTTGAAGCTCACAAAACTCAATTTTATGTAATATCGGAGCTTTAAGTATAACTCAACAGCTCATTCATATGTACAGTCACCTTCTATAACACTATATTATCCAGATTTTTACAAAAAGTAGCTGTTTCTAAACAATACGTGTTTCATTCTCCTTATAGACTATTCCACAGTTGTGTCAAATAGCAGCGAAAAACACAAACAAAACAAACAAAAAAACATGTAACTGTCTGCACATTTGCACCTTCACAAAATGGCCCCATCAACTATGTTTTGTGAACAGGAAATAGTTTCAGCCGTAACACTGTCATGATCTCAAATGGCCCCAAAATGGCCCCAGAACAACACAACCGAACTGAGTGTCATTGAGTCCGTTAATCACGTTTACGGGGTTTATGTGTTTACTTGCGCAGGTATTATTAGAAGTCCCAAAGCAGCACCAAAAACACCGGAACGTTCAGCAAGATTTTCCTTTTTAATACCCAAGACTTGTGCAGTTATGTCCCCCCAAGGACTGTGAAATGTAGATTGGAGCCACGCTAAGACCGGAGAGCTGGATTTAAAAGGCAAAACTGAGCAAACAAATGTTACTCAATTAAGCTTAAAAATCCTCCAACTTTACACCAATATCTGGTACGGCTAAAGCGGCATTTGGACTGTGTGTGGCAATGAAACACACTTTTTCATATTATGGTTTGTTTTTATGTTTCCTGTCTTTTTAACGAGCTTATGCACAATATTCAACACACTCTCTTAGTTAAAATTATAATGATTAGGCTATTTTCTGATCTGCTGTATATAATAATGTTGTTTCCTCGTCAAAAAACAGACCTGGAGTTGTGTTTTGCTTCATTCACACATGTTTAACAAACAAATTTGGATAATTTCAGCCCTGGAATTGTCAATCTCTACAGAAATAAAGGTAAAAAGGAGCTGTTAACATGTAAACTTACACTACATAAGGTGGAACAGAGCATTTTGAGCTTTAGAGATGTAACAGACTAATAATAAAGGGTTACTCAAACATGTGTGAATGAAACAAAACAACTCCACGTATGTTTTTTATGAAGTAACAACTAGGGGTGTAATGATATCCAAGTCTCACGAAACAATATTGTCATGTTACACTGGAAAAAACAATATCTAGGTAAGTTAAAATTACTTAAATTAAGAACATTTTACTTTATTTGAGTCGATTCAACTTAACAAGTAAAATTATCTGCTAGTGGAATAAGTGTTTTTCTTAATTCAAGCAACATTTGATTTTATTTCTTATTTTAAGTGCAGCAAGATGCATTTTCCTATTTTAAGTACAAAAAGTCTCATTCCACTGGCAGATCATTTTACTGAAATCATGGTGAAACTTCAAATCATCTTAACTTGGCTAGATTTTGTTTGTTGTAGTGTATGAACCTCACTGTACGATATTTATTGCGATATCGTGGGAAAGCTCACGATATTACGATACTCTACATAATATAAGACTGACATTATAAAATGCTTTGTCATTTGGTACATTTATTGTCATTAGGGATGTAACGATATCCAAATCTCTCTGTACGATATTTTCACCATATTCCTCTCACGGTACCATATTTACTGCAATATACACGGGCCCCGACGTACACCTCGGACCTCACTGTTCCCTACACTCCTTCGGGCGCTCTGAGGTCTCAAACGAGACTCAAAAGTCGGGGTGATCGGGCCTTTTCTGTGGTTGGCGCAAAACTTTGGGTCATTCTCCCCTCGTCACATTACGACCGCCCTTTCAGTCGATTCTTTTAAGTCTTGTTCAAAAACACACTTTTACTCACCGGGTTTTAACACGACGTGAGAATCGTGTGCTCCTCTGACTGTCTTTTATTGAGTTTATTTGCTCGTTTTCTATTTGCCAGTTTAGTATTTTAGGGTTTTTTATTGACTTGCTTTTTATTTATTTTATGCTTTGTATTAATTAATGTGTTGTTTATATTGTGCCTACTCTGTGCAGCACTGGAGACTGTGTTTGTAAAATGTGCCATACAAATAAAGCTGGATTGGATTGGATATTGTGGAGGCTCCCAAAACTGTGAATATGCTACTTTTTTCCTCTAAAAATGTCTTTACAAGACTTAATCCAAATAATGAAGATGTAAAAGTGCTTAGAACAGTTATTTCTTCATGTAGCCTGCACTGAAACGGAGCAAAGGATCATGGGATATGTAGTTCCCTCTGTGTTTTTTTTTAGCAATTTCTGCATCAGAACTCTTCATTTCAGCAAAGAGACTTGTGATTCGATATATTGTGATGGTCCACGATATTATTGTGAGACCTTTGACAATACGATATCACAATATTTCGGTTATTGTTACATCCCTAGTAGTAAAATATAAGATTATTTAAACACGTATGAATGAAAACACAACTCCAGGTGGGTTTTTTATGAAGAAACAACACTATAACATGACTTAAAGCGCAAGAGTCAAAATATAAGACCTTAAAATCAAGATATTTACCTGAATTTTCGTCACGTAACTAATGCCTGTCGTTTTTCCCCGAGCAGAAGCAGGTGCAGGGGGTTTACTGCACGCTGCATTGAGTTTAACCTGCAGCGTTGGACCGTGTAGGTGATGAGGGACAGGACCCCCCGGGCACGCTCCACACTCCACGACCTTTCACCTTTAGCATTTTACAGGAAAGACCCTGGTCGTATATAGGTCATTCGACGTGTGTTATAGATATTGGTATCATTATAATGTTCTTTGTACTCGTATAAGAGCAGATATAGGTCAGTGTAATGGGACAGCTGCAGGATCATGTAGATATTGGTTAAACTATAAAGTGTTTAAAAATACAATAGTTGTGCAGGTCTATAAATGAACCAAAAGCTTTTATTCTCCCAGTTTTATTATTTTATTTTAATATTTTACTTACAAATATTGGCATTATACCTCATAAATATTTCTGTGCCCATGGGGAGACAGTAAAGTAAAGTAAATACTCTATAAATGGGGCATAATATTGTAAATACCTAAATCTTTATATTTTTATGCATGTACTGAAAAGGTTTCAACTGTGGTCATTCGGACACTGTTTCCACTCCCATTGAGAAGCCATTTTCATTTTAATGGTGCTTGCTTGAAGCACTGTTGACCTTACCTGGGGTTGTGATGCTAACTAGAGGCACTGGTCTGTCTGAAGCTCTGTTTCTCAAGTTAAGGCCGCTACACACTACAGGACTTTTCGGTCTTAAACATGGGACAAAATGCGCACACCACAGACAGGAGAAACTTAAGAGAAAAAAATTACGATCGCAAAGACTGCGGCGGGATCTGTCTGCGGACCACAGGATATAAAGTTGTGAGCGCGATGGCGTCAACTGTTTCCTGTCTACAGTAAAACGAGTTGTTTTTAGTCTCTTAAGTTTTCAAAGGATCAGAGCTCTGCACTTCTAGATTAGATACAAGTCAAAACTGTGTTATTATTTGTGAAACGTGGTGCAATACTTCAGATACAGGATTTTTAAAGCATAAAATATTGGCGAGAAAGTCCACAGGAAGTAGAGTCACTATCGTTAATCTCCAGCTTCACCGCACACTGTGTGGATGTAAACAAACACGTGAGGAAACACAGTCTTTTTACTTTCAAACAACGCCTCAAACTGGATTAATAGTGCGGTTTTGTGGATGGGATGTCATTATTTGCGGAAGACAATTTCTATGGATAATGTGGATGAGATGCTGCACTTCACAGTCTTTATTTTTGCTTTATCCTGAGTTTGTTTGTTGCATCTCTGTGTCCGTCGCTCCTCTGCCCCTGACGCTCTGTTTTATCAGCTGTTACCGTCGTGTTGTTGATGTTTGGTGGTTACGATCCGACACTGACACATGAGGAGCGCAGCGGCTTCAAAATTCAAAACACCTCCCCGAATTCAGGAAGAAGAAATCACAGCCAAAACTGGACAAATTCTCCTGTAGTGTGTGGCGGCCTTTAGACAATCTGATCATAAAGAACTAATTTAGCTACAATTACAACAGGACGGCTGATTTGTGCTGTTAAACAAATTCGTTCCAAAATAAATTATAGATCCAAGTTAACTCGGATTATCCAACAGTTTTTAAGTTATTCGCTCTCACTTTTTTGTATAAAATCAAATGCCTAAACAGGACCGTGAACGCTTGAATTTATCCTGAAAATCTGATCCGCTCATATGTAAATCCATTTTGTATTCTGTACTGTTTCAGCTATCGTGTGCATTGTGTCACCATGGGAACTGCTGATCATTTCACCATGTACATACAGGAAAAACACCCCCCCATAGCAAAGCAAAAGCGAAGATGAGCTCTTACTTATGTCACATTTACATCTCCTCGATATAAATGAGCGCTAATCGAGACCAAAGTGCTTTTCTTATTCTTCTCAGCTGTCTCTCCTGAGAAAAAAAGTCTGAGTGAGCGTCATGTGAGTTCTCTAAATCCTCTCACAGCTGTCTCTGTTCTTGATCTCAGCTAAGAGAAAAACGAAATATATGGTGCTGCTTTCAAATACGTCTCAATTTGATATCCTTACTTGGAAGCACTATCTCACTTATGTCTCACTCACTGTTCGACTTCTCAGATTTGTCTCATAAAAGTCTCTCTCGTGTTATTCTCTTCAACCCCTTAACGCCGAGTGTCACAAACAGTAAACAAACAGTTTGGATCAAGACATAAGCAGAGATAGCGGCTTTGGCAACCACTTGTTTCTAGGTGTCTCCAATTTGCATCATACCCAAGTTTTGATTATTATTTTCTTGCTAAAGTCAAATTAATGAGCTCAACTTCATTTACCATCTACTTAAAGGCAAAAACACACACAATACATGTTTTTTTAAGCATACATCTATATAAATTCAGGTGTTAAGGGGTTAATTCTCCTTCAAAATAACCAAGACTTAATTGAGATCAGGGGCAAACAGTTGTGAGATCTCCCACTTCTCCAGTATTGCTCAACGAGTTTTAGAGTGAAACAGCCAAACGTGACCATACCTAACATCACTAAGGCTACGTTAGACTGCAGGGCTTAATGCTCAATTTGGATTTTTTTTTTAAATCTAAATTTTTTGCGAGGTCGTTCACATTTCCAATTAAATGCGACTTGTATTTGATCTCCAGTGTGAACTTTAAACGCCCCGAAAGTGTCCCGCATGAGCATTGGACGACACGACGACGTCACAGCAGCGAGATCAGTGTTTATGGAAGTCGCCTAAACACTGAGCACCTGGTGATTTTAAAGTTGCTGTCGTACGACTCTCGCGGGAGGAAAACACGTCTTTAGCGGCGTATTTCAGCAAGCAAATGCACAATAGCCAAACTCTCGCTTGTTGATGACGTGTAGGTCGGATGTAGTTTGGATGAATGCGACTTCACTGTTCAGACTGAAGTCGTATGTCCAAAGATCGGATATCTATTGGTTTTAGGAGCACATATCCAAGTGGCCTGAGTCGCATTTGGAAAAATCAGATCTGTGTCGTTCAGACGTCATAAAAAGATCAGGTACAGGTCACATAGAGGCGAAAAAATCAAATTTGGGTCACTTCAGGCTGCAGTCTGAACGTAGCCTAAGAGTCATTAGGACAAATGAGGGAAAACACTGTCTCATGTACTGTAAGAGCTAAAAGTAAAGACATACAGTATGTACAATAGAAATAATGTATAAACAATATTTCCCGTGATGGATGAAGTACTCAATTTTGCTACTTAAGTAAAAGTACAGACGCAAAGTAAAAGTATCACATGAAAAAATGTACTGAAGTAAAACTATTGAAGTGCCTGTTTAAAATGGCACTTTTAAGAGTAAAAAGTAAATGTTTTTTCAGAGATGTTTCATACAATTAAACCATTAAAATGTAGTGATTTTGATACATATTTTAGCTGATTTGAAGGGATTTAAGCTTTTCTAGCTTTTTCTTTGCTCAAAGTCAGGACATTAACTCAAATTGAACCATCAAGAAAAGTATTTTTTAATGTTTCAGTCCCGATCTATAATATATTAGTAGAAGTACAGATACTCTCAGATGTAGTGAAGTAATAGTAGCGACTGTAAAATGTACTTAAGTAGTACAGATACCTAAAAATTTGACTTATTTATTGTGCTTTTACATTTGTATTGTGTTAGATTCCACCACTGAACATCGCCCAGGGTTTAGTGTAGCACTTTCTGTGATACTAGCTCAAAAATAACACGTTATATTATTCAAGTCACGCTGTTACTTCCATTTATTACACTCAGGAGGCTAACTGCATTTTGACATTTCACTTTCTCCACTCTCCTGCACTTTTCTCCCTTTGTCTCTCAGAACCGATACGGCAAAACTGCGAAACCTTTCCTTTTTTCCCCAGCCCACTTACCACAGTCCTGAACTTGTGGCAAAAACATACTGTATATTGAATAACCTCTACAGCGAGCTCCTGACTCTTTAATGCCCTCACATCAATAGTTTAGTTTTTTTCCCCAACCGAGCGAGTTACATCAGCTTTCGGCGCAATTTGAGAAGGTTGAGAATGAAATTTTGAAACAACTGGAGCAAGGTGATGCTATTTCCCCCTTTTATCTTGGTTTGATATAAAATTATAATAGTTTTAGCCTAGACAAGGGTGACTTTTACTTTACAGCTTTATGCAGGAGTTTTCTTCACACTTTTAAATGGTACCAGACAATATTGAGAGCTGTAATGTTGTAATGAAACCACTGTTATATTTATATATCGAGCTTTGTTGTCATTGTTATCAAAATCAAGCTTAAAGGTGTAGTGTCTTAAATAGTTAAATCTTAAGCGATCATATTATAATTTTAACTTTCTGGAGGGGAGTATGTACGTACACGTATTTGTCTCTAAAATTTCTTTATTGTTAGAGAAGCATCCATTCTTACTAGGGATGCAACAAAATTCAATATAAATCAATACAAATCACATACACGTGTTTTGTTGATATATGGGTCAATGACATGATGCCTAAATTTTCTGTCCAATTGCAATTTCTTTAGTTAAAAGGGTTCAAATTTCATCATAATTCACCACATTTCTGTAGCACCTCTGACCTCCATGGAACCAAATCCTTTTTTTTCAGAAATCATGAGTTATTCTGCATGTTTTTTGTCCTTAAATTGTTAAAATGTCATGTGGTGCGACCGTGCATCATGTGGTTTGACTAATAACAGCAGGAATTCTATGGCTGGAGTTTTAATAACAGACAAAGTCGACTTGGGTGACTGGTTCTTTAGGCATTTTTCTTCATTTGGTGCATTTTCCAGGGCAGTAGTTTGTTCATTAAACACAAGCAGGTGACTGACATATTGAACAGGTAAAGAAAATATCAAAATATATGTATAGAGAGTTATGTAAGATAGTATAGAGATGGATGGAAAGAGTTATGAAAGATGGTGTATCATGGTAGTAATCTCATAGTTTCCCGTTTCAGTTAGTAGTAAATAAACATCTGTCACAGTTAGACTCATTTGTTTAGTTCAGCTTTATGTGGGACTGTAATGTCTAGACTCATCTGTTTAGTTTAGCTTTGTGGGGGGTGGAGGGTGGAGGGGAAATATTGGATTGTTCTTTTTAATCACTGTAAAGCTCTTTGTGTTGCATTTTTGTATGAAAAGCGCTCTATAAATTAAGATTGATTGATTGAAAATGCATTAAAAATCAAAAGAAACGCCAACAGTGCGTTTCTATCAGAATCAGAATCAGAATCAGAATGTTTTTTATTGCCATATGAGTGAACAGGTTCACAACATTAGGAAATTGCTGCGGTACTTGGAGCAGGATGTAGACAAACATTGACATGCAACAAATAATAGAATAAAATAAATTAAAGTAGAAAAAAATACACTTCATATTACTTAGAACTTAGATTAATATCCCAACCAGGTTTTAGAAAGTAAAAATATTTATTCTCGGGTGCAACCACATGACTTTTTTTGGGGTCGTAGCCAATTCATGTACATCAAAAAACACTAAAAATGCTTAATACAAATGTTAAACATAGATTTATGTACCTGACACTGTAAATATTTGAAAAAGCTCAACAGAAATTGTTTTTTTTATATTTTAAAATTTGCCTGTTGAAAATCCTTATACGTCATTGACCCATACATGTGTTGATATACACGTGTCCCTCCAGACTCGCTCTGTTGTCATTTATTTTGGTCCGAAAGGAAAACCGCGATCGGGGCGTCCTGACATGCAACAGGAAAACAACTCCATAGGGACTTACAGCTGGAATATTCTAACAAAGGAGGGTTTTAGCTTTTAATCACTTTTTATTTTATGTTGGTGGACCCAGGAATGACAAAGATATTCACTTTAAAATACTTTAGAATCGCTTTTGGCTTTACATCGGCTTTATCGGCTCATATACGTCATATATTGGCTGTATTATAAAATATAAAACAGCCTGAGAAAAGCTCTGTTCTTATTTTCCTTGAATAAAAATTCTGTAAATGAACTGAAACACCTCACATATAAATAATATAAAAAATATTATAGTGTTATTATATTTTAATGCCGTACTGTGGAGCAATCCTGGAAAAGCAACAACATGGAGACTATTAGTGTCGTTGTGTCGTGATTGTTTGATAGTTAGAACATAATTAGATTTATACTGAAAGGGATGAAAACGTGCGATTTAGAGGAAGACCAAACAGGCTCTGGAGGACTTCAGCTACAAGTGTCCAGACAGAGGAGAGCAACAAGGCCGAAGGATTTACTGAGGAAGATTTACAGGTTTGATGCCAAACTGTGGAACATTTTAGGAAAGAGAGGAGACAGAGTAAAGGGAACTGAAATACAAGGCAGAAATATGACATTTACTGTTGAAAAGCGCTTGACTGTCAGCTGCCAGCCTCACACCTCAACCTATAACAACTCGTCTCCCCTCTGGAAAAACCGCCACTTTAGTTTCCTCTCACATTCTGGTATTCCCTCTAATTCCTTGTCCAGAGCTCGCTCCCATTTCCCCGTCCACCGAGTCCGACACGGCACGAACCACAAAAACAGAAAGTCCAGCGCCGCTTTTGTTCCATAACCTTCATCCGTACGTCTCCGGGGGACTGTCTCCTCCAGGATGAGACATTTCCACTTGTCAAACTCTTTTTCGGTGTGCGGCGAATGCGAAAATCCAGGTCATAAAATCCAATGAGGTGAAATGGAGTCTCCGGAATGGCACAAGGACCCGGGGATTTGGCAGTGTTTGGAAAATGGAGTGGACAATGATATATTCGTACATATAAAACGTATATAAAAGTACATATAAAAGTACCTGTCAGCACTCTGGGGTATAGGACATATAGAGGTCATTATTAATCTATTCTTTTTAGAGCTTATAGTGCTGAAAATACTACAACACGGATACCATGATGATTGTGGATACTTCTGACACCACTCCACACTTCGATTAAGTTAATTACCGCACAAAGTTTAATTTAATTCCTTTATTTGGACAGAATTTCTAATTTTGGCTTCACACATATTGGTTAATATAAGTCTGAATCATTACTTACACATGTTTTTTGTTCCAGACCGAGGACCCATTGAAGGTGAACCAAGAGGGGAGCACTATTTTAGTGAGTTAGTTTGTTTAAGGTTACTTCATTATCACTTATTATAACTGTGCCTTTGTGGTACGTGTTAAGTGAGTCGTTTTAGTTAATTATTTAATGTAATCCCCCCTCTTGTGTTCAGTTTAGTTTGCCCTCATGTATTTAAACACAACTTTTTCCTGTTTGGTTGTTTTGTTTTGTTCTATTCACTTGAATTTAAGTTACCCCAGTTGGGCTTTTTTGTTGATAATTTGAGTTTTTATTAAGTTTAAACTTTTTTTATATACATATACCTTGTGTTTGCCGTATTGTTTGGTCAAGTACAACAATCAAACAAAACAAAAAAACACAGACACACACTTTATTTAGACAAGAGTGTGATTTTAAGCATTGAATCATAGCACATTCTTTTATATTATCATGTGGCTTTATATCTGTGTGATCCCTCTGTGGTCCATGGGCGTATACTCGTCTATGTGCTCTTATACTTGTTCTGATCCAGCTCAAGATCATTATAAAACTATTCAGGAAAGCTTCATTTCTGTCCTGTGAATGTGACTTTTTCAGTATCAACACCCACTCAATTACATATCTAGTTTGAGTACCAATTGTAGTTTCAACTAGTATCTGTTTTCCAATACTTTTGTGGTGTACTACTTTTGTTTAGATTATCTGTCACCAGGATTGCATTGGTTTGTTGTGCGTAAGCAGCAGCATAACGTTACTGACGCATATTGACGCATTTTATAGATAAAATTCAACAAAACCAACCTCACACGAAACTTCCAGTTGGCCAGCACGACTAAATAAAGCTGCGCTAAGTGTGATTATGTGAAAAAAAAAGTAAACACTCTTCTAATAATGCATTCTTCCCATCTCCACATCGTTTATTTAAAGCCAAACCATAAAACTTTCCATTTAAAGCAATCACATCTCTAGAAAGACGAGCTGCAGGTTATATCTATGTGGAGTTTGCAGATTAATCGACCAGAACTTGTGGCGTCCCCTACACCAAAAAAGTTACACCTTGTACCTTTAACCATCTAAACAGTAAAGTCAGAATCATTGAAAAGTTCTTGCGTTCAAACCATCCTTTTAAACACAATTCCAGAGGCTTCATTATCTTGTTTACACTTCAAATCTATCTATAAATCTCCGTCTTATCGCATGAATTCTTTGCTGTTCAAGTGAAGCGTTTCTGGTTTGTGATTCGCGCTGATGTTAAACAGCCCCCCACACGTCTGCACGTCAGCGTCTGTGGACATGCCCCGTCATCCCCCTCTTGTGCTCCGGTTGTCACCAGACTCCTCGTCTTTTGTCGGCGCACTTATCTCCCCGTGCCTACATACCTTGTCAAGTGTTTGGGGTCAAAGACGTCTGACCCTGCGTCTACTCAAATGTCCACCTCTGAAGCCCCATCCTATCTGCTACATCAACCCTATCTCCACCTCCTCCACCTCCTGTCTCCCTCCGACTGAGATGAATGGACCCGGGACCTTCTCCAGGGACCCCCGAATCAAAGCTGCGCCCCATCACGGACATCCTTTCAGGGGGGAGATGAGGGGGAGACACCGGGGGGGGGGTCTCCAGCAGGGCCGGTTCAAAGGGACTTTATCATGGACAGGAGCTGACTGCTGTCCACTCCAGTCAAACCAGCAGTCACTTTGATAGGCGGCTTGTATCGGGGTTATCCACAGAACGGCTCTTGGCCTCTATGATCAGTAAACACAAGAGGGGAAGGAGGAGCTGCTTTCATACGTTTTGTCCTGGGTTTGTCCCAGTGCTGTCAAACGATTCTTTTTTTAAGCAGATTAATCACACTTTAGAATTTTGATTAATTACGACTCAAGAAAAGAGCGAAATAATTGGACAAAAATGCAATTTATTATCAAAAAGTTACATTATTGTCATTTTTAAAACCTCATACATGTCAATTATCTGCTCAAAACTACTCAAAAGTAGTTTGTATGATGTATTATCTGTGGCGATGTGCATGACAAACAAAACAAAACATAAATAATCACCATAAAATTTAACAATAGAGAGAGAAAGATTGAATTAGAGACAAGAAGATCGTAGAGTTTATTGTTTTCTACATTATTTTATTGTATTTATTGCATGGTTAGTCGTGTTTGTCTACACCAATTTCCTCACTCTTATGGCAATAAAACCTTTCTGATTCTGATGAAAAATGGCCTTTCTGGCTAATTCTGGTACATTTACACAGATGCTGATGAATGTACACGGTCCCTCCTAAATAAACCAAATAAATAATAGACAAACTTTAGATTTTTATAGCTTCAGAGATGGTACGAGATCAGGCTTTGACAACCCGGTGTGACGATATGTGTTGGGAAAGTCGTAAGTGTTCAGTTTATCTTTTATAGGGAAGGCCAATGCCACTACACTCTGCTTTTGTTGCCAGTTTGTCCATCTTTTACTGACTTAATACCTTCTTTTATTCCCAACTATGAAGAAACTATGTGTGCACTGTCATTACTATGTATCAGGCAGCGTTCCAATGAAACGGGCCATTGTGTTTTGTGGTGTCCTTCACGAGCAGATCCCGCACAGATGACCTCCTCCCAAGTCCTTGCATGCCTTCACAAATTCTGCACAAAGTTGCTGACGCAGCTCCTTTCCTGTTCGGAATTTTGACGGAAAACGGGCGAGTAAATCATCTTAATATCCACGGACAGGGATGCCATACCATTATCACATTACTGACTTTTATGCAGCGCGTTCCAAGGCTCCGGATCAGGGTTAGCGCTCCTCATTGGTTTTCCCGAGACGCGACGGTCCGCTTTGAAGATGTCCTCTACCCTGCTCACCTTTTGAATTCTTATCACGGGCCAGTAGATCAGTGGTGCAATTCCGAAGTAGAAAAAAAAAAGTTAGGAATTCATGAATTTTACAATACCTTTCGCCAAGGGGAAACTTTACACACACATACAGTACGGGACTTGTAAAAAACGATGGGATAAGATAGCAACATTGATATTCTCTTCTAACTCTCACATCATGTTGCCAGGAATTAACTTCATGTCAGGGAAGAACCGTGCTTATTTCATATAAAGGTCACCTTTTTATAAGCCCGATAAAGGTTGAGATCATGTATTCAGCTCAGAATAAAAATGATGTCCAGCACTTTATCAGGGAGGAATCGCGGAGAAAAAGCAGATAAGGTTTTGACGTGTGGCTCTCTGGGGAGTCATTAGTCTGCTGCACGCTACGAGGGACCTTGTTATTGCAGAATGCCAAAGCGTGTGTACAGTATGGCTTTAATAACCGAACGGGGCGTGTGCCGGTGTGAGCTGTCATCTCTACATAAACAAATCATCTGCTTTAAATATCTTGCTTTTTTAATATCTTAAGTGTGGATAGCAGAGCAGGGGAGTGGTGCATACTGGAGGTTTCTTACAAGTAAAGGCTGGGTTCACTTGGTCCTGGTTTGAACTTGGATTGGTGATCGTGTCGACTTCTTTTGGTCTTAATTTAGTCTAAGTTTTCCTTCTTTGCAAGTGTGATATTAGCCTTAGAATCAATGTTATTTAACTTAGTATCTTTTATGACTGTGCCATATGCCATTGCTCTGCCTGGAATGTTCCACAGTATGACATTAAACAGCTCTGCCTTACATTTATTCAAGTACAGGTGGTTTTATAGCTCAAAAATACCTATAAAAACAGGGATTCTGACTGTGAGCAGAGTCACCTCTCCACAGATCTGACCTGTAACTTGGTCTGATTTGGTCTTCATGAAGAAAGAAAGGTTTAATCCTGCACTGTGAAACATTTTAGACAAAGCAATAACACTTTTGTGGAGGAAAATTTATGAATTTTGTTCATTTTAACCATTTAAAGTTTGACTGGACTTGCACCTCAGCCTCTTTGTAAAGTTGTGAACAGACTGGAGGAAGAGCAAAGAGAGCAGCGACATGTGGAGACTGTAAAGCTCCATTTTGTAAAACATCTTTTGCCCAGAGTTTTTTTTTTTTTTTTTTCTGTGAGAGGGGCTGATCTGTGGAACTGTCTCTCTGCTAACATAAAGACAATAACTAAACTGTCCATCTTCAAGAAACAAACTAAATCCAGGCTCATAGAGCAACAGCAGTGCAACCACATCATTTGAGATGAAATGTGTGTGTGAGGTGTGCATAGGTGAGCTTCAGTACTGTATTTTTTGGATTATAAGTCACACTTTTTTCATGGTTTGGGTGGTTCCTGCGACTTATACTCAGGTGCGACTTGTACATTAAAATATATAATTTCACATGTTCGTTATTTTCACACTGACAGCCATGAGGGGCTTGTGTGCCAGTATCTACTACCCCCTTCACTCCTGTACCACTGAAAATCTTAAGTTTAATCGAGCAGCAGAAAGAAAGTTTGGAGTGAGCGAGAAACTTGTGAGGGAATGGAGAAAAGCAGAGGAAACTTGAACTGTAATGAAGAAAATAAAAACGTGACGCAACCGTCACAAAGCACAGATGTCAGTGTCCAAAAAACTGCAGCAAACTTCCACGCTGAGGTCGACAGTTTGAACTGGTGAAATGTCTGTTCTTGGTCTTTGATTTTATAAAATAAATTTCCCCGCAAAAAATGTGACTTATATATGTTTTTTTCTTCTTCATTGTGCATTTTTTGGCTAGTGCGACTTATACTCCAGGGTGACTTATAGTCCAGAAAATACAGTATGTGTGTATATATACCACATGAACTTTTATTAGTGCTAACTGGTCTCTTTTATTGTATTTACTGCTAATTTTCAACTTTTTATTTAATTTAACTGTTAAAAGCCCTTCTAGGGGCCGGTGTTGCAAATTAGCCATGGCTATAAACACTGTGATACAAGCATCAGATTATTTTGACACAATCAATGTTTACTGTATCCGTCCCTGTCAAATAAACATCCATCCATCCATCCATCCATCTTCTCCCGCTTTATCCGGCCGGGTCGCGGGGGCAGCAGTCTAAGCAGGGGCTCCCAAGCTTCCTTCTCCCCAGCCACTTCCTCCAGCTCCTCTGGACGGACCCCGAGGCGTTCCCAGGCCAGCTGAGAGACATAGTCCCTCCAGCGTGTCCTGGGTCTTCCCCGGGGCCTCCTACCGGTGGGACATGCCCTCGGAACACCTCCCGAGGGAGGCGTCCAGGAGGCATCCGGACCAGATGCCCGAACCACCTCAGCTGGCTCCTCTCGACGTGGAGGAGCAGCGACTCCATTCCGAGCTCCTCCCGTGTGACCGAGCTCCTCACCCTATCTCTAAGGGAGCGCCCCGGCCACTCTGCGGAGGAAACTCATTTCGCCGCTTGTATCCGCGATCTCGTTTCTTTCGGTCATTACCCAGAGCTCATGACCATAGGTGAGGGTAGGAACGTAGATTGACCGGTAAATCGAGAGCTTCGCCCTTCGGCTTAGCTCCTCTTTCACCACAACGGTCCGATACAGCGACTGCATCACTGCCGACGCCGCACCGATCCGCCTGTCAATCTCACGCTCCATCCTCCCCTCACTCGTGAACAAGACCCCCGAGATACTCTGAACTCCTCCACTTGAGGCAGAGACTCCCTCACCCACCCGGAGAGGGCAATCCACCTTTTCCGGTCGAGAACCATGGCCTCGGATTTGGAACAGCTGATTCTCATCCCAGCCGCTTCACACTGGCTGCAAACCGCCCCAGTGCACGCTGCAGGTCCTGGTTCGATGGAGCCAACAGGACAACATCATCCGCAAAGCAGCGATGAAATCCTGTGGTCCCCGAACTGGACCCCTCCGGCCCCTGGCTGCGCCTAGAAATTCTGTCCATAAATACAATGAACAGAAACCGGTGACAAAGGGCAGCCCTGGCGGAGTCCAACATGCACCCGGGAACAGGTCTGACTTACTGCCGGCAATGCGAACACAGCTCCTGCTCCGTCATACAGGGACCGGACAGCCCTTAGCAAAGGGCCCCGGACCCCATACTCCCGGAGCACTCCCCCCATTAGGCACCACGAGGGACACGGCCGAATGTTCTTCTCCAAGTCCACAAAACACATGTGGACTGGTTGGGCAAACTCCCATGAACTCCTCGAGCACCCGATGGAGGGTGTAGAAGAGCTGGTCCAGTGTTCCACGACCAGGCCGAAACCACACTGCTCCTCTTGAATCCGAGGTTCCGACTATCGGCCGAATCCTCTCTCCAGTACCCTGGCATGTGACTTTACCGGGAGGCTGAGGAGTGTGATTCCCCTGTAGTTGGAACACACCCTCCGGTCCCCCTTTTATACAGAGGGACCACCACCCCGGGTCTGCCAGTCCAGAGGTACTGTTCCCGACCGCCACGCGATGTTGTAGAGACGTGTCAGCCAAGACAGCCCCACAACACCCAGAGACTTAAGGTACTCAGGACGGATCTCATCCACCCCCGGAGCCTTGCCACCGAGGAGCTTTCTGACCACCTCAGTGACTTCGGCCAGGGTAATGGATGAGTCCGGCTCTGGGTCCCCAGCCTCGGCCTCCTCCTCGGAGGACGTGATGGTGGGATTGAGGAGATCCCCAAAGTATTCCTTCCACCGGCCGACAACATCCCCAGTCGAGGTCAGCAGCTCTCCCCCCGCACTGTAAACAGTGTTGGTGAAGGACCGCTTCCCCTCCTGAGGCGCCGGACGGCTTTGCCAGAATTTCCTTGGGGCCGTCCGATAGTCCTCCTCCATGGCCTCCCGAACTCCTCCCAGACCCGAGTTTTTGCTCTCTGCAAACCGCCCGGGCTGCAGCACGCTTGGCCCGACGTGCACTGCCAGCTGCCTCAGGAGTCCACCGGGCCAGTAAGGCCCGGTAGGACTCCTTCTTCAGCTTGACGGCATCCCCTTACTTCCGGTGTCCACCACCGGGTTCGGGGATTGCCGCCGCGACAGGCACCGCAGACCTTACGGCCACAGCCACGAACGGCCGCATCGACAATGGAGGCCGAGAACGAAGCCCACTGGCTCCATGTCCCCAGCCTCCTCGGGATCTGGGAGAAGCTCTCTCGAGGTGTGAGTTGAAGGCCACACTGACAGAAGGTTCCGCCAGACGTTCCCAGCAGACCCTCACGATACGCTTGGGCCTGCCAGGTCCTTTCCGGCTTCCTCCCTCCGCCAGCGGACCCAACTCACCACCAGGTGGTGATCAGTTGACAGCTCTGCTCCTCTCTTCACCCGAGTGTCCAAGACACACGGCCGGAGGTCAGATGACACGACAACAAAGTCGATCATCGACCTCCGGCCTAGGGAGTCCTGGTGCCACGTGCACCGATGGACCCCCTTGTGCCGAACATGGTGTTCGTTATGGACAAACTGTGACTAGCACAGAAGTCCAATAACAGAACACCGCTCGGGTTCAGATCAGGAGGCCGGCTTCCTCCCAATCACCCCCTCTCCAAGTGTCACTGTCGTTGCCCACATGGGCGTTGAAGTCCCCCAGTAGAACAACGGAGTCCCCGGTCGGTGCACCATCCAGTACCCCTCCCAGAGACTCCAAGAAGGCCGGGTACTCTGCACTGCTGTTCGCCCATAGGCCGACACCACAGTGAGAGACCTGTCCTCGACCCGAAGGCGCAGGGACGCGACCCTCTCGCTCACCGGTAACTCCAACACGCAGCGGCTGAGCTGTGGGCCATAAGCAAGCCCACGCCAGCTCGCCGCCGCTCCCCCGCGGCCAACGCCAGAGAATGGAGAGTCCAACCCCTCTCAAGGAGTTGGGTTCCCCAGAGCCCAAGCTGTGCGTGGAGGTGAGGCCACCATATCTAGCCGGTAACGCCGACCTCCCCGCACAAGCTCAGGCTCCTTCCCCAGCGAGGTGACATTCCATGTCCCCAGAGCTAGTCTCCATGTCCGGAGATCTGGTCCGCCGAGGCCTCCTGCCTTCGACTGCCGCCCAGATCTCTTTGCACCCGGCCCCCATGGCTCCTCCCGCGGATGGTGGGTCCAGGGAAGGGCGGTCCCAGGCCGCTCCTTCGGGCTGTGCCCCTGCCGGCCCCGTGGGGAAAGGCCCGGCCACCAGGCGCGCCCACGTGCACCCACCCCAGGCCTGGCTCCAGGGTGGGGCCCCGGCACGCTCTTTCCGGGCGACGCCACTGACCTCGCTTTTAATCTTCATCATGGGGGCTTCTGAACCGCTCTTCTCGTCTGACCCGTCCCCCGGACCTGTTTGCCTTGGTGACTTTACCAAGGGGCATAAAGCCCCGACAACATAGCTCCTGGGATCATTCGGTACTCAAACCCTCCACCACGTTAAGGTGGCGGTTCGAGGAGGGGGTCAAATAAACAATAAATAAATAAAATAAATAAAGGATTTGAAGGACCCTCCACTAAAACAGTTACACAAAGCACGTTTTATTACATAGTGCGTAGTATCAGCATCTGGTGGAAGATACATCACCTGCTTGTGTCCGTAGAAATGTTATCGCTTTGTCTGAAAGGTACCACAGTATGGCATTAAACCAAACTAAGGAAACTATCAGGCAATGCCCCAAAGCCCAAGTTACATATCGGATTTCTGGATAGTCATAGTAAAAATGTATGTTTCTCAACAATAGACACATCTGTAATTGGATAAATGTAAGATGGATAAGTTCAAGGCCGTCTTAGTCTAGAAATTTCCCAACAAATCAATAAAATCCCCATGGCAACAAGCAGAAAAATCACAAATTGCTCCATTAATTCATGTTGTAGACCTGTTTTAGTTATAATTTAGTCCTGGTTTAGTCCTTATAGACCAGATTACGTATCGAACGCAGGCGAAGCTTTGGAAATTGACCCATAAAATCGCTGACCATGGGTTTTCTATGGCGTCTGTATGTCCAGTCAGTGTTGTCGTAGGTTCTCTGACGACGTGCAGATAATTCTGTTACTCTTCCATTGGGGATAAGGTGTCGATAGTCATATGTCACTTTATATTTCAGAGCACAAGTCCAAAAGCAACGATCCAGGCAAGGTCACACGAGTCAATGTGAGTTCCCCACATTACACTGTGTCAATAGAAGACAATATTGAGTCATTATAACTAAAAATCAAAATACCAGTAATAGTTAGTACAAGTGTTGGTGAAAATGGAAACATGGGTCGAACCACAAATCTCTGGGGCAGTGAACAAAGGCTCTACTGACTGCCTAATTAAGCCGATAAGTGATGGAAACGACAACAATAAATAAAAAACATGCAGACAACAGCAGAAAAGAGAAGGAATAGAATAAGACAGCTTAAGTTTTTGTAGTGAATCATGACTTCAACCTCCCTTTTTACGTCCATTTACGCAATTTACTAAAACTTATGACATGTATGACAATGTTTTTATCTTTTTTTTGCTTAAACATGTGATCTTTGGGTCATTTCATTGCGGGACATATGATAATACTGTAGTTTTAAGTGCTACACAACCCCTTTTAGTCAAATAATTACTGCAAAGGGCAAATCTTAAGTCAACCAAGAAATGCTTTAATGGACTACAGCCATAGAAAAAGTGAATTATAAGTGGGAATGCACAATCCAGCTTTTTCCAGTTCCAATACTGATTCCAATACTATGGGTTTATGTATCTGCCAGTACCTCGATATCAACCGATACCCATGCAGAGACTGAAAACAGCATTTATTTCCAGACAAAACTGATCCAAATGTGTCATAAAGCGGTTATTTATCCCACATGTACTACAGAACAGTTTTGTGTAGTTAAAAATTCAAACATTATGAGACTTTCTGGGCCACTTATGACCAGTAAATAGTCTTCAATACACATATTCAACCAGGATATCCGCTGAATCGATATTTGGAAGCCGATATCCAGCAAAATGTTTCGGTATTGCCGCTGATATCCAATCCCAGCATCAGATCGGTGCATCCCTAATTAGAAGCGCAATATTAAGGGCCCATTAAATACGTTGAATATGTGCAAATGACCCTATTAAATGACTTTATTTTACATTCTGACCATCCTAATTAGTCACCACGATGTGTTTTTGAGCGATTTCCACAGCTTTCAGAGGCCAGAGCGAAGTTTTACCGCTAACCAAAATGTGGACTTTTCTCACAATAAGAGATCCATCATCTGACCTTCCAATAAGATAATCCTTTCCTCAACTGGCCGCCGTTTTCACCAGACATGTCACCTATCGAGTACCTTTGGGATGTTCTGGATAGGCGTGTCCACCAGCAGGTTCCACTTCCCCAGAACGACTTCAAGTGGCTCTGCAGGAGGAACGGGACAACATCTCCCAGGCCACGATGGACAACCTGGTGATGTCCATGTGTCGCCGTTACCGCTCTGTGTGAGGCTAATGATGGACACACGCATTATCGACCCCCCTTGTGTTCTTCCTTCCATTACTCCAGGACTTTTGTTTTGAAATTGATGCTAACGCTCGCAAATTAAAGCCATTTTATTGATTAAGTTGTAGTTATTTTTGGATATTTACTCTATTTTGTCACATAACTACACGTTTTTCTTTGTGCGTTTATATTTTTGTTGAGTGTCATATGCAAACAACAACTAGCATGATAACCGTACACTTTCTGATTCTTGGGCAGTAAAGCGCTTTAGTGATACTTTGCAGTGACATCCCGCTGCGGGTGTTATTATTGCTGTTATGTCTACCGCCGGAGTGTTCAGCAGTTACCATAGTGACGCAATGCAATAGCCAACGCAGACAATAACGTTTTAAGATACTCTGAAAAGTCAAGAAAAAAATATATAAAAAGGATTCATACAAGATAATTTCAGGAGCCTGTGATCGATACGAGCTCCTGTTTAGGTGTTTGATTCTCCAGTGACTAAGAAACATTTTTTAAAGTGCACAAATCGTCTCACCACGTCACCTCTTTCTGGTCAGATTGTGTTAAAACAAAGCTCAGATTAAGCCTAATTTAAGTAACAGATCTTCAGACACAGCAGTGCTTCCAGTTAGCTTCACACCCCCTGGGGAACGTTGATGATATCAGCGAGCAGAGTATCATTAATTCGATGCAGATATAACAGGATGCAGCAGACTTAGGGCTCATTAAATACTTGCAGCTCGGATTGTTGATGCTTAAATCACCCGATAGAAAAAGTGTATCTGTATTTATCTCCTCGCCTTTTCTCGCAGCGCTCCCTCTGCTCCTCGCTGAAATAATCTGAGAGTGTGTCTGTGTGTGTGTGTGTGTGTGTGGTGCTTTCTTCTGTTTGTTCCTCTGTTTCTTTTAATAACTGCGACAATGTGCAATAAGTGAGTCAGAGCCTGCGCCGTCTGCACTCCACACAATCAAACAGCCTCAGCTCGGTGCAGACACCACACTAACAATGCCTTAAAAACACATGCTGGACTTTGGATCTGCTGCCAAACTCAAGGGTATAATGCCAGTAAGTCACCATTTAAGGACGAATAAAACGATATATAATGATGTTTGAATAAATCAGGTGCTTTAAGGTTAAGCTATACTTTGCTGACCCTAAAATAATGCTAATACTTTGTTGACCCCTCATGAGGGAAATTCATTCTCTGCATCTCCATTCTTCAAGGCCACTGGGGCAAACTGTCAGGAGCAGTGAGCTGTTGCAGAACATCGCTCTGGGACCCTTCTCCAGATCTGGAGTTAGTCTTGGTCAGGACTTTGCTGGAACGTTTTCCCTGTTGTGCATGTTTTGCCAGAATGCCCCGAGTACCTGGAGTAAACCCAGATACGGGGAGAAATATGCAAACCACGCACAAAAGGAGTTGAAACCGGGACAGTCTTGCTGTGAAGTGAGTGCTGTGCATTCAACCGCTGTGCTGTAATGGCGCAGTACGGACTATTTAGTTTGTGAAAAACATGCAGAGGGAAGCACTGCGTGTTTGTGCACGGGTAAAACGCCTGTGGTTGGTTTTCTCTCAACTGGTTTTAACAAAAGTCCGATTTTTTGGCTTGTTCCGCTATTGTGATGCTATTGTGAGCTGAAAGCGTCCGGCAAAAGTGAAACGTCATGACGAATATTTGAATCTGATTGGTTGAAGTGTCACAAGAGCAGAACAAGACGTGAAATCAAACTTTAGTTAAAAACAGAGAGTAAAAGCACAGACTTCTCTGTCCACAAATGCACAAAGCGTTTACTTTCTGCACATTTGTCGCAAACAAAATCGTCTGAAGTTTGACTCTTGTTGTTGCTATGTTTGTTTTGGGTTGTTTGGGTGATTCACATTTGGCTTCCACACAAACCTCAGTGCTGCGATGTGATTGGTCGCCCACCACCTGTTTGGCCCTATCACACCAGCGGGTGCCAAGATGGATTCTCTTTGTGAACTCACAAATATTGCGAGAATCCATCTTGCGCCGAGTTTGCTTCACCCGGTCAATGCAATGTGTTTGAATGTTCTGATCATTGGTTCTGAATATTTTCAGCCAGAGCCTTCGCAGACTGATGTGTAGAACATTTCTGCCCCTAAACCAACATTTTAAAATGTGTTGCTTTCTCCAATTCAAAATACACTTTTCCTTTAAACTTTATTGTTGATTTTTTATACCCATTTTTATTTACTGTGTCCCAGCTGCAGGTTAGAGGTTGCACTCCTTTGAAATCCATCTTGCTTGGACCAGCGAGGACACCATAGGTTAAGCCTGTGCAGAGCTCGTGGGAGATAGAATACAAGATGGTGGCATAAACAAACATGATTTAGCTGGGTATTATTCTGCAGAGGTCTCGGTGTGAGCGACCGGCTGCTCGTGTCAATTGTCCCCTCAGGTCCAGTGGAACAGGGAAGCAGCTGTGAGTGTATTTACCAAAGGAAAGCGTGTACAATTTAACATCCTCCCTTCTTATCAAGCAAACATCTGCTTCCTGAGATCTACAAACTCTATTGAAGTGAATTGGAGATGCGTAGCCAATACTCTCCACAGTCCAAAAGTTATTCACAAATGCCAATATTTTCCTTAAAGGCGCTCTATCTGATCTGATCTTATCTTATTTTATGTCTTAAAAAATGAGAAAAACAGAACTATTTCTTTTGAAACGGTTTGCAGTGGTCCAGAGTTATTCCTCACTCACCTTATGCATTCAGAGCGTCCTCATTATTCACCACGATGAGTTTATAAGAGCTTTTTCACAACTTTCAGAGGTCGGAGTGGAGTTTTGCTGCACACAATTAGTAACGTGAATAGAAACTAGCATGCTAATCATGCATGTCCTGATTTTCGGACAATAAAAAGCTTTATTGTTACGTTGCAGTGACATGTTCGCCGTGTTTTACATGTGTCTCTATTTGTGGAATGTTCAGCAGTTACCGCGGTGACACAATGTACACCAGCGTCCTGCACGGGTGAACCGCAAATTTTAATGAAACGAGTGAAAAATGTTGTGCTTTAACGGATGCAGGTTCGGGTTGGACACATGAAAGTGCAGGTTTAATCTGCGGTTTACAAAACATCGTGGACAAACACAAAACGGGGCTGTATTTTAGTGAAACGCAAAAATGCCGTTGTTTTTACAAGATGATTAGATGTAAAATCCATATGTTTTTGCAGCATGCGTGAATTCCCAGGAATCTCTGCCACTTTTACTTTTCAAACCAGCGATACGATGTCCTGCAGGTCAAAATGATTCCCAATGAGCTGAAAAGAAAGAGTGGAAAGTACAAAGTTGTGGCTCTTTTTCGGCTCTTGGACAGATTTTCATTCGGTGCAGTTCGGGGGTTGGTGTGTATTTATAGCGGGTCGGATCGGGTGCGTCTGTCAGAAAACGGGTTGGGTGCAGATTGAGCGGTGACGGGTACGGGCGGGTGTGGTTTGTCAAAATCAGACCCGTGCAGGACTCTGATGTGCACATTTACAAACGCAGACAAAACTGTGACAAAAAAGATAGTGTGAAAACTCAAGAAAAAATACAAAATGGATTTAAATGATACATTTTTCTGGAGCCTGTGATCAGTACGAGCGTCCATGGCCCTGTTTCGGTGTTTGATTTTCAACAAAAAAGCAATTTTATGTTTGAGAGACTTGTTTACCAGCACAAATTAGCTCACCAACTAAATCAGCTCTTTCTGGTCACATTGTGTTAAAATAAAACTCAGATTAATCCAGCTCCATTGACTCCCATTTCCAACATATCACATATAACATATAACATTAGTAAAATCATAATAGAAAAAAATAAAAAGTTTTGCCCAAAAAGGAGTGGGAAGAAGAGAACTTATTTCTTCTTCTTCTTCTTCTTCTTCTTCTTCTTCTTCTTCTACTACTTACATTTAGTTATAGTTAATTTTTGATTTGTTAAGTTAAATTATCGGGCAGTAGAAGTGGAAATATGGTGTTTTTTGTTGTTGTTGTCATTTTTCTTTTCAATTCATATTATTTTACAGCACAAAAAGTCCTGTTCCACCTTCTTTCTTCTTCTTCTTCTTCTTCTTCTTCTTCTTCTTCTTCTTCTTCTTCTTCTTCTTCTTCTTCTTCTTCTTCTTCTTCTTCTTCTTCTTCTTCTTCTTCTTCTTCTTTACCTCTTTTTTGAGCTTTCTTTTTCATTTTTCAGACATTTTACATTAACTATATGAACTATTTACATTTGCGGACTTTACGCTGAGGAATTGTCGCCCTTCTCTCTGTAACTAATTAACCCGCTACACGATCCTGATGTTTTTATTTTGCTATTTTGCCCGTTAATAAATTCATTTTCTTAGCACTGAGCTTGGTAAATTAGATGCAAACAAAACAAAGATGATTTATTTTGACCTCAGGAGCTGCTTTTATGATACATCTGTACTGGGGCAGGCAGATTTCACTCAAATACATGGGAAAACTCAGGGTACAACACTGAGTCATCGCCGCAGCAGTTAATCTATCCGCACTTGCACGACTAAAAACACCTAGAGGATGTTACAGTATCCTCGATTGGCCATTGTTGACATGGTAACCTGGACGTGGCGCGGATGTAAGATACGGCTAACCATTCGATGACCACTTCATCCGCACAATGGGTACAGACCTGGAAATGGGGATTACTATTTTGTTCCAGGAAGGATGTGTCTATTGTTTCGGGACCTCGAGGAAAAAGCCATTCATAACTTTAATACGGCACTTAGGCTTCATTACTTCCATTTCCTGATGCGAGGATCAGTTATTCCATGGAGAGGCTCTGTTTGTTTGAAGTTTATGGTCAGTTTATAGTTTACAAAGGCAGCTTAAAGGTGCATTATGTAACTTTTTGGTTGGTTTGCTCTGCCTGGAATGTTCCAACGTATGACATTAAACACCTCTGCTTTACATTTATTCAATTACAGGTGGTTTTATAGCTGGAAAATACTTTGAAACTGAGCAACAACGGGTAGGGGTTGAAAGTCGACCCCTATGAACTGGGACAGCCCTTCAACAATCGCATACGTCATCAGAAATCTCCGCCTGCTTTTACGTAAACTTACTGCCAGAGCTTTTCTAAACGTTAAACCAATGATATCGCTTTCAGCTACTTGGGTTCCAATATCCAAATAACTGTGCAGCACGGACGCTCGCAATTCGTTCACAACTATTTCCGTGCATCAACCGATCGCTCAAGTTACAAATAACGTGACACTGCTCAATGTAGCACCAGTGATTTTTTCGTGTGCATTTTATGAATAAAATGACCATTACGCACTGGAACAACGTTAAACTTAAGACAATACAGCGGTTATCACACATTTAAACCATAAAAAAGGGAGAAAATGTGTGAACTTCTTTGGTTTCCTGCCAGTGATTCGCATTCTGAGAAATCGCTCATACCCCTGCGTTTGGATTGTGCCTCTGAAAAGCATTCGTTTGGAGGGGTATAAAGCCCAACCACTTGCCCCTACACACGAACGCACAAAACAGAAGGGTTGGAGGAAAGGGGCGTAATGGGATTCAGCCATAATGCTATACTGTGGAACATTCCAGTCAAAGCAATCACATGTCAGAGAAAAGCATTTGACAGACCCGAGAACACAAGTTGCACAATGCACATTTAAGTAGTAAGTAGTGAAAATCCAAATGACCCCAACATGTTTTGTCATATTTTTCTGAACAAAGAAGTATTTTTATTTCTGTATTTCTGTATATCTATAAAACACAACATGTGTATTGTGTTTCTCTGTCACACTATGGGGTATTAAAGGGCTCATATTACGCTGTTTTCTGATCTGTTATAATGTCTCCTCATCACAAACAGACCTGGACTTGTGTTTTGTTTCATTCACACATGTTTAACACACAAACCTGCAGATTTAGGCTGAGTTCTTCTGTCAAACAGAACAATGGAAAAAACTAAGTCTAGCCAAGGTAAGATTACTTGAATTAAGACATTTTTTTACCATGATTTGAGTAAATTTCACTTGACAAGTAAAATTAGCTGCAAGTGGAACAAGACTTTTTGTACTTAAAATACATCTTGTTACACTTAAAATAAGAAAAACAACAAGTTTTTGCACTTAAAATAAGAAACAAAACTGAATGTTGCTTAAATTAAGAAAAAATTCCACTGTCAGATCATTTTACTTTTCTGGTTGAATCTACTCATTGTGAAATGTTCTTCATTTAAGTCATTTGAACTGACCTAGATATTGTTTTTTTCCAGTGAAAACACTCGCTCCACTGTGTTTTTAAAGCTCATAAGAGTCAGCTTTGCGTAATATAGGAGCTTTAAAATCGCGTTCTGCAATTAAACCAATTTTAATCGAGATTAGTTTGGGTCTTTTTAATCAGCAGGTCAACAATCAATCCTCAGTCTGCTTCCTGTTAAACTACATGTTTGCTGATTAAAAGTCGCATGTTTTTTTTTACATTTAGGACATTTATATTAAAAACCATTTTCATTTATTGTTTTAAAAAGGCAAAAAAGAGATAAAAAACAAATTTAGATCAATCAATATGAGGAAGAAAATATATATAATTTTTTTTCATAACGCCAGATTTACTTTAGTATTATCTGTTAATAAGGGACATTTAGCGGCGTTCTGTTAACATTTAGCGCATGTTGTAACCAAAAAGACCAACTGTGTACGGCTCCAACCAAATATTTGAGTTAAAAGTTACAGCACAATAACGTAATGGCTTTGACGTCTATAAACAAGTCCAAATTGTTAACAGTTTTGTGAAATGGGACGTCAAGAAAGGGACGGCGTTCACTGTAACAGATGCAGTGGTTCTTCTCTCAAGCAGAAAACGCTCCGTTCCACCTTGTGATGTCATGTGGTTAGACAGGAAGTGCTCCGCTGTGTTTTTAAACTCCACACACCTTCACTAGAATCGTTTGGATCATTTCAGCCCTGGAACTGCCAAACTTTACTGAACAAACAAACTTGAAAACTACCTCTTCGTGACATCACAAGGTGGAACAGAGCATTTTGAGCTTTGACAACACAGGCAGACTAATAATAAAGGATTACTCCAAAATGTGTGAATGAAACAAAACACAACTCCAGGTATGTTTATGATGAAGGAACAATATAACATGGCCTAAAGCTCACAAGAGTCAACTCTGTGCAATAAAGCGCCATTAATATTTTTGTTTTCATTTGTCCATATTGCAATTTTAATGTCTTTATTATTCTGTGCTTTGAATTACAGCACTTAAGAAATGCATCAAAGCACCTGTAACCTCATAGTTTATCAAATTTCATTATTATTCACTAAGAAAATGATTGTTGACCAATAATAACAAAAAATGACAGTATTTTGTGTGATCCTTTGGTGCAGAGAACAGCCGCCTTCTCGCTGCTTTGTTTTGATATTGTTTTGCAAATTCTCTTTTGTTATTAAGTCCAAAATAGTTTCTAGCTGTTCCCAGAGACTTGCTTTGGATGAGAGTTTGGTGTCATTTTGGGAAAACATGAAACTTGAAAATGTATGGATAGCAACAATATTTATATTTTTTTGCATTAATGATATGGTTTTGATAAAGATCTTGCATATACTGACAGATTAGCCATTTTAGAAACATAAAAAGATATTTTGGTAAACAGAAATACTGTTAAATCACATGTGGCAGCAGCAAACACCTGATACTGGCTGGTGGTCTAATACATTTGTTAAGCTCTGTACCCCTCCCCTGCCTGTTGCTCTTCCTGTGAAATGTTTGCCTGTGTTTTGACTGTGCAGATGTTGCAGAGGTTTTTTGTTTGTGTGTGTGTGTGTTACGGTGGCCTGGACGGTTCTTTTCCTCCTCCCCCCATCCTTGTGTTGTATTGTTTCTTCCTCTGCTCCTGTCTTCCCGTCCGGTCCATGTCTAATACCCCCATGTCGTGTATTATGTGTTTAAATGTACGGCTGGAGTGACAGGTCCAAATTCGATTCCTTTGTCCGTCTTGTGCATGTGAAGAAATGGTCAAATAAAGGCTAATAAATACAAGCTACTACTACACTGCGAACATCAGCCCTCCATACATTTGGTTTTGGTTTAAGTACATCAATTAACCCCACAAGACGACACGCGCAATTTACACCAGACCAGTTCTTGCGTCTTTATTTCCACTGTGCGCTGCACACTTCAGAGACAAGCTCAGACGCTTTGATGAATGGCTGCATTTTGCACACAGCGCGCCGTCCCACAGGAGGTAAATGACGGCTTCACTCACATTAGTAACTATTTTCTCCCCTCTCGCTCACAGCTCATACAGATGTGAGGGATCTGTGTTGTCGCGCTCCCCTTGAACTCTGAGCCGGGGTTAAGTACAGACACTAGAAACAGCTGCAAAACATTTTACTGTTCACCTCCAAAGCCTCTGCCCTCCGTGTGGCTCGATGGGGCCCGTCACACACTAGAACATCGTTGACTTACGCTCTGCATCCTGGTTACGTCGGTCTAAGGGGGAAGGGAAAAGCCAGTGTCACTTCTGGATCAAGTTGGATCAGCTGTGTTCAAAGGTTAAAGGTTCTGTATTACGCAAAATGGATTCTTATGAGTTTTAAATCATGTTTTGAAGCTGTTAAAGCGTCAAAAACATACCTGGAGCTGAGTTATTCTTTATTATTAGTCTGTCTGCACCTCCATTTATATAGTTCTATGCCTTATTTGACATCTCTTGCTGTTTTTGCTGCTTATTTAGAATTTATTACTACAGTTTATATATATTTTTCCCTCTTATTATTGTTATTATAATATTTTGTGATGAATGAGCTGCTCTGTTCAAGTCATTTCACTTATGGATCAATAAAGTTCGTCTAAGTCAAAGCTCGAAATGCTCTGATCCACCTGATAATGTTATGAACCAGTAGTTTTTATGCTAACAGCTACATTTTACGTTTAACATTGGCAATTCCAGGTACTGAAACGATCCAAATGAATGTAGTGAAGGTGTGTGGAGTTTAAAAACACAGAGGAGCACTTCCTGCATTACCACATCACAAGGTGGAACAGAGTGTTTTCTTTGAGAGAAGAGCTCAGCCTAAATATGCAGAGTTTGTGTGTTAAACATGTGCGAATGAAACAAACAAAAAACTCGAGATATATTTGTGATGAGGAAACGATGACACTGGCTCCAGCGTCTCCCTGGTTTGAAAGTCTCAGCTCGAGCGTCCCGTTCTCGCCGGTCTTTAGTCCGCGTCAGATAATCAGCATTCGATATGAAAATAAAATGAAATGTGACTGTAGCGAGACCAAATGCCGTGCCTCGTTTATGTCATTTTACCTTTTCTCCCTCCTCGTGGACTGTTCCTGAGGAGTAATTTGACACACTGTATTAACTCTATTTGTTTGTGTTTGACACCACGTCATTTTTGCATATTTTGCTTGTATGTATGAACAATGTGTAGAGATATATTGTAACTTGCGTGTATAGTGGGGCCCCAGTCACAAAATAATTGCTGCTGGGTCCCTAGGCAAAAAGAGATGAGTAATATTAACTCTGCTGCCTGTGCAATACTGGGACCCTGTGCAATAATGTAAGATAGAAATTTATTGTATATATAGTTTTTAGATTGCAATTTATATGATACATAGTTTTATAATCCTTATCTTTATAGATCTTTATAGTGTTTGTCTATTTTTAACTTAACTGTACTTCTATTGCTGCTACTGTTTCTTGCTGTTCTCTTTACTGTGTGTTGCAACACTGAAATTTCCCCATTGTGGGACAAATAAAGGATATCTTATCTTATCTTATAATATTAATGGTACTTTCCTGGTTAAATAAAGGTTAAATAAAATAAAAAATAAACAATTAATACAATATATATAATCTTTTTTTCTGTCTTTAAATGTAAATGTATATAGATTAACTTAGTTTCATAAAGGGTATAATTCAGGGGGACTTTCCAGCTTGGAGACCTTTCAGCCACTGGGACTTTGCAGCTCTTAGATCAGAAAATACCATAACATGTGCCCTTTAATATAAGCTATTCACAAACATTTTAACTGAATTTGCCTCAGTGCCTCCACCTCTTAATCCCCTTTGTAAAATATAAATACAGTGTTTGCATGTGCTCTTTCCAAAAAGGTTGTATCTTTGAAAAATTAAAAAAATCACATTTACACAAAATCTAATCCACTCGTTCAGTTCACTCCATCTGCTCTTAAACTTGGCTGTGGTTTTATCCGTTGGCTCTGGCATGTGCTCATTTTGACTAATTAAACCGAAGAGGAGGACGAGATGCCAAAAATCAAAATGGTGAAATTCTAAAACAAATAAAAAACTGTAATTCTTAATTTATTTCTGTTTCCGTGTGCAGAAAGCCTACACGTTTCTTAGGTATAGCCTGAGGTGGGTAAAGTAGCCACACATGTTACTTTAAAGTGCACTGTGTAACTGTGGCAACAAATGGCATAGTTTTGCTTTGTAATATTCCACAGTACGGCTTTAAATTTATCCATTTTGCATTTGTTGAATTACAGATGATTTTATTTCTCCAAAATCCTTTGAAAAACTTGAAAAACTTCCTCAGATTTGAGCTGTAACTTGGCTTGTTGGCATCATTTTGTCTTCATGAAAATAGATCAGCTTAATGCCATACTGTGGAACATTCCTGGCAAATAATTACATTTCATCGACTCAAACGAGTGGTGGACCCTTCACCAGCAAAACTACACAGTACAACTTTAAGAAAGAGTAACGTAACTTCAAAATAATATTATTCAAGTCGAAGTAGAAGTGGTTCAAGAAATGACTCACGTTAGAGTAAACAAAAAAAGTATTTGAGAAAACGACTACTCCTGTAAGACGTAACTAAGGGCACATAATATCTGATTTATAATGGGAAATTAATATAAATCGAAACAAAAAACTTTACACAAAATCTGGTATTTTCAAAGGACAGAGACAAACATTTGAAAAACTACATTATATCTGAAGGAGCAGTGCAAGAAACACAAATGTTCAAATCTTTTCATATTGTCCACTCAAAACTTTTGTCACTTTAGATTTACTCACAGTGGGACGGGAATACCACAACTTTTATCCAAGTAAGACACTGTTACTTCTATGAAAATATAAGTACACTGCTGGAAAATTAATCTAAAAAGTACAATTTATTTAAAGAGTTCTTCCCACCTCTGCCAAAATACTGTTACTTTAATAAAAACATGACTCAAGTAGTAGTAAAAGTATGACACTAGAAAAATACTACAAAAAGTACAATTACTTTAAAATGTGAGTGTAACTGAGTACTTCCCACCTCTGCCAAAATACCGTTACTTCGATAAAAACATAATTCAAGTAGCAGTAAAAGTATGCCACTGGAAAAAGTACGCTAAAAGTTCCAATTTCTTTAACAACTAAATGTAGCAGAGTAATACCCACCTCAGCTAAAGTACTGTTACTTCAATACAAACATGACTCAGGTAGTAGTAAAAGTATGCCACTGGAAAAGTACTCTGAAAAGTACAATTACTTTAAAAAGACGCCTGATGGCAGCTGGACCCCTCTCCTCCTCCTCTTCGCCCGGCTCCTCCTCCTCGCCCGGCTCCTCCTCCTCGCCCGGCTCCTTCCCCACCTGGGTAGCTGTGGCCATACCGAACTGGCCCACGGGCCTGGACATCTATAGCCTGTCCGTCCATGGGAGTGGATCTCTCCTTCACTGTAGTTCTCCCCGAGATTTCTTCTTTTTCCCAGGACCCTGGGTTTTTTGGAGTTTTTCCTTGCTGAGAAGGAGGGTCCAAGGACAGGGGATGACTGGACAATGTTTCATTTGCTGCCTTACATGAATGTTGTTTATTCCTGTTTTGATATGTCTGTGTGTATGTTTGGCTCATCCATATCTTGGAACGCCCTTAGAGGCAACTGTTGTTGCGATTTTGGGTGCTACAAAATAAATTGAATTGAATTGAACTGAATTAAAAAGTTACTCAAATAAATTTAAATAATACTACCCACCTCTGCCAAAGTACTGTTACTTTAATAAAAACGTGACTCAAATACAGTATAGTACTACCCACCTCTGCCAAGATAGTTTTACTTTGATAAAAACGTGACTCAAATACAGTATAATACTACCCACCTCTGCCAAAGTACTGTTACTTTAATAAAAACGTGACTCAAATACAGTATAGTACTACCCACCTCTGCCAAGATAGTTTTACTTTGATAAAAAAACATGACTCAAGTTGTACTAAAAGTATAACAGTAGAAAAGTACTGAGAAGTTACTCAAGTAAATGTAAGTAATACTACCCATCTCTGCCAAAGTACTGCTACTCTGATACAAACATGACTCAGTGACATAGAAGTAAAGTATGCCACTAGAAAAGTACGCTAAAAAAATAAAAAAATAAATAAAAAAGTTAATGTAACTGAGTACTTTCCACCTCTACCAAAGTACTGTTACTTCAATAAAAACATGACTCACATATAGAAGTAAAAGTATGCTCCTGGAAAAGTACTGTGAAAAGTACAATTTCTTTAAAAAGTGACTCAAATAAATGTAAATAATACTTCCCACCTCTGCCAAAGTACTGTTACTTTAATAAAAACACAATTCAAGTACAGCAGTAAAAGTACGCCACTAGAAAAGTACTCTGAAACGTACAATTTCTTTAAAAAGTAAGTGTAACTGAGTACTCTCGCCCCCAGATAAGAGCGTTTGTACCTCTGCTGTTACTCTAACCCAGTTAATAAGTCCCCCTTTGTAAGATACAGAAAGCTTGTTTTGTAGCGCCACCTTTTGCCCCCCTGCCCCCTGTGGCGTGCCCACAGTGGAGCAGCCTGCCCATAACCCTGAGTTTAGTGCAGGGGAAGTGCTTCTGAATGAACTTGTCTGTGTGGAGCGGGCAAAGGAGGGGGGTAAATGAGCCATGCAACAATGCCACTTAACAAAATGTCGCCGTCAATTCAAAAGCATCTGAATCCTTCCTCTTGGGTCGGCCACTGCTGGGCTATTATCTGCCCTCCACACAAAATCCGCTCTAAATGGGGTCTCTCTGAACATGAAGCGGCCCGGCTATTCATCGGCCGGTCTGACTGGAGCCTGCTAAAACCACTCGGGGAAATTATTAGCGCGACGTGTTAAATCTGCCGGGGTAAACAATGGAGCGTGGTGAGTGGTGCCGTCAGCGAAGGGAAAGGTAAGAGTAAAAAACAAACACAGGAGGACACAACAGGACTTCATGTGGATCCCATTTACAAAAGTCTGAAGTATTTGGTTTTCCTTTTCTAAAAGATTAAACCCGTGGTGTGTGTTTTGGTCAGATGCGCAAAAAATCGTCGCCACGTTTCTACAACTTCTCCCGTGAGTCTTGTCATTTTGTTCTTAAAATGTTTGTACTAAACCCACTTTACATGATCCTGGTGTTTTTACTGGTTACGCCGCTATTCCGATGTGCCGCTATTCCGACATTGGCGTCTAATTGTCGGTATAGCGGCGTAAACGTTATTTTTCAAGCGTCCGATTACTCTGACATTTGGTTTTTCATTGTCGGAGAACCAGCACTTTACTATTTTTCAAACATTCCACTTTTCCGACATGAATAATATTAACGTTATAGCCTTTTATACTTCGCAAAGAGCTTGATCAGAGAATACTTCGGCCACAGAGGATATCAGACAGCGGGAAAATGTCCTGACCGTGAGCCATGGGAAACCGTTGCATATTTTAAAAGAGCATAGGCCACTCTTCGGGGAAATATCTCATCGAAAACGGAGGCTGCATAGGCCCTTTGTGCTTCATTCATTTGGTCATGTAGGCGATCTGCGGAGAACTCCTTATAGCCCAAAAAAATAACCAATCAGGTTCAGTCAGGACGACACTCTCGCAGCCTAAAACACATTTGAAGTGTCGGAATAGCGGTACGAATGTGTCGGAAAAGCGGCACGTCTAAATAGAGACATGTCACAATGAAGGGATGTCGGAATAGGCGGTGGACCCCATTTTTTGTTTTATTTTGGTATTTTGACTGCAAATAAATTCCTATTCTTGATATGGAACTCGGCTCCAAATTCGCACATTTCTCTGATCTGGCCAAGATTTGAAACCTTATATCGGGTTATTCATTTTGTTTTCAGATTTATTATCGACTTACTAGACCAGAGACTGTTTAATTCTAGTTTAGAGGTGGTTTGTTTTAAGATAACTTATCAAGTAAAATGATCTCGCCGCATGGACAGATAATTTCATTACTTTTAAGTCATTTTCTGATAGATTTAAGTGTTTATATCTTCAATTTTGGCCAAGCGTTTTTGCAGAATACAGTCTTTGGTTCTGATGGACTTGCTCTGTTGTGGAGCACTAGGTTATTTGCTTTTTTGTGAGACTATTGTTGTTGTTGTTGTAGTTGTTTGTACCGGTCTGGGTGCCCGTGGAGAGCTCTTTGTGCTCCATCAAATTGTTTTGTTTTGTGGTGAAAATATCACACTGTATAAAGAAGTGGACTAAATGACTGTGACGTTACCCAGAGCGTTCAGGTCCAGTCAAATGAAGCTCATCAAGGCCAACCTGGTGGTCTTGCCCCAAACATTATGAATACTAATAAGTCAAATCCACTTCCAAATCCACTTTATTTCTACAGCACATTTAACAAACAAAATGGTAAAGGTAAAATGCTAAAATTGTGTCATACCAGTTATTCTGCCTCCACTAGTATTTAGGAACTCGCTTTACAGATAGTTCACATTTTCACCCTAGAAACACCCAGGAAGCTTCGTGCTGTTATGTTATTTACTGGACTTGACTGTAAAACTGTAACATACAAAAAAATAAATTCATATTACAATTATGTTTTCCTGTTTAAATGAAAAAGAGCTACATAGAGCTATATAAAACAATGTGGAACAGCTTAATACAATTTAATATATTCATAACAATAATGTAAAATTGGCTAGACTTCATAAAACGAGCGATTAGCATCATGCTAACATACATGGACATTCCCATAAACATGCTAACGCTATTAGTATCATATTTATATATAGGCCTATAGCGGGAATTTCAACTATAAATCAACTTAAAATCCATTACAGAGTGAATTAACATATTATTCTAAATATTAACAACACAATACTTACAAACAGATATTTTCATAGGGCCAAAAAACAGATTAGAGGAATTAAACATTGGTAACAGTTGAAAAATGTAAAACAATACAATGGCTAAGGTAGCTCAGAGTAGACAAAACAGACAAACTCAAAACAGAAATATTCTTTCTTCACTGGGGCAGAACACCAGTCCTAAAACAATAATACCAATCACATCAAACAAAAGCAAAACTATAAAAATCATAAAATAGCAAATAAGTAAGATAAATAAAAGACACAGAGGGCCACGCAACTCGCGCGGTGTTAAAAGCCGGAAAATAAACGTAAATAAATAAGACAGGACTTAAAACACTCCACTGTGGGAATAGTTCAGACCTGGGGGAAGAAGGGGGGGGGGGGATAAATCTGGATGAGATCCGAGACGTTCTGTGAGGCAAATCCATTCAAAGCTTTAAGAACAAACAATAAAAAAAACTTAAAATCAACTCTTAAAATCAACTCTAAAACGAACTGGAAGCCGGTGGAAAGACGCTAAAATCGGGGTAATGTGCGCTCGTTTTTTGCTTCCGGTTAAATCAAGAATAAAGAATTTTGGACGAACTGTAAGCGGGAAAGTGCATTACGGTGGTGTAAACGAGAGGAGATAAAAGCGCACGTGACCTCTTCAAATGATTTAAAAGATGTCGCCTCTTGAATATTCGCCCAGTTGCCCACGTACGTTTATAGATATTTGTCGTTGAATGAGCTGCGCCAGTTCTTTTCCACTCCGCAGCACCACTCCTGTTCTCTTAAACGTCTCGACCGGTTTTCCTCTTAAACTCGTTCCCCGTCTCTGACCTTGTTGTAAAAAGCGTGTTTTTTTTTTCTTTTCGCGTTTTCGCCGGCTCCTCGTGGCTGGCGTTTTCTCAAAGCTTCGCTAACTGCCCAGATAAGTCGATCCTTAAGCAATCTAAGCAAAACTGGCCCGTCTCTGAAGTACCATCAAGAGGCCTGGTGTTTGTGAGCGCGCCCAAAATGAAAGGCTTTGCCCCCCTCCTCCTTTTCTCTCTCTGTCCTCCCTCCTGCCCTCTGTCGCTCTCCTCTCTCTTTCTCCTTCCTCCCTTCTCTCTCTCTCCTCCCTCCCCTCTCCCCCCTCCCTATTGTCTATCTCCTCCTTTCTATTTATCTCCTCCTTCCCTTCCTCCCCTCTATTGCTCTCCCCTCTCTCCCTTCTATCTCTTGCCACTCTCTTTCCTCCCTCCTCCTTATCTCTCTCCTCTCTCTTTCTCTCCCTCTATCTCTTTCCTCTCTTCTCTCTCTCCACCCACTCTCCCCCTTTATTGCTCTCCTCTCTCTCCTCTCTTGTCCCTCCCCTCTGCCATTCTCCTCCCTCTCCTCTTTCGCTCTCTCCTCACTCTCTCCCCTCCCTATTGTCTATTGCTCTCCTTTGTCTCTCTCTCCATTCTATCTTCTATCTCCTCCTTTCTATCTCTCTCCTCCTTCCCTTCCTCCCCTCTATTTCTCTCCCCTCTCTCCCCCTCCTCTCTCCCTTCTATCTCTCTCCTCCCTCCTCCTTATCTCTCTCCTTTCTCTCTCTCCTCTCACTCTCCCCCTTATTGCTCTCCTCTCTCTCTCTTGTCCCCCTCTATCTTTCTCCTCGCTCTCCTCTTTCTCTCTTTCTCCTCACTCTCTCCCTCCCCTCTCCCCCCTCCCTATTGTCTATCGCTCTTCTCTCTCTCTGCATTCTATCTTCTATCTCCACCTTTCTGTCTCTCTCCTCTCTCCATTCCTCCCCTCTATTGCTCTCCTCTCTCTCCTCCCTCTCTCCCTTCTATCTCTCTCCTCCCTCCCACCGTCCCTCCGTCCTTCTTATCTTTCTCCTCTATCCCCTCTATCTCCTCCCTCTCTCTCTCCTCTCCCTCTCTCTCTCTCCCTCTATCTCTTTACTCTTCACTCTCCTTCCACCCTCCCCTTGATTGCTCTCCTCTCTTTCCTCCCTCCCCTCTATCTCTCTAGCTTTCTCTCCTTTCCCTATCTCTCCCTTCTATCTCTCTCCTCTTTCTGTCGTCTCTCCCACCGTCCCTCCCTCCCCCTTATCTCCCTCCTCTCTCCCCTCTATCTCTTCCTCCTCTCTCTCACCCCTTCCACTTTCTCTCTCCTCTCTTCTGGCTCTCTCCTCCCTCCCCTCTATCTCTCCCATCTTCTCTCTCGCTTTCTATCTCCTTCCCCTATCTCTCCTATCTCTCTCTCTCCCTCTCTCTCTCCCCCTCTATCTCTTTCCTCTTCACTCTCCTTCCACCCTCCCCTTGATTGCTCTCCTCTCTTTCCTTCCTTCCCTCTATCTCTCTAGCTTTCTCTCTCCTTTCCCTATCTCTCCCTTCTATCTCTCTCCTCTTTCTGTCCTCTCTCCCACCGTCCCTCCCTCCTCCTTATCTCCCTCCTCTCTCCCCTCTCTCTCTTCCTCCTCTCTCTCACCCCTTCCACTTTCTCTCTCCTCTCTTCTGGCTCTCTCCTCCCTCCCCTCTATCTCTCCCATCTTCTCTCTCGCTTTCTATCTCCTTCCCCTATCTCTCCTATCTCTCTTCTCATCCTTCCCTCCTCCTTATCCCTCTCCTCTCTTCTGTTTCTCTCCTCCCTCCCCACTATCTCTCTTCTCTCGCTTTCTGTCTCCTACTTCTCTTTCTCCTCTATCTCTTTCCATTCTTCTCTCTTGCTTCCCATCCTCCCCTTTATCGCTCTTCTATCTCTCTCCTCCCTCCCCTCAATCTCTCTCCTCCCCTCTCTCTCCTCTCTTTTGTCTCTCTCCTCCCTCCCCACTATCTCTCTCGTCTTCTCTCTCGCTTTCTATCTCCTTCTTCTCTCTCTCTTCTCCTCTCTCCTCCCTCTGTCCCTCCCTCCCCTTTATCTCTCTGTTCCCATCTCTCTCCTCCCTCTCTTCCCCATCCCTCTTTCTCTCTTCTCCTTCTCACCCTCCCTCCCTCCTTCTTATCTGTCCCCTCTACTCTCTTCTCTTTCCTCCCACCCCAATATCTCTCCTCTGTCTCTCCACCCTCCCTCTTTCTTTCTTCTCTCTCTCTTTCCTCTCCCTCTATCTCTCTCCTCTCTTCCCTCCCTCCTTTGCTCTCTCTCCTCCCTCCCCTTTTGCTTTCTATCTCCTCCCTTCTATCACTCTACTCTCTCTCTCCTTCCTCCATCCTATTTCTTTCTCCTCCATGCCCACATCTGTCCCTCTCTCCCTCCCTCCTTCTCTCTCCCTTCTCCTCTCTCTCTCCTCCCTCCCCTCTTTCTCTCTTCTCCTTCTCACCCTCCCTCCCTCCTTCTTATCTATCCCCTCTACTCTCTTCTCTCTCTTTCCTCCCACCCCAATATCTCTCCTCTGTCTCTCCACCCTCCCTCTTTCTTTCTCCTCTCTCTCTTTCCTCTCCCCTCCCTCTCTCCCTCTATCTCTCTCCTCTTTCACCTCCCTCCTTTGCTTTCTCTCCTCCCTCCCCTTTCGCTTTCTATCTCCTCCCTCCATCTCTCTGATCTCCACTCTCTCTTTCCTCTATCGCTCTCCTCTCTATCTCCTTCCTCCATCCTATCTCTCTCTTCTTAATCCCCATGTCCATCCCTCCCTTTTTCTCTCTCCTCTCTTCTGGCTCTCTACTCCCTCCCCTCAATCTCTCTCCTCTCTCTCTATCCTTTTTTCACTCTATGTCTCTCCTCTCCACCCTCCTCTCCACCTCCCTACCCCCTTCCACCTTATCTCTCCTCTCTCCTCCCTCCCCTTTCGCTTTCTATCCCCTCCCTCTATCACTCTCCTCTCTCTCTCCTTCCTCCATCCTATCTCTCTCTCCACCATGCCCACACCTGCCCCTCTCTCCCTCTCCCCAATCTCTCTCTATCCTTTTTCCACTCAATCTCTCTCCTCCCCTCCCTCCTCTCCACCTCCCTCCTCCCTCCATCCCTCTCTTCTGCCCGTTCTGTCTGCACGGGGGGAACATCGGTGCGGCGAAGGAGCAGAAGATCAATGCTCCAGTTGCTGCCAGTTCAGGCTAAGAAATCGCCTTCTTTCAGTGCAATCCGAACAAGTGTTTTGGAGTGATGTACGGCCCTCTCCTCTCCTCCGCAGGTGTTTAAGCATGTGTTTTCCTTTATTTTTTTTCATCCCCTGCTTTGGGCAATTACTGTCTGCCACGGAGGAGAAAATGATCTATTCCTCGAGCTTTAATGCCATACGCGGTGAAGTGGCGTCGAAGGAGAGTGTCACTTTTAAGATGTTTGGTCCTTGAGCTATGGACCATTCCGAGCGAAAAATCTCCACCGGCTCCACACGGTAATAAAACCTTTGCTGCAAATTGAACATTAGACTCTGGCTCAGCTGTCACACATCACCGTAGCAACAAGAGATAACAATTTGGGACATTCTGCGCCGCACTTAAGGCCTGCCAGAAGCGCCGCACACTTCGGTGTTGCATGGGAAGAGACACACACCGGGTTTACCTGTGGATATCCCCATATTTGGATATTTTCTCATCTATATTATAACGTTTCCTCATCGCAAACGGACCTAGGCTTGTTTTTTGTTTCATTCGCACATGTTTAACACAAAAATCTCACATATTTAACTGCAAATTTCTCTGATATGGCCACGATTTTAAAACATATTCAGATTATTTGTCTTATTTTCAGATTTATTGTCTACTTACTAGTTCTGAGACTGCTTCATTCTCGTCTAGAGGCGGATTATTTTTAGAGAACTTGTCAAGTAAAATGATCTGTCCATGCAGCAAGATAATTTCACTACTTTTATGTCATTTTCTGGTAGATTTAAGTGTTTATATCTTAAGCTTTTTTGCTGTGTACTGAGTCAGACTGAAAACGCTCTTTTTTCACCTAGTAATGCCGTACAGGAAGTGATCCACTGTGTTTTTAAAGGTGCATTGTGTAACTTTTCCCAGTTAAATGCTTTTCTCCATGGAGATATTATTGCTTTGTCTGGTTTGGATGGTATTAAATCTTTCTATCTTCATGGAGACCAAACCAGACCAAGTTACAGATCAGTGGAGTCAGATCTGTGTCTTTGTGGGTATTTCTGAGCTATAAAACCACCTGTAATTTAATAAATATAATGCCATATTGTGGAACATTCCAGGCAGAGCAATGACATAGAAACAAGATGCTGATGCCTACCAAAAGATTACATAGTGCAACTTTAAGCTTCATAGACCTTCACTATAGGATCATTTGGATGGTTTCAGCCGGAATTGCCAATCTACGGAAGCAGGGGAGGTTCACAACAAATGCAAACACCACAACACAACAACAACAACAAACAAAAAAAAAAAAAAAACACACAACGCACCAAAAAACCCACAACACACCAGAAAAAGCCACAACACACCAAAAAAAAATCCACAACAAAACAGAAAAAAATCCACAACAAACCAGAAAAAAACCCACAACAAACCAAAAAACCCACAACAAACCAAAAAAACCCACAACAAACCAAAAAAAAATCCACAACAAACCAAAAAAAATCCACAACAAAACAGAAAAAAATCCACAACAAAACAGAAAAACCCACAACAAACCAAAAAAAATCCACAACAAACCAAAAAAAATCCACAACAAACCAAAAAAAATCCACAACAAAACAGAAAAAAATCCACAACAAAACAGAAAAAGTCACAACACACCAAAAAGCCACAACGGAAGTATCCGTGAGACTCTATTTTCCGCCGGACCAAGCGAGGGGAATGAACCGGGAAATGATTTACAACATTGATCATGGCCACAAAACAATAAATTATTTCTACTTACATTTCCAACTTCATTCACTTCTCCGTTCCTTTACTTTTCCCATTCACTTCCCGCTTGATCCTTCTCACTTGGTCCATCGGAAAATAGAGTCCGAGGTCACTTCCACTGTGGCTTTTTTTGGTTGTGTTCTGGCTTTTGGTTGTGTTGTGACGTTTGGATTTGTTGTGTTGTGGCTTTTTTGTCGTGTTGTGCCTTTTGTTGTATTGTGGTTTTTTTTGGTGTGCTGTGGGGTTTTTTTGTTCTGTTGCGGCTTTTTATTGTGTTGTATATTTTTGTTGTGTTGTGGCTTTTTTATTGTGTTGTGGCTTTTTTTGTTGTGTTGTGACTTTTTGTTGTGTTGTGGCTTTTCGTTGTGCTGTGGCTTTTTTGTTGCGTTGTGGCTTTTTTGTTGTGCTGTGGCTTTTTTGTTGCATTGTGGCTTTTTTGGTGTGTTGTGGCTTTTCGTTGTGCTGTGGCTTTTTTGTTGCGCTGTGGCTTTTTTGTTGCGTTGTGGCTTTTTGCTGTGTTGTGGCTTTTCGTTGTGCTGTGGCTTTTTTGTTGTGTTGTGGCTTTTTTGTTGCGTTGTGGCTTTTTTGTTGTGTTGTGCCTTTTTTGTTTTGTGTTGTGGTTTTTTTGGTGTGTTGTGTTTTTTTGTTGTGGCTTTTTTGGTATGTTGTTTTTTGTTGTGTTGTGGCTTTTTGTTTTGTGTTGTGGCTTTTTTTGGTTGTGTTCTGGCTTTTGGTTGTGTAGCGTTTGTATTTGTTGAGGCGTACCAATCCGTACCAACCTCTATTTTCTGTGCCAATCTCTACTTTACAAAAATAAAAAGTAGCTGTCAACTTGAAAACTACCACTTCATGACCTCACAGTGTGGAACAGGGCATATTGAGCTTTGGAGACATAGAAATACACGTGTGAATGAGACAAAACATAGCTCCAGGTTTGTTTTTGATGAGGTAACAACATTATAACAAGGCTAAAAACTGTATGTAGTGTCATATAGGACCTTTAAAATACATGGGTTTTTATATATTAGCCTGTCGCCCACGTACAGTATCAGCTTGTTTGTCAGTGATCTTATATTTCTAATTATGCTTTTCAGACCTTGTCCGTACTGCGTCGGGTTTGGACGCTTTTCGTCGCTGTATTTTGGCCAAGAGAGCCTGTAGGATTAGATTGCATTTTTCACTCTCCTTTAAAGTGTTTGAATCCGACTGATTTTAATTAAGGATGCTTGTTAAAGTCTTGGCAAAGCTGGTTTTTGGGTAAACTACTTGGGGGAAAAAACTAATTAAAGCAAAAATGTTTATTTTTTAGGATAATTAATCTTATAGTTTGTCTGAAATGATTCCTGTAGTCATCTAGTCAGCGGTTATTTGTGCAGCTAGTACAAGTCAAATGAACAAAAGGTGGAATATACTGAATGAGGCTTCTACAGAGAGTTTTTTATTTATTTATTATATACATTTTATTATTATTTTCCATTATTTTTATCTGATGACCTTTTCAAGTTTCTTATTCATGGGCTTCAGACAAACAGTTCCTTCCTCTTTTGAAGGACTTTGTGAGGACCGTTTCCCCATAGACGTACAATTACTGTCTATGATTTCCCCATTCAAAACGTACAATATTTTGATTTTAATTGTTTATTTGCTATGACCATTATAAGGACGGTTGTCATAGCTTCAAATCCACGAATACAGCTGCAAATAGTGATTATAACAGCCTATTGAGACTAAAATTATCAACAAAAAATGAAATATGTGGATTGAATACCTCTAGATAAAGAATATTTACAAAGAAAGTGCATTATTGATGAGTTTAATTTAATAATCTTTGTCATAACTGTAGACTGTGTGGACATAGTTAACCCGCAAGTCATCGTGTTTCAAATAGGAAGTGTTCATGGGCAAGTTTCTGGCTCCATCGCCTGTTTCCAATTGATTTTACATTGGAAAACTGTCGTCCATCTCTCTGTAGCTGCTGTAGTGAGGCTCATTTTGGTCTAACTACATGATCCTGGTGCTTTTATTTCACTTTTTGTTTCGTAAAGCACTTTGAATTACTTTGTGTACGAATTGTTCTATACAAAAACACTTGCCTTGCCTGTTTTGTACATAAATCAATTCCCATTCCTAATACTGATCTAGCTCCAAATTTGCTCCTATAACTGCGAATATTTTACTTTATTTGAGTAGATTCAACTTGACAAGTAAAATCATCTACTAACAAATGGAACAAATGTGTCTTTAAGTCAAGCAACAATTGATTTTGTTTCTTATTTTAAGTGCAAAGAGATGTTTTTTTTTTATCTTAAGTGCAACAAAGATCTGTTTTCATGTTTTAAGTAGGAAAAGTCTTGTTGTATTGGCAGATATTTTTGCTTGTTAAGTGAAATTTACTCAGATGTTAATAAAACTTCCTTAACCCTTTTAAAACCATCGCTGGCACATGACTGTAATTTACAGTTCGTCCCCTGCCTTTTCTCGCCCATTTGCCGCAGTTTTCCTCTTACACCACAGCAGCTACGGTGACATTGCTGCTTCCTCCGAATCACCAAACTGAAGTAATATACTCCCGAGTTTTCCTCTGCTATTTTACCACAGAAAGTTCAAATTTTAAGTCGTATTGTTTATTTTTTCACTACACCGGAGCCATGACAATCAACAGTGTGGTCAAAGATGGAAAGAAAGCACGACAGACTATGTAAAAACAAAGAAAAACAAAACAGGCGAAGAAAAACGTGCAGCGTCAATGGTCACGTCTTGATTTTTGTTTTAGACTCAGTGTTTATTTGGAACCGGTGGTTATTTATCAAATATACACCTGCGATTGCCGTTTAAAGGGTTAATTCAGGACATTTTAGCCTCATCACACTCCCTTAGTCCACTTTTTTATACCGTCTACGATTATACTACATCTTTCGCATGTGTTTCAGACTCTGTACAGTCCAGATAATGATTATGATTATCTTAAAAAATCATTACGAAATCAATAGGCAGTTACTCACTCAATCCTCGCCGTCTTTTCTTATAAAACTCATCATTTCCAGCCTGTCTTCCCTCGACAGATTCCCTTCCTGTACTTTCAGCTATAGGCACAACACGAGCTAAAGGACTCGGCATTAGGCAAAGCTGCAGAATGAGCATTATTGCAGGTGCAGCACATCGGCGCGGAAACGAGAGCCAACCATTTGGACCACTCCAGCGCGGCGTGCTTAAAGCCGGGCCGCCAGCTCGCCACTTCGCACGGCAACTCGATTCTAATACTTGATCTAAACCGAAGCAACGGGGCCCTAATATGACAATTACGCCGCGCGCCCTGCCAAAAGCCCTCGCCGCTAATGACTCGCGATGGCGGCTAATCACATCCTCATGCCGGGATCAGGGCGAGGCTCAAGGGACGCCCCAACCTGTCTCCGCAATTACCTTTCGCAATTACAGCCCGGCGTTTTCCAGTACACTTCAGAGTGGAGAGGACGAGGGGGGGAAAATCACAACACGCCGGCTGCTTCGACGCGTGTCATCGGTTTATAGGTCAAACGCGGGACAGAAGACGGGTTCAGCGGTCTTGCTCGAGTATTACACGCCGCGTGAATCCATTTTTCACAAGTGCGTGCGCCGCTGAAGTGACTTAACGAGACTGACAAAGCTTTCAAGTGGTGTTGCACAGGTATTGCAGCGCGCGGATTTGAATAGAGGCTTTTGACGAGGTCGGGGGGGGAGATGTTGTGCCTTTGAGCAAGTTAGAAAAGATGAATCGGCGAGGTGACACAATGGGCTGTGACACTGTGATGACATTTTTACTGTTTAAATGCGTTTTTTATGGTTTTATATTATATTTTCTCTTTCATTCCTTCACACATACTGTCATATGTCTCATAGTCATGCATTTTTAATAGTTAGACAGTGGGTTATAATTACATATTTAACTATACCCATTATTATACGACTATTTCCATACAATTTCTTTCTTTAGTTTAGAGATATGGAGGTACAGCTGGTTTAATAATTATGTTGTTTAGGTAGATATGTGCAAATGACGCAAAAATATGATGAAATATTAATTTTTTGTGTGTGTGTTTTTGCAATTACTTTATTCACTTCATAATGAATAAATTATAGGTAAATTAAAGGTCCTATAGTACACAAAATTGATTCTGGTGAGCTTTAAGCCATGTTATAATGTTGTTACTTCATCAAAAACAGACCTGGAGTTGTGTTTTGTTTCATTTATACACTTTTGTTTTTGTTTTTATTATAGTCTGTGCATCTACAAAGCTCAAAATGCTCTGTTCAACCTTATGATGTCATGAAGTGGTAGTTTTCAAGTTATCACCTCCTTTTTTTTGTTCAGCAATTGGCAAATCCACAGATGAAATTATCCAAATGATTCTGATGAAGGTGTATGGAGGTTAAAATCACATTGGAGCACTTCCTGTCTTACCAAATGACATCACAAGGTGGAACACAGTGTTTTCCACAGTGTTTTTGAGTGGGTTTGTGTGTTAAACATGTGTGAATGAAACAAAACACAACTCCAGGTCTGTTTGTGATGAGGTAACAATATAATAACATGGTTTAAAGCTCACAAGAGTCAATTTAGCTTAATGTAGGACCTTTAACTTACCTTAATTTGTTCATTATGAAGTGTATTAAGTAATTGCAAAAATAAAAAAAAGATAGCATATTAATATTCTCATCATATTTTTGCGTAATTGGCACATATCTACTTAAACAACGTAATTATGCAGCTCCATATCTCTAGAACTCAGCCTAAATACGCAGGTTTGTGTGTTAAACATGTGTGAATGAAACAAAACACAACTCCAGGTCTGTTTGTGATGAGGAAATGACATTATAACATAAATCAGAAAACAGCGTAATATAAACCCTTTAGTTTAATGCCATAGGCTGCTGTTCCAAAGCAAAGCAAAAACAACCCTATCGAGACGAACGGGAAGCTGACTCCGCCGCAAAAAGTTACATAATGCGCCTAGAAAAATGTAATTTCTCATGGTGGTAGTAAATGTTATGGGGTAGTCTTGGGTTTCAACTTTATGTATATAAGGAAGCACTGTTCACCAATTACACATCCTATATTGCACAATAATGAATAAATAAATAATCGAGCTTTAAGTCTTGATATAATGTTGTCACCTCCTCAAAAAAATATCTGGAGTTGTGTTTTGTTTCATTCACACATGTTTGAGCAACTCTTTATTATTGTTTTGTTTACATTGTAGGGTGTGTACTTGGGGTTTGTCACGTTTATAAGGGAGCACTGTTCAGGGTTTAAAAGACGTGGCATTTTGTTGTGAATCGACATCTACTCTGGCATCTGTGCTAATTTTTTGTCACTCAGAAATGCATAAACTTGTATATGTTGTGTGTGAGTCCATCTGGTGAACACAGACACATGTGTTCGGGAGGAGGGGGCTGTTCTGGGATCAGCTGCGTCCCACATCTGTGATCTGCCTCGGGCTTCAGTACAGTCAGACTCTTCATCATTTTCCCCGATCATTTACACGTGTGCACAGGGAGTGTACGGGAGGAGCGTCTGCGGCCATATGTCCACTCTGCTCCACTTACATGGACTTTTCTAATGATGTATCCGTGGTGATTCTGAGACGGTCCTGGTTTGGTCCTGGTTTAAAGGGCCTATATTACGCAAAATTCACTCTTGTAAGACTATAGCGATGTTATAATGTTGTTACCTCATCTAAAACATAACTGGAGTTGTGTTTTGTTTCATTCGCACGTTTAAGTAAGCCTGTTCGCATCGCCAAAGCTCAAAACACTCTGTTCCACCTTGTGATGTCATGAAGCGGTAATTTTTAAGTTACTTTTTACCTTTTGTTCAGTAGAGATTGCAAATTCCAGGTCTGAAATTATTGAAATAATCCTAGGAAAGGTGTATGGAGTTTAAAAACACAGTGGAGCCCTTCCTGTTTTACCACATGACATCACAAAGTGGAACAGAGTGTTTTCTCTATGTGTGTTTCTATTGAGGATACAACATTATGACAGTATAACACAGAAAATAATCTGAATTGAGCCCTTTAAAGGTGCACTGTGTAACATTTCTAGTGGAGGAGTCCATCACCTGCTTGTCTCCATAAAAACTTTATTTCTTTGTCCAAAATGTTCCACAATACAGATTAAACCTGTGTATCACGACTAGGGCCCGACCGATATGGATTTTGCTGCGGCCGATATGATACCAATAAAATGGGAGTTGCGGCTGCCGATATAATCACCGATATATTTATGACGTAAAAATTCACTGTAAATCTTCAATTGTTTACAAAACTTAGGTTTGGCTCTATTGGATTTTCAAGTGGGTTTATTTAGGCGACATGTATTGTTATTCTGCCACTTTACGTCATATTTAAAGACAGTATGCCGACCTAATGGCATTTTTGTATGATATTCTAGCCAGTAAAGAAAGTGCTGTAACTAAACTACTGCTATTAGCTTTTAGCCGTAAATGCGTGTGCGCCGCGGTAATTAACGATATGCTAAATGCCGATAATTCACACTTCTATTCACAGCTCATTTACATATCAGTGTGTGTCCAGTAACATATATATGGCCACTATAGTCACTTTACAGTCGCTAATAGAAGAGAAAACAGCCTGTTTATGTGTGGGAGCTACAGCAGCTAATCGCTAACCAATGAGAAAAAAACAAAACGAGCTTCAAAATGACACATTTCAGCCTCAGACAGGCTCCTCTCAGATCACAAGTCTGCACTAAGAACTGTCCTTTTAATCCAGATTCAAACTGATCGTAAAAAGAAAATAATCTCAGTGTTGTGCATATGGATCTATGGCTGCGGATGTAAACAAGTGCATGTGGGGGTGCGTTCAGGGGCAGGACGACGTCACAAAGACAGACAAATGACTCCCCAGATAATTCCTGTGGCGCCACATATTAGGACATTTTTCTGTCTGTAAATTGGATTAAATGGACATAATATAGAGAGTCTAAGCTTTATAACAAGGTAAAACATGTCCACGTGGAATAGATTTAGGCCAATATGTTTCCAAGTGTACATATCGGCTGGTAATATCGGCCAACCGATATATCGGTCGGGCTCTTATCACGAGGGAGACAAGCCGGTTACAGCACTACACTACATTACTGTTCAGATCTTTGGAGAGTCGCCCGTATTCACAAAAGAAATAATTGTATTTTTGAGCAATATAAACTAATGCTAGATGTATATGTTAATGTCATACTATGGAACATTCAATAACATCTCCATGGAGACAAGCAGATGGCAGACCGTCCACCAGAAAAGTTGCGCAGTGCACCTTTAAGCCCAGTTTTGTCCTAATTTAGTAAGTGTAGTCCAGGTTTAGTCCCAAGCTGGACGGGCGCTCGCTGCCAGCTTCGGCCTGATGTGTGAACGTGAACGCACTCGATTAAACAATGGACCATTATGGACGCAGGCATTTTGTTTCTGTAAATAAATGAAAGATTAATAATGTCGTAAAAGCAATTTATCCAAACACATTTTAAGTGCAAGGAGATGTGCCAAGATCTATGCCTGAAAGTGGGGTTATTGTTCAGAGTGAAACGGCCCACGGCAGCTTCAGCCAATCTGACACTGGAAAATAAACGGGGAACAAAACAAAACAACAATTCACATCTGCTCCAAAACCGACAATATCCAAAAAACTGTTTATGAAAATACACTCGGCTTTTTAAACACTCCGACAGTTTCCACAGACACTCGGACACTCAGACAGTCCCTGATGGAACCTGTGTGTGTGTGTTGTGTGGTTCTGTGTGTATTGTGTGTGTGCGGAGGGGTATTGTGTGTGTTTGTGTTGTTTTGTATATGTGTGTGTGTGTGTACGCTGTGTTCTGTGTGCGTGTGTTGTGTGTTATGTTGTTTTGTGTGTGTGCATGTATGTGTTGTGTGTGTATGTGTGTTGTGTATTGTTTTGTGTGTATGTATGTTGTGTTCTTTGTGTGTGAGGGTATTGTGTGTGTTTGTGTTGTATGTGTGTGTGTTGTGTTCTGTGTGTTGTGTTCTATGTGTGTGTGTATTGTGTGTATGTTGTTTTGTGTGTCGTTTTGTGTGTGCATGTATGTGTTGTGTGTCGTTTTTGTGTGTGTGTATGTATGTTGTGTTCTTTGTGTGTGAGGGTGTTGTGTGTGTTTGTGTTTTGTGTGTGTGATATGTTCTGTGTGTGTTGTGTCCTGTGTTGTGTTCTATGTGTGTGCGTTGCGTTCTGTGTGTGTTGTGTTCTGTGTGTGTGTTGCGTTCTGTGTGCATGTGTGTTGTGTTGCGCATGTGCATTATGTTCTGTGTGTGTGGATTGTGTGGATTTCTGTTGTTTTGTGTGTGTGCATGTATGTGTTGTGTGTGTATGTATGTTATGTTCTTTGCGTGTGTAAGGGTGTTGTGTGTGTTTGTGTTGTTTTGTGCATGTGATGTGTTCTGTGTGTGTGTTGCGTTCTGTGTGCATGTTGTGTTGTGTTCAGCCCGTGTTGTTTTGTGTGTGTGTATTTTGTGTGGGGGGATGTTGTGTTGTCTTTGTGTTGTTTTGTGTGTTTGTTGTTGTGTGTGTGTGTGTATGTGTATCTGCCCCTTGTACCTCACATTAAACTTGTGAGTTTTTCCGCACTGAAAATAAATTCCACCAACGTTTTTTTGGTCATTAATAAACAATTCTAACGGATCCTTTTCAGCTGAGGTCTTCAACATTCCCTGTGGGTGTGACGCTAACTGGAGGCACTGCTCTGTCTGAAGCTCTATTAGACTTGAATCTGAGCTTTATTTTAACACAATCTGGCAGGAAGGAGCTGGTTTGGCTCATCAATTTCACATTTTTGTTGAAAATCAAACTCTTAAACAGAACCATGAACGTTAGTATTAATGACAGACTCCTGAAAATGTGCTCTTTAAAATCATTTTGTGTTTTTACTTGAGTTTTCAGACATCTTAACACTTTTTTGACAGTGTTTGCTAATGTGTGTGTGTTGTGTAACCATGGTAATTCTGCTGAACATTTAGCAATAGAGATACATGTGGAACACCAAGTATCAATAAATGAGTATTATTAATAATTTGATCATAGTAAAGAACTGCAATCCAAATGTAATACAAGATCGTCAGATTATCTTGTTTTATTATAGTTTTAACCTTATATTATCTGTATATATGTTTATGTTTCTTCTGTCTTTGTTAACTTATAAGTTATTTAAAATTTAGCTATATAAATAAACTTCAATTGAATTTCAGTCTGGAAATGCGCAATGAAAAAAATAAACAAATAATAAAAAAAAATTAAACCCAGATAAATTGGGAAGTAACGATATCCAAATTTTCACTTTACATCTCACTTTACAATAAGTATTGCAGTATTTTGTAGAGGCTAACACAATATGAATACAGTACTTTTTTCCTTTTAAAATGCATTCAAATGTCAGAATCCAAACAATTAAAATCTAAAAGTGATTTTAAAAGTTATTTCACAGGCACTTTTAATTTAATTCATCATGAACTCCCACGATATTACTGAGACTTTTGACGATACAGTACGATTTCACAATATTTCAGGTATTGTTACACAACCACAAATAAAGAAAGATAAAAAAGTGAATTTCTAATCGTACATTGGTCACATTTGACTGAGATGTAGCTGAATGAGGTAAGCGCTTAAACTTGCAAGTCGATTAAATCAGCGTTTGAGACTATTTCCTGCTGTTTTACTTTTTCAATTTAAGAGAAAGCATAAAGGGGGTTTCACGGGGCGATGAGGCAACTGGGTCCAAAAAACTCAAATCTCGTAGAGTGGCACTTTAAATCTCATTGCGTTTCCATAACAGCTTTTACCGCAGTTAATTATTTCCAAATCTTAAACAAATACATGCGCTACGGGCTTCAATTGGATTTTAAAGTGAAAGTCAGGCCTCTGGAGAGTGAGACGGCTGCTCCTCTGTATCCATTTTTACAGACTCTAATCAAATGACTGATAATGCGAGCTGTGTGTTCTCCGAGATGAGAGGAAATGCTGCATCTTACAGAGATAAGAAATCAGTTCCTGCTTTTTTTGATTAAATTACACATGGGGAGGGTAATTTTTCATAGTGCACCGAGACCAGAAAGTCAATGTAAAAGGAGTAAAAAAAATACAAGAGGATTTTGAGATGTGATTCTGGGGACAGGTTAAAGAAATAAAAAATGCAAAGGAGAGTGAATTAGCATTAGTCGGCCAATGAAGAAGTTGGCTGTTAAATATTAGAGCCGGGCAGAGTTACCGGAGTCATTTGCATCCGTCTTAGACAGGCCCACGTTTTGCCAACTCAGCGTGTTCAGCATTTTGTACTTTTGATACTGCGTTTTCCACTCGTGGTATAGATCGAAAAGTGGAGCATAGTTATTATATGTAGTGCAGGGGGCATAAGGTGCATGTGGAGCAGGGAAAGGAAGAAACGGAGGGAAAATAAAATAAAAAAAGGACAATCTTTATTATTATTATTATTATTATTATTATTATTATTATTTACAGTAGGGCAGCCAGTTTCCAGAGCTCAACCCCATAGAAAATCTTTGGAAGGAGCTGAAAGTCCAAAAACATCACTGCTCAAGAGGAAATCTGCCTGGAGGTATGGGCCAAAATACCAGCAACAGTGTGTGAAAACCTTGAGAAGACTTTCAGGAAACGTTTGGCCTCTGTCATTGCCAACAAAGGGTATATGACAAAGTACTGAGATGAGCTTTTTTAATTGACCTCATACTTTTTGGACTATGAATCACACATTTTTCATGGTTTGGGTGGTGACTTATATTCAGGTGCGACTTATATCTGAAATATATAATTCCACATGTTGGTTATTTTTGCACTGACAGCTATTATTCTTGCAGCAACCACGTACCTATTTGATTAGTTAAATTAGTTGTTTTTTTCCAGGCAGTGAATAATCCACTTTATCTTGTCCTTTAGTCCAACAGAAGCTCACTGCAACAGCACACAAGCTGTTTTTATTATTTTTTTCAGCACTTATACTGTATGCAAATGAGCCATGTGGCTGTAAGTTTAGTTTCTGTAAAACGTAAACAAATGTGCACAAAACTGCATTAATTATTACTCGATGTATATATGGAGTGGAGTGCCTTAAACGTATATAGAGCGGTGGTAGAGATGAAAAATCGAGCAGCAGAAAGAAAGTTTGGAGCGAGCGAGAAACTTCTGTTTGACTGGAGAAAAGCGGAGGAAACTCGAACTGAAATGAAGAAAACAACAAAGCAAATCACAGGTTAAAAGCTGGATTTAGTTGGAGTGGGTGGAGTTGCTCAGAAGTGACACCGAGGATGAAGAATTCAATGGATTTAGTGATTTGGAGCGAGATCGAGAGTTCGGTAAACTTGTTCTGTTGTTTCTGCTCTAGTTTATGTGAATAACTGTTCATATGTGACGTGAACACACCAGACACATGTTCAGGCTGTTCTCTAAAAATGTGTTAGAGTAATTGAACAATCTCTCCCAGGCCCTATTCAAACCCTCCTTACAGTTGTGCAATCCTGACGAAGACTTTTTCGTAACAACACAAAAGCATGATACAAAACAATGCGCTACAACTTCACAAACATTTCATTTCATTTTTGGGATGCGCACTGATTCTGTGTGACTAAAAAAAGGAAACGGAAACTGATTAACGATTTTAATACATTGTTTTCATCAAATACAGCATTTTCAAAACAATAAAAGGTAACACGGTGATCTAAATATGATATGTAAGTCAAAGCTGCTCAAATAAATACCAAATGTTAGAACGAAGGAGCAGGTGAGTGCATTGTGGGATCTGGTAGCAGGATTAACCGTGTACAAAAAAGTATAAAAGTGTAAGGTGCTCATCAGCGAATAGGTCACAGTAGCAGAAAATAATGAAAAGAAAGTTGCAAAGCTTTTTTTCAAACGGGAAAGTACTATTTTCAAATGTCGAAACGTTTACACTGAATATTCAACTTGAACACAAAACATCTGCATTGAGGTGACGCATTTTTCCACCCGCATTTAAATAACCATTCAAACTATTTCTCTTTGACAAAAACGTGATAATATCCCAGAATGGAAAGGGAGATGAGTCACTATGGCAACAGTAGGTTATAGATTTACAGTGTCTGGTGAAGGTTAGGGCCTTTAGTTGTTTCATTTCACGAATTGAGACGTGTAGACTTCAAATATCTTAGTTTTCTTACTGCAGTGATACAAAAATGTGCTGTGTCCTCACCTTAATAGAAAGTAAATAGCGACAGCAGTGTTGGTACGGCCAATAATTTTTCACAACGGCCGGAAGTGCCGCAATGCAGGGTTTGTGGGACTTCCGGTTAATGCTTTTCTATGGCAAAATGTCTGTGGAAATGTCTCGTGTATTCTCGAGCAGCTTCAGAAATCTGCCCCATCACCAAATTTTCACCCAGCAAGATCCACAAAGGAGAAACATGAAGAAAATTATCCACAACTATCAAGGTAAGAAAGCCGAAAACCTAAAGGCGAACGACGACGAGCATTAGTGGACTACTGGGCAAAACTAATGTCATGGTAATGAATAAAACAAAAGTAATAAGTCGTTCATTAATAAGTAACTTAAATTCACTCAGACTGATTGTAGAATTAAAATTAAACACCAATTTCATGATGTCGATATTTGCATAGCAGATTACATCTCTCACATTCAAACTGCACAAATCGATCTATTTAATTTTAATTTGCCTTTGCCATTGCCGCCCCCGTCCTCTTGAACTCTCTCCCCCTTCACATCAGAAGCTCAGACTCACTAAACACCTTCAAAAACTGCTCAAAACTCACCTTTTCCTCACAGCCTACAGTCCCCACACAGGACTGCTTCTCATTACTCTTTTGTCTGTCCTTGTTTTAATGTTACTTCAGTGTGAATTATTATTATTAATTGTAGAATCAGTCTGAGTTAAGAAGTTACTTATGTTTTATTGATGACCATCACGTCAGTTTTGCTCAGTAGTTCACTAATGCTAGTTGTTGTTCGCCTTTAAAGCAGAACTAAGTAACATTTTGACCTAATTAAATGTCTTTCAAAGCCCCTCTGATGGTCACATGACATTTTGGGGTGTTTGAAGGGTTCACTGGTGCCCCCATCTGCCTCTGGGCGGAAAAACCGCACATGCAACTTGGCTCCTACCGACCCGGATCTCAGCTCTCAGGGTCTGTTATGTTCTCACCAGAGCCAAACTGCTCTACGACACTTGAGCTACACACAGTTAAGCGAGCTAGCAACACACCCCAAACTGACGAGCTCCGGGCGTTACGGGCCGCGGTGCTCCCAGTGCTACAAACCATGGTGATATGTGAGCTTGAGACGCTATGGGCCGCGGTGCTCCGGGGGCCGCGGTGCTCCGGGAGCTCTGGGCGCTCGTACAGATATTTTTACAAGAGCTTATGTATAAGATTAAAATCAATCACCATTACACAGAGTAAAAAAAACATGACCCACCTGAGACATTGTGTTGCGGACACTGTTCACCGGCTTTGTGTAAACAAACATGAGAGCAAAAAAACCCAAAAAACGTGAGTGCGCAGATGGGAGGGGAGGGGGTGAGGAGAGTATTTACGACAGTTCATTCCCACAAGAGGCCTATAGGGGGAGCTCTACCGCTGAAGTTACTTAGTTCTGCTTTCATCTTTCTTACCTTGATCGATGTGGTTAAATTCTTCATGTTTCTCTTCTGTCGGCCTTGTTGGATGAAGATTTGGAGATGGGGCAGATTTCTGAAGCTGCTGGAGAATCCGCGAGACATTTCCACAGACATTTTGCCATAGAAAACCATTAACCGGAAGTTCCACTAACCTTACATCGCGGCACTCCCGGCCATTGTGAAAAAGGTCTATTGGTTGTACCGACACTGCTACTGTTTACTTTCTGTTAAGGTAAGGACAGAGGACATTTTTGTATCATTGCAGTAAGAAAACTAAAATATTTGAAGTCTACACATCTCAATTCATGAAATAAAACAACAAAAGATCCAAACCTTAAGCAGACACTGTAAGTCTATGACCTATATTCTTAATGGAAGAATGTTTTTCTTCTGTGCACTTTGTTAGTTGAAGACTTTAAGATGGGGCAGATTTCTGAAGCTGCTAGAGAATATGCCAGACATTTCCACAGATATTTTGCCGGCTGTGGTGAAAAAGGTTTATAACAGTAACTTAGAGACATTTTGAGGTCTTTGTTAGTCGAGCTTGAAAGCCTGTTCTCTTTCCCGTCTATCCATCTTTTTGCATAAACTTCTGTAACCCTGGTAAAAACAGTTGCTTTCTGGTCAATTGATGACGCACTCTCTATGCCGTGGTCATAGGGGAAAGGTCGCCACACCTCCGGGCTCTAATTTAAAACTCTGCTCGCTCGTACGTCTTCCTCCAATTCAGAAGAGCGAAAACCCCACTTTACCAAAGACGTTAAAGACAGACCTGCATCAGTTAAGTCCGGGTCAGCCTTGAAGCGCTTCGTCAGTGTAATCAGTGAATCACGGGCGTGTTGATGCAGGACAGCATCGCCTGGGGATGGGTGGTGGTAGATGTTTGTGTGTCTGTGGAAAAGGAGCAGGAGGAGGAGGGGAAGGTGGGGGGTGACCTCTTGGACCACTGCCTCTGGACCTGCTCTGCTCTGACCCTCACACATGAGAAAGTGCTGACAGGCCCGGCTCCTGCAGACTTGTGTTTCAGTCAAGGTGCAAGTTCAACTCAGGTAGTCAGAAAATCATCATAAAGTCATAAAGGTCGTAAACACATTATGCTAATTTGACTTTTATGAGATTTTAACCATGATATAATAATAATAATGATTTAGTACTGCTCGCTTTGGTTCCAAAAGTACATTTTCCATTTATTTTTTCCCATAGACCAGGGGTCGGCAACCTTAAATACTCCAAGAGTCATTTGGACAGTCTCCCACAGAAAAGAAAACACCCGGAGCCACAAAACTCTTTGACTCTAAAATGAAGAGAACGGAATATCATTTGTTTTACCTGTACACTCTGGATAAAAGACCATAGTGTGTTGCATTTATGAAATCGGTGAAATGCTACAAAGAACATAAGTGCATTCATATATACAGTCTATGCTACTGCAGACATACAAACTGTGAAAAGTTTAACATGAACCATCTCCAACGCGATAGAAGCGCAGAACAGACTCACCATCTGCAGCACATCCTCTGTCACAGAAAGAACACTCATATTCCACTGAGTCGTGTCCTTTAGTTCGACAGAAGTTGACCGCATCAGCCATGTGGTTTTGTTTCTGTAAAACGTAAACAAATGTGCACAAAGCTCCATTAAACACATTATTACTCGATGTCTATTTGAGTCCTCGTAGGGAATAAAAATCCAAGATTAAATTATCCACCCGCAGTGAACCAAAAATGCCTGTGTGTCATCATCATCACTGGAGCGTGAATGAATCTGCCCACGCAATATTAAGTGGTCTGTTTGCTTCAGAAACTTTTTTTTTTCTTGGATTTGTCCACCATTTACCTAACAAGGTTGAAAAGCTCAATAAATCACGCTGCTGGTGTAGGTGCGGTAAGTCCGAGCTGCCACATATGTGTCGGGTGACGCACATCGGCAGCTTTAACACATATTTTGAGCGACAAAAGTATTAAAAACGTTTTATTTGAATGTTACAAGATGACCCTCATCTACAAATTTAAAATGACATTTAAAAATGAACTAAAATAAAAATACATTGTAATTAAATACTCATTATTTATTTTCCAAAGTCACAGGGAGCCAGAGCCACAGACTTTTCAAAAAAATGTGAATATTTATAGAGTTCAGAGACATTGTCGAGGTGAAGCAGCTACATGCTAATACGTAAAGCAGCTGTTTTAATTCCAAAAAAGCACATTAAAAATGCAAGATTCAGCAAAAATATTAAAATAACTTTGCAGTTTATAAAGAAACAGAAGCAAACTGAAACAGATTGAACATAAAATTGTAAGTCTTGTGGTCATTAGTATATATAGTATATAGTATATAACATATGACCTGTACGACCATAAACAAAAATAAATAAATAAATAAAAAAACTGGCATCTTTAAAAAAAAATGAGGATAAGAACTAAGCCAAAGGTGATTGTATTTCTGTTAGAGGGGTTAGTAAAGTCTAACACTGTAGAAGTCTTTTAAAGAAAAGAGTATAAAGTGTTTTGTTTTGAAAGAAAGTTTTAGGCAGGTATGAAAAAATGCTGTAAACAAGAAATGCTTTCAAAAATATAAATAATGATTGTTTGTTTTCATCAATTTACAAAATGCAAAGTGAGTGAACAAAAGAAAAAAGCCAAAGTCATTCAGAACTCTCTTCAGCGTAAAGAAGAAGCAGAAGTTGTGTTGGTGATGGTCGGGCCCCTCAGAGCCCTGACCTCAGCATCATGGAGTGTGTCTGGGATTAACATGAAGAGACAGAAGGATGTGAGGAAGCTCCATCCACACAAGATCTGGGATTAGTTCTTCAACGTGTTTGGAAAAACCGACGAGCCCAGTTCCTTCACAAACTGTCTGCAAGTAAACCTAGAAGAACTGATGCTCTTCTGAAGGCAAAGCTCACACCAAAGATTGATCTGATTTACATTTCTCTTTCGTCCATTCACTGCATTTTGTTGAATGATGAAAATAAATGATTAACACTTCCATTTTTGAAGGCGTTCCTGTGTACAGCATACAGTACACCTGCCTGTAACTTTGGCACAGTGCTGTAGAGCTCTGGACTGAATGAATTATGCATTAAAATTAGTTTGTTTTCATTTATTTTGTGTCTTATATCAAAAGCGAGATGCAAGTGAAACTGTAAATGCAAACTTGCTGTTCAGACGCTGCTTTTCTTTCTTGGAATTCTGTCATTGTTTAATAGGGGTAGACATTATAAATACTTTTACTTTAGCCTAAACTCTTTCGGTCATGATCCATGGGGTTGTAGTCTTTGTTTTCTTTTATAAATTGACTGAATAAACTACTACTGCTATGACTAACATGTAGCTGATTAGTCCTGAACAAGATTTCAAACTTTATTTTATTTATTTATTTTTCAGAAAGTCTATGAGGAAGAAAAAGGGAAGTTTCGTTCCAGAAGAGATCACAGATCATATTATCTTACACAAAGTTGGGTTTTCATTCTTGTATGTTCGAGGAGCTGTAGCTTGTAAATGAGGCTTGAGTTCACCTACCCCCTTGCCTCACCTTTAGCCTTCTTTGGGGGTGAATTTCATTGAAGTTCCAAGTCCAACTTTGGTAGTTAAAAAATCCCAGTTCTAGAAAGAAGACATGTTATGCAAATTTTACTTTTTATGTGCTTTTAACTATGAGAGCGTTTACACTGAAACGAATCATCGTATCAGCATATTGGAAATGATTTGCGACATGTCGTGTCTGGATTACCAGAAACGCTAGTCACATGACTAGGCTGGTGTCACGTCGACACGACTCCACGTGGGCGGTAAAAACAAGGAGGGGAGCACATTTTTCTGAAGTTACCGTAGTTCTATGGAAGTTACAGCAGCTGATTCCAAGCTGAGGAAGATGGCAAGTGTGAAAACAGTCTTTTCATGGACTGACGCTGTTTTGAGTTTGCCTCGGGTTTGTTTAAACTTTTCCGCAATAGCGTTGCATGCCCGATGTCATGAACCCAGCGAATCAGGAAGGCGCAAGTCACAGTGACGCAGCTAGAGCTCCTACGTGTATCAGCGTATCAGCGTTTTCATGCGTCTACACAGCGCCGGATCAGATCCGTACTCAGGCGAGTACGTGTGAGCTGGCGTATCCAGATCAGTCTGCAGAGCCGTTTTCCATTAGATTAGTGTGGATGAACACTGCATCTGCAACGACAACGACTTGAATACGTACTAGTGTGGACAGGCCTATGATTAACAATGATTTTCTCATTATTAGCTTCGTCGTATATTTCTTCATGCATGTTCGAGGAATCCTGTAGCTTGTAAATGAGGCTTGAGTTCTCAGAAAATTACTATTTTTACCTACCCCCTTAGTCCACCTTCAGGCTTCTTCACAGCTGAATTTCATTGAAGTTGCAACTTTAACTCTGGTAGTCAGAAAATCACAGCTCTCTAAAGAAGATGATGAAGATGTTATGCAAATTGGACGTTTTATGCTCTGTGAACCATGCTTAACTATGATTTCTCCTCATTATTAGCCTACTCAAAGTTGTATACTTTTTATGTATGTTCGAGGAATTCTGTGGGCTGTATTTGAGACTTGAGTTCTCAGAAAATGATAGTTTCACCCACCCCCTTATCCCGCCTTCAGGCTTTTTTGCTTTCAGATTTCAGTGGCTTTTCAAGTTCAACTCAGGTAGTGGGAAAATCACAGCTCCATAGGGGACGCATGATGCAAATGCAACTTTTATGAGTCACATTTTGGACGCGAATCAAGGCCAGACCTGGTTAGAACTTTGCTTGGACGGAAGACCGCAGGGGATACAAAAGTGCCGCAGTGGGGCAGCAGGGGCTCTAGTGGAGATTGTCGTTATGTCCTTAGGCAAGACACTTTACCCACAGAGTATGAAGGCAACAAATAAAAAGTGAATAAGAGTGAATGAATAAAACTATAAAAAGAGTCCAAAAAAAGCACTGTATACTGTAAATCGAAGGCATTATTATAATTTTGAGATTTGTCTCTCGCTATTTCTGCCACTTATTTAGAATTTTTTATGCCATTTTTTGGTCATTATAATATGTTGTGAGACAAATAACTTCCTTTGTGGACCAATAAAGTTTGTCTAAGTAGAAGTTTGAGTAATCCTGCTATTCTGCGTAGGGAGCTGGAGTTCTCAGAAAAGTGTAGGTTTCGTGGACGCCCTTTCCTGTCCACGGCTTTGTTCATACTTACAATTCTTTGAAAAATGTAGATTCATAGGTCAGAGGTCAAATGCTTCACCCAGAGTCGCACCCAGAATGTGTCTTTCCGGGTAGCAGCAGGGATCTTCTGCAGAACCACAGCAAATCTATCTTAAGACGGGGCAAAAATCAGAATAAAACTGATGATACACATACACATCGCACACGTAATCGTAAGAGAGTAATCCTGCATTATTAGTTCTTATTATCATTTAGTTACCTTTACTTCTATAGAAATGGGCAATTCCAGGCCTCATAATATCCAAATGATTCTATTGAAAGTGTATGGAGTTTAACCCTTTAGGCAGCAGAGGTTTTTTCCCTAAAACGTTCGATTTTGATGTCTTAAAAACACAGTGGGGCAGTCCATCAATCAATCAAACTTTATTTATAGAGCGCTTTTCATATAATAAATGCAACACAATGCGATTCGATTTGAGAAAAGAACTAAACGTGCATAATTTGTGTGTTAAACATGTGTGAATGAAACAAAACACAACTCCAGGCATGTTTTTTGATGAGGAAACAACATTATAACATAGATCAGGAAGAAGAAAAAAAAACGTAAAATGGGACCTTTAAACGAAAAATGTGTCAGCAGTTTTAGTTATTGCAGTTTACGATGAACAAAAGGTAAAACATTATCCACAAATGCTGCATTATCCTGCTCAATACCAAGAAAAAAGCATAATATGTCTTCTTTGACAGCTACAACTTAAGCATGTAAAGTTTTACTCTACAGTTCAATGGAAAATGCAAGTTATAGTGCAATATAGTGCAATATAGTGCAATATTACCACGACATCCCAGGCTCTTGTTCCCTGATTTGACTGACTGATTCATTTATTTTGCTCGGTATATCCTGACATTATTCTATAGTCATATTTAACATACGCAGACTGAAAAGGTGCAGGATGAAGCTTGATCTTATTATGTCTTTACCCTTTAATATGTTGTCATAGCATCATCTTGAAACCAGCTCATAAATACAGCAAGAGGAAACAAACAAATCAAACACACAGGATTAGTTTTACCTGTGGACCTTTGGTGATTTGTAATCATTGCGGAGAATGTCTGAGATCTTAATCCCGTGCGAATGCGCCACGTCTGTAATTTGTCAAGTAAAAATTCTGCCGCAAATTACCGACTATATTTCACCAAACACAGACGTCCGGTGATGATACTCGTCCTGTGCGAATCTGCATGTCAGTGTTTGTTGTTGTAATTGCGTCTTTTCTGTCTATTCCTTTTATTTCCGCGGTCTTTTCTCTATATATTGCGCACATTTTCTATCGCTTTGCGCGCCTTTTATATCTCTTTCCATCTTGAGTAATGGAGGCTGCGGTAGAAATTTTGATTTGCAGTTTTGAGCTTTTTAGGGGCAAATTATAACACAGCCTCAGAGCCTCTACATGGAAACCGATCCGCAAAAAGGGAAATTCTCGCAGGATGTTGACCTGGACGACATGTGTAGCCGCATGTGGTAAGGAACATTTTTTTAAGTATAATTTTTTTTTTAGCAAACTTTATAAATTTTCTTACTTAGCAGCGTGAAAGACATAGAAACGGATGTGATGTTACGACATATCCGGTCATAATTTCAGTAAAATAGAGTAATTTACGGACTTCGCTTATCCTGCGCGAATGCGAGTAACACAGAGGTGGGGCGGTAATTTCCAAATTACCAGACGTCCCCAGGTTATACTTATCCCGTGCAAATAGGGCTAATGTCTCATAATTCATGTTTCTGCCCAGAGATAAACATTTAAAGTTCTTTTTAAAATAGAATAAAGTAATGCACAATTTTAGTTCTTCTGCGCAGTTGTTCCAGAGGTCCACCCTTTTAACAGATATACAGAATTTCATAATGTTTGTTCTGATTTTCTTTTTGATAAACATGTCCATTCCCCTGGGCTCATAATGGCTATTTCCGATCATTCCGTAATGATTCTGAGATTGTTGTTTACTCCAAACATGATTTACAAAGTGTAAAGGTCGACAAATCGTAACATTTGAGACTTTGGAGGTTTATGAATAATGGATGTTGCGGGAAAAAATATTTTGATCTTGAAGACTAAATAATTAATCCATTTGCGAAGTCCGATGAGTTTTTGGAATACAGACAAAGGTTTCTTCTTGTTTCAGCAGATATGGACAGAGCCACGGACTGACCTGGCCACAGACCAAAAGTCTTTCCCCTCAGCCCCGAGTATCTCCCCCAGAGCATCTCAGTATTTATACAGAAATACAAGTTACATACAGATCAAAGCAGAGCGACTTTTGTTCACAGATTTGTGCTAAACTAATGAATCAACTAATCAACTTCACTTACATTTGAGGACAGCTAAGGCAACAAAGGACTTCGTGACCTGCAGACAGTTGGAGACATTAGCTGGTTCATTATAAGCTGATAATGTGATTGCTCTTAGTGCCTTTTTTGCAAGGTAAAGATTGGATTTGTATTAGTCTTATAAGCACTGCCCCAAACCTCAGTACAGGAGGTTCTGTACGGCATTAACAGCGAGTTGTACTGAGTAAAAAGACTTTTTTAATTAGGATATATCTATACTTATATATGATAGTGATTACTTTGGACAATTTATTTCTCATTTTATTTATATGCGATACACAGCAAAGTTGTTTTTAACACAAAAAGTGTGATTTTAACGATTTGAAAGTTAAAAAAGGGTTTGAGTTGGGGTTGAGTTGATATGGTTGAAGTTAATTCATCTTTCTTTAGTGTTAATTTGGCCCCTCCCACCCACCACGTTAAACTCCTGCAAGAGAAGACCAGTTGGATCCAGTTTTGTACATAATTTCATCTTAAATTAATTAAAATAAAGTGTAAAAATAAAACACCTGTGTGTGTTGTTTAGCTAAATCAGGATAACCCTACAATGTGTTATCTGTTTACTCTCAAAACATTCATATAACTCTTGATTTTGGGGTTAAACATGAACTTTGGTCCAGATTTACTTAATTAACATTTCCAAAAATGTTAATTTAACTCAAGAACAGATTGGACTCATATAAACCCTGAGAAAATGTTAAAACTGATTCTGTGAGAGTGAATTTTAACACTCCACTTTTTGCTGTCTACAGCTAACCTGCTGATACAACTAAAATCACTGAATAGATAACTTTCTTGGATTTTAATTAAGATTTGGTAAAGTATTATATAACATTCAAACGACTAGACATTTTCAAAAATATCTTGGGTAGGTAAAAGTCCTAAAATGGTAGATTCACATCAGATCAGTCATTGTGATATGGAAATAAAACCCACATATATATGTTGATGTGTGGGGGGGATTTTAATGCAATGACTAAAGTATATATGAAGCCAATTTAGCCACATACAACCAAATAGGGGGAAAATAGTAGTAAAAGATCTGGAGAAGTCATCCAAGTCACCTTTTGTGTCTCCTTTGAACCTGACTTTCACTTCAAAACCCAGACGCAGTGATCAGACTCAGAGGAGCGCGCCGTTTTCGCAATGTTTACCCCTCAATGTCAGGCAATGGCAGCAGGTCTGCCTTAAAACAATGAAACAGAAGATATAAAGTTATGGCAAGGTTAAAATACAAAAACAACCACGCATTTCTTAATCTCCCTTCAAATCAGATTTTTCTCTTCCTCCGCAAAGTGTCTGGGTTTTTTCTTTCTGTTGGGCCCTGTCAGGGAAGGCAGAATATACCTCTGCACGTCAAGTATTCCCGCTCACCGTCCTGAGATAATGGATAATAGGGCAGATTTGTGAGGAATGAGAGCTTGTTTACATTCTTTAAGGGCTGTCACAGAGTCTGGTGCAGCCTCGGGGGAGTGAGGCAGTTCTGCAGGGTCGGAGTTGTGACTTCTACTCCTGATGCCCCGGTATGTGGCTTGTGTCAACATGTGGACAGAGTGCAGGGTTACTACAGTGCATTCTTGAGCACGTCAAACATTTGGACACACCCCTCTCATTCATTGCTTTTTTTTCAGTATTTTTGCTACTTTCTACATTTGATATACATACAGAAGACGTCAGATATATGAATTAAAATATATTGAATTATTTAGTAAAGAAAAAAGGGAAAAATCAATCAATACATAAAAAAAAATAAAATAAAAAATTCTATTCAAATACTCAAAATAGCCACTCTTTGCTTTGGCTCTTGACTCTCTATATAATAAAACTGCATTCTTGTTGTGTCCAGGGTCACTTTTCCACAGATCCGACCTGTAGCTTGTCTGTTGCGGTCAGCTGCATGTCTCCATGGAGATAAAAAAATGAATAAATAATGCCGTAAACTGGAACATTCTAAGCAAAGCAATGGCATCTCCATGTAAACATGCAGGTGACGATATTAGTAGTAGTATTATTATTGTGGTATTTGTTATTGTGGTAGTTGTAGTAGTAAGAGGTGTCAGTAGGGGTGGTATTCACTGTAGGAGCTTTAGCACTTATATCAGAGAAGTAAAAGTACTTCAAGTTTGAGTTAAGAGTAATTGTCGTTGTAGTAATAGTAAAATTTGTAGATTTAGTTTTTAGTAAATTGCTGTAAAGGTTGTAAGAAGTAGCTGAAACAGGACAGCTACTATCTACTACTACTACTACTACTACTACCACTACTACTACTACCACTACTACTACTACTACTACTACTACTATTACCACTACTACTGCTACTACTACCACTACCACTACTACCACTACTACTACTACTACTACTACTACTATTACCACTACTACTACTGCTATTAAAATAAGAGTAGTAGTAGCAGTAGTAGTAACAGTTGCAGTAGTAGAAATAGTAGTAGTCGCAGCACTAGTACTAGTAATAGTAGCAGTAGTAATAGTAGTAGTAGTAGCAGAAGTAGTCGCAGCAGTAGTACTAGTAGTACCAGTTGCAGTAGCTGTAGTAGAAATAGTAGTAGTAGTAGCAGTAGTAGTAGTACTAGCAGTAGTAGTAGTAGTAGCAGTAGCAGCAGCAGTAGTAGTAGTAGTACTAGCAGTAGTAGTAGTAGTAGTAGTAGTCGCAGCAGCAGCAGAAGTAGTAGTAGTAATACTAGCAGAAGTAGTAGTAGTAGTACTAGCAGTAGTAGTAGCAGCAGTAGTAGCAGTAGCAGCAGAAGTAGTAGTAGCAGCAGTAGTAGCAGTAGCAGCAGAAGTAGTAGTAGTAGTACTAGCAGTAGTAGTAGCAGCAGTAGTAGCAGTAGCAGCAGAAGTAGTAGTAGCAGCAGAAGTAGTAGTAGTAGTACTAGCAGTAGTAGCAGCAGCAGTAGTAGCAGTAGCAGCAGAAGTAGTAGTAGTAGTACTAGCAGTAGTAGCAGCAGCAGTAGTAGCAGCAGGAGCAGTAGCAGCAGTAATTTTAAAGAAGTCGATTAAACCAACAGTAACATCAGCACCTTCAGTCCAAATCCTGATTCAAAGCTGTGTAATAATCCCCACAGTGTAATAAAAAAGTAAAAGTAGCAGTATCTCAGTTGTGCCTCTTCTCCTCTCGCCAAACGCTCCTCCTCTGGTCCCTTTATATTTCTGCACATCATCATTACAGCTCTAGACAAACATTTCATCCCGGAGCCATACCCCACTGTGCAAATGATCCCCAGCCTCATTCTATCACTGCCTAAATGAGCCCTTATTGAATTAGATTAGAGTGGAAAATGAGGTGTTCACGCCAATCGCAAGTAATCAAAGTAGCTGCACCGAGAGATAATGGATACTCCGACAGCTAATACCGAAACGCAGGGGAATTTTTGACTAATAATTTCTGTTTGTCAATGAATCACGGTACTAAAGTAATGGACGATGAAGTAGAGTTACAAGGTGCGGTACGGAAAGGTTAATGGAATTTTTCAGCGTGGAGGCCAAAGAGCTATCGAGCCACGGTTTACAGACACGTGCCATTGACTAGACAGAGACGGAGCGCTCCGCTGAAACAAACGGCTGGAACTAATTCAATTGCCAGCGTGGATCTGTGCCAAGGTTGTATGACAAGGGGGCAATATTGTAGGTTAGACCAGATAATCAGAGTCAGGAGGAGTAAGCTTCTAATGTAGTGTTAAACTGCTGGGTCAGCTGCAGCGAGTCAATGTAACCGAGGTACAGAGCTCCACAAATGTCACGAAAACAAGGAAACATGCATAACTTCATAGTCTATCAGTATATTAATTAAGAAAATGACCAATTGGAGGAACAAAATGGTCCTTGTTGACAAATAATAACCAAAAATGTTAATATTTTGTGTGCAGATAACAGCTTTTTTTGCAAGTCTCTTCCAGAAAGTGGTGTTATTTGGTGTCATTTTTGGAAAGCATTAAAAGTGAAAATGTATGGATAGCAACAATAGTTATATTTTAGCATTAAAGATACCGTTTTGATAAAAAGATCTTGCATATGCTGGCGGATTAACCATTATAGGAACATAAAAATATATTTTGGTAAACAGAAATACTGTTAAATTACATATGGCAGCAAAAAACACATTATACTGGGTGGTGTCTAATACTTTAAGTGCTGGATGTGAAAATGCAGGACTGATTTATTATTATTATTATTATTATTATTATTATTATTATTATTATTATTATTTTCATAAATGAATGTAATATCAGAACTAATGTAACCTACAATAATAGAAGAATTACTCATTTTCTTAGCATTATTATTAGTAATAGTAGTTTATTTGGTCATTTTACAGCACCACAAAACAAAACCAGTCAAATGAAGCTCACAAGACAAGTGGTTACAGGAGCGAATGTTGAACCAGGTCCATATTAGGAATTTATTTACATATAAAATAGCTAAATAAAAACACCAGAATCATGGATTAATTTGCTGGTTGCAGATTCAACTCAAGCACATTATGCAATAGCTTTAATATAATTGATAGCTTCCAGATTTCATTTCATAGATACTGATGTCATTTTCTTATTTTCACATGTTCACTGCAGAAAAGCTTGGGCAAAATTTAGGATATAAACACTTAAATCTATCAGAAAATGTCTTAAAAGTAGTGAAATTGTCTTCAGATCATTTTACTTGACACGTTATCTTAAAATAAATGACCTATAAACTAAAATTAAGCCGACTCTGGTCTAGTAAGTCGATCATAAATCTGAAAACAAGACAAATAACCTGATATAAGTTTTAAAATCTCCTCCAGATCAGAGAAACTTGCAGTGTATAAAGGCACTGTGTAACTTTTCAGGCTGGAGTTCTCCACCTGCTTGTGTCTAAACCTTTGTATTAACAGAATATTATTGACCAGGTCGTGTCACTTGCTTGTCTCCTTGGAGATGGATAAGATTAATGTCACACTGTGGAACATTACTGAGAGGACGATACCCTCTCCATGGAAACAAACAAATTTTTTTTGCAAATTTCTCTGATCTGGCCACGATTTTAAAACTTATATCAGGTTATTCATCTTGTTTTCAGATTCATTAGTTCTGGGACTGCCTCATTCTAGTCTAGAGGTCGTTTATTTTAAGAGAACTTGTCAAGTAAATTGCTTGGACAGATAATTTCACTACTTTTAATTCATTTTCTGATAGATTTAAGTGTTTATATCTTAGATTTTGTCCAAGCTCTTTTGCAGTGTGGTGGCAGAACCTCTACCCAAACTCCCATAGTGCACTTTTAACATTTAATCCTGTTTTGGTTTTAAAATCTGTCTTTTGTTAAAGCAGAAAAAGTCCACAGCCATCATCAGACAAGTCCATCACAACATTTCACAACAGACACGCTATAATTAGTCTAATTAAACATGTTAGACCGCCTGGGCCCTCACACCCGTTATTAAAGGCTCACTGCTCCTCTGAGTGACACGGGACATGTTCTATCAGCTCCACCAAAACTGCTTTAGTGTCATTTGTCAAACGCTTTTGCCAAATCCTTTGTCGTCTGTTGTGACAAACTGACGTATCCATTGGCTGTAAACAATAGTGTACAGGGGGGAGGCGGATTCTCTTCAATGACACCGAACTTGTAAACAATTTGTTTTTGTGCACAGCGTTCAGGCGTCCACAGGAGATACAAAGGATTTAGTTTTAAGACGATTTGCAAAGATTTGGAAAGCAAAAGTTCCCCACAAAGCTGCATGTCCAATTATCCCTCATGTGTAACTGTTATGAAATGTGAGTTTGGCTAAATACATCTGTCTGTTTGTTTACAACCTGAAATAATGAAAATCCGTATTAAAGGTGCAATATGTAGCTTTTCCAGTGGGTGATCTACATGTTTTTTTCATATATAGATATTATCGCTTTGTCTTGAATGTTCCACAGGTTGACTTTAAACATATTTTATCTTGCATTTATTCGATTACAGGTGAGTTTAATGCTAAAAGAAAACCTTGATAAACATTCATTCTTACTGTGAATAGGGTCGCCTCTCCACAGATCTGACCTGTAACTTGTCTTGGTGGTGTCTCCATGGTTGGCGAAGGAGAGAATTCAATTCAAACTTTATTTAGTCGAATACATTTCGAGCTCATCCAGGCTGCTTCTTCAGGTCTGGTCAGAAAACTGAAGGACACTGCCTTAAATCTGCCTGAAAGGGAGGAGTTAGCTACTATGAAATTACTCTGAAACTAATACTCTACTTCACTTGCAAGGACCACGCCAACAACACATGTGCGAAGAGAAAAGCGTTTATTATAGGGAGACGAGGCGGGTCGGCTGGGTTGAGACTCAGGGTGGGGGTTCAGTCTCAATCTTCACATGGCCCAGCAGGAATGGGACCCCCCTCGTAGGCATCTTATGTCTTATGGCGAACAGATATGAGTTTGGGAGGGTGGGCTCAAGTTATTCGGGACAAACTGGGTTGTCTGGATAGGCTGCTACAAATAGGCTTTTGGGAAAGTGAGGTGTGGTAGAAATGAGCTGTGATTCACTGGAGAGGAGGCGAGGGCGGTTGAGGTGTGGTCCTGCTCCTGAACCTAAGTAAATCATATGAACTACATTTGTTTAGTTTGTGTTTGTTAGCTCAGCCTATTGAAATTACCCTGAGTGTGAGGTCATATTAGCATAATCATTCAGGGCCACAATGGAGCTTTCACACCTCTAGGACTGACCTGGCTACATCTATTTTTTTGTTTTTTTTTTATTTGTTTTGATTTAGGTTTGAGGATGGAGTTATTAATTGGAGGCAGATGGTGTCTGAGTCCTCATTTCTGTTTAAAGAAGAAAAATAGCCTCTTTAACTCCCCTCTCAAAGCAATTCTTCTCTCTGGTTAAGATCCACACCTCACTGTCCTCAAACAAGTGGCCCATGGATTTAAGGTGGAGATGTACCACAGACTGGGGTCCACCTTAAAGCTGCGGAAAACAAGTAGGGTATAAGTTTCAGAATCATTTCTTGGTATCTAACTCCTCCCCTTTCAGGCAGATTTAAGGCAGTGCCCTCCAGTATTCTGACCAGAACTGAAGAAGCAGCCTGTATGAGCTGCGAAACGTATTCAACTACATAAACTTTTTGTCCAGTTGACAAATTGAATTCTCTCTTTTGCCGTGGATTCCACCTCGACGACTGAGGGATTTTACTCACATGATCCACAGTGTGACAATAAACGATACCATTTAGTGTTTGTTTTTATTGCTCAGACATACTTTAAAAAACAGGGACCGTCTCTCAATGCACATAACTTCAAACTTGCCCCTCCCGCTCATCTCCATGGAAACAGTGGCAGTCCCTCCATCAAAAAAATCACATAATGCACCTTTAACTTTCATACAGCTCAGCATTAAACATATTTCATTTATGGTTTGCACAAATGAACCATGCTAAAACATCACATGTATTGGGAGTTTGAGACCTGCTGTACTGGTTAATTGCATTTTTTCTAAGCTATGGACTGGTGTAATAGTGAGGTGTAGAAATGGTTAGGATGTATTTTATAAGATGAAATTTGTTATGAAAAAACAGAAATGCTGCAGGTTTTCCAGTCGGGGAGAACAGGTAGACGGTGCTCTTGGAAAAAGGATCAAAACTTTAGACACAACGAAATCCCTCACCCCAAAGAAGTAAAAGTTGCACAAGGAAAAGTACAGGGGTCCCTTGTTTATCGCAGGGGTTACATTTTAAAAAATAACCCGGAATAGGTGAAGTCTGCGAAGAAGTCAGTTCTGTTTTTTACAATTATTATATATGTTTTAAGGCTATAAAACCCCTCACACACTTTATACACTTTTCTCAGACAGGCTCTGTGATCTAAACTGAGGAGCGTGTCACCTTTGATTACGCAGAACAGCCAATCAGGGCGTAAAATTGCATTAAAAAAAATCTGCGAAACATCGAGGCCGCTAAAGGTGAACCGCGTTATAGTGAGGGAAACTGTATAGTTAAAATGCCCAAAGCCAATATGTTTCGACCATGATTAGTCTTCATCAGAGTTCAGTGAAATTCATGATATTGTAAAAACCTAAAGCTTTGTTCTGTTAACGTGCGTCTGTGTCTGAAAATGGACAGGGTGTATTGTTCTTATTGTTGTCCATAATTGCATTGTATAATGTATTTCTTTAAAACAGACACTGCAGATGGAAACGGGCTATTTGGCCGTAATCTGGTGCAGAACATCTCTGTCTTTTATGAGTTTAATGCCTCTGTAGATCGTCCCTTCAAGTAAAGACTAAACTAAATTAAACTAAACTAACATAGACTTGGAACAGCTTTTGAATAGTGTCCAACGAACACTCATTTTAAGTAAAAACACAAAAGTTTACCAAAGTTTCTATCCCTCTGCTTTTGGTTGGGGTCCATCACCTGCTTGTTTCTACGGAGATGCCTGAAATGTTCCACAGTATGACATTAAACAGCTCTGCCTTACATTTATTCAGTTGCAAGTGGTTTTATAGCTCAAAAATCCCTAGAAAAAGCAGCATTCTGACTGTGAGTGGGGTCGCCTCTCTGCAGATCTGACCTTAATCTGGCCTGACTCGGTCTCCGTGACGATATAAAAGGTTTAATGCCGCACTGTGAAACATTCCAGACAAAGCAATAACATCTCCATGGAGAAAAGTTGCACTATGCAGCGTTTAAACTGCCTTAACCACATGAGGAGAGTATTACATTCCCTCTCTTCTTTTTTTTCTCCGCTCTGAACTGAAGATACGTGCTAAAAACCACACACACACACACGTACACACACACACCGGCTTCACCTCTGCCTTATATTCTCCGCTGCAGCTCCGTAAATCAGCGCTGAAAGAATGCTGTTCAATACGGTTACATAAGCCTGCTCCCTCCTGTCAAGGCAAACACAATCACTGCTCTTTCCTATGGGCCGTGGAGACAGGCCCACAGCACAGCGCATTGACCCACACTGTGTTATGTGAGAGCCAGCTGCTTAATGTAAGGCTGCCTCCCCTGTCAAACAAACCATTTCACAGCACACGGGAAGCCTCCAACAAGACGTTCTAGCACTAACTTTGGCCTTTTTTAATGTGTGAATGAGTGTAAGGTGGGGAAAGTGTGTTTTTACATTTGTCCACTTTAAACTTTACGATTTTATCTGATTTTAAAGGGCCCGTATTACACTATTTTCTCAGCGACAGTATGTTCTAATGCTGTTTTCTCATCAAAAACATGCCCAGAGTTGTGTTTTGTTTCATTCTAACCCTGCATATTTATGACCTATGAGTTCTTCTCTCAAGCAGAAAACACTGCTACACCTTGTGATGTCATACAGGAAGTGCTCCACTCTGTTTTTAAGCTTCATACGCCTTCACTGAAATCATTTGGATGATTTCAGGCCTGGTAGTGTCCAATTCTACTGCACAAAAAGTAAAAGTTAGCCAGAGCATTTACGGATGTTTAGACAGACTCATAAACCAGAGTTAATCGAGGGATATTTTTATGTTTTTTACCTTTTTATTCATGGGTATTTTTGCTCTTATTTGATTTTACTAGTTTTATCATCTTGTAAACCCGAATAAATTAGCACAACTCAAAAAAACTGAGGCAATCGATTACCTCAATTTTAAGTTCAAGAACTTAAAAATCACAAACCTCCAGAACTTAAAACACTGGATGCTCACTGCTTGTACCTTTTGATGACATCTGAATAAAAAGTGTTTATCCCAACTCAAATATTTGCAGTTTATATGACTGATAGTTTTCTGTTAAGGCAATTCAATCATTTTGAGATTGTATTGTATTTTAGCACGTCCTGTATAAATGAAGATTATATTTTAAATCATCCCCATGTGAAACAATAGAAATAACAGGACTTTAAATGACTTAATTCTACTAAGTTGTACCTCGTCTATGTTTTTAAGTTATGCTCAATTATATTCACAATAGTTCACTTTAATAAAAAAAATATTAGTTAAAATTACACAAAAAGAACATGTTACAGTAACTTGACATACCGTATTTTTCGGACTTATACTCAGGTGCGACTTATATGTTACAAATATATGAATCATATATATGAATTACAAATGAAAAAACAAATTGTTTTCCTTTTTCATTTTGGTTTTAGAGACAAATAATAAAGAAAATAGTTGTTTTTTTCGTTTTCTTATTTTTGGTTCTATATTGAAAAACAAATGATACATGGATCATTCTCTATTGGGTCATTTTTATTACTACAACTTTCTTTTCTTTCTTCCTCCTTCATTACGCAGTTTTTGGCTGGTGCGACTTATAGTCCAAAAATATGGTAATTAAGTTAGTAGGACTATTTCTAAAACTTTGAGTGTCAAAATTTAATCTATTTAATTACTTTGAACGTTCGGGTTTACAGTGGGACTAGTGGAGTTAAATGGAGCTTTATTTCACATTTTCATTGTCATTTTTTTTATCTGTACAGTGCAGCACTTTGGAAACCGAATCTGAAATGTGTTATATATATATACAGTTCATTGGATTACACTGGATTAGATTGGATTATAGCAATATATCACGTTTCAAATTGTGTTATCGTGACAGGTCCGGCTACAACTCCTTTCAAACCTACTCCAAACCTCACGTACATGTACTCGTATGTGCCTGAGTACTACACCTCACGTACTGGTATGTGCCTGAGTACTACACCTCACGTACTCATATGTGCCCGAGTACTACACCTCACGTACTCGTATGTGCCCGAGTACTACACCTCACGTACTCGTATGTGCCCGAGTACTACACCTCACGTACTCGTATGTGCCCGAGTACTACACCTCACGTACTCGTATGTGCCCGAGTACTACACCTCACGTACTCGTATGTGCCCGAGTACTACACCTCACGTACTCGTATGTGCCCGAGTACTACACCTCACGTACTCGTATGTGCCCGAGTACTACACCTCACGTACTCGTATGTGCCCGAGTACTACACCTCACGTACTCGTATGTGCCCGAGTACTACACCTCACGTACTCGTATGTGCCCGAGTACTACACCTCACGTACTCGTATGTGCCCGAGTACTACACCTCACGTACTCGTATGTGCCCGAGTACTACACCTCACGTACTCGTATGTGCCCGAGTACTACACCTCACGTACTCGTATGTGCCCGAGTACTACACCTCACGTACTCGTATGTGCCCGAGTACTACACCTCACGTACTCGTATGTGCCCGAGTACTACACCTCACGTACTCGTATGTGCCCGAGTACTACACCTCACGTACTCGTATGTGCCCGAGTACTACACCTCACGTACTCGTATGTGCCCGAGTACTACACCTCACGTACTCGTATGTGCCCGAGTACTACACCTCACATACTCGTATGTGCCCGAGTACTACACCTCACGTACTCGTATGTGCCTGAGTACACCTCACGTACTCGTATGTGCCAGAGTATTACACCTCACGTACTCGTATGTGCCCGAGTACTACACCTCACGTACTCGTATGTGCCTGAGTACTACACCTTCGTTTCTATGGCATTCCACGCAAACCACAATGTTTACTACTCTCTACTTCAACGTCTCATTTGCTTCACTTTAAGTTGGGTTTTTCGGAGCTGGACCTGCCACAGCCATCCCAGATATCCCAGGAATTTACTCCCGATGATTGTTTTGCTTTGCTTCCATGTGTGTTCCAGCGGGGAGGTGCTGTGGATGGGTGTGTACCGCTCCAGGCTAGGCTGAACTGTGCAGGGAGTTCCCCAACATCTGTTCACCATAAGAGCCCTGTTGACAACCAGCTCTCCTTTCCTCTGTGTCCAATTGCAAATTTTTCTTCTTTCTTTCTTTTGTTTTTTTTGTTTTGTAAATCCCATCTTGAAATTATGGTGTTAGAATGTATTTTTATTCCAAGTCTAAGTTGGTCTGTTATGCAAAACTTTATTTTTGAGCTCCTCAAATCAAATCAAAAACAGAAGTTGCAGTTTTGGTACATTTTGCATGATCGATTCAAGACCATTAGTGTGCCTAAGTGATCAAAATGACTTTAAACACACCTTTGAAGGAGTAGGGAGGTAACAATAACCAAAATATCATGATATCGTACCGTCAAAAGTCTCACAATAATATCGTGGACCATCACAATATATCAAATTACAAGCGTTTTTGCTTAAATTAACATTTATGATGCTTTTAATGTCTTTCATTGTGATTTTTATGTCTTTCTTATTTGGTAAAGCACTTTGAATTACTCTGTTTGTGCCTTGCCTAAAAATCTAGTGAACTACATAGACCATGATCCTTTGGTGTTGTCAGTGCAGATTACTTGAAGAAATAACTGTTATTAAGCACTTTAAAATGTTAATTTGTCATATACTGTTAAAAGGAAAAAGTAGAATATTAGCAATTTGGTTAGCTTCCACAAAATATTGCAATAAATATCGAATAAATACCGAGAGATCGTGAAAATATCGTATTTAGGGATTTTGATGCCATTAAATCCCTACGGAAGAGCTTCATTTGTTATAACAAGATATCACAAGTACCAGCGTTGGGTTTGTGTATTGTAAACTGAAAAGACATTAACTTTTCTAGTGGAGGGTCCGTCACCTACTTGTCTCCATGGAGATTATATGTTATTGCTTTGTCTAGAATGTCCCACAGTAGAGATTAAAGCTATCTATCTCCAGGGAGACAACTATGGGCAACATTACAGGTCAGATCTGTGGAGGCAACTGAGAAATTTGGTATTTTTGAGCAACAGAAACACCCGTAATAAATAAACGTTAGATGGGTGCCTTTAAAGTCATACCGTGAAACATTCCAGGCAAAGCCGTAACATCTCCATGGAGACAAGCAGGTGACGGACCCTCCACCAGAAAAGTTAAAGTTAAAGAAGTTCCTCCATGTTTTTAAAGTCATTCTGATCCATTAAGTAAACAAACGGTCATATTGTTGGTGGTTTTTGTGCCCTCTGCTGACAGTTATTAAAGCTCCACTATGTAATTTTTTTTTGTGGAGGTTCTACCACTTACTTGTCTCCATGGCGATAATATTCCTCTGTCTTTTTTCCCGCAGTGTGGCATTAATCTTATAAATCTTGTATTAGTACAAGCATTTTATACTTTGCATTCTTACTATGAGTGGGGGGTCGCCTCTCCGTAGATTCGACCTGTAACTTGGCGTAGTGGCGTCACCTGCGTCTACAAGAAGATATGTTTAATGCCTCACTGTGGAATATTCCAGGCAAAGCAATAATATCTCCATAAACGATCAACACTTTGAGGGAAAATAATGTGTTTTGGTAAAAAATTCTCATACAATTACAAAATTATATATGCTACTTTTTAATTTTTTTTATCTACATTTAATAGCCAAAACCAAAACTAAAATGTACACATATTTTCATCTGATTTACTATCGATACACCAAAAGGGCAGTACTTCTGTCCTATACTATTAGTGTAGTGGTGTGAGAACTTGGGAAGCCCCTGAACTATAGCACTATTGACTGGTATTTGGGGGCTGGTTTTGGCTGCTCCTCTCCTGACGATGTTCCCAGGATCTGAGCACTTAACCCGGTCTAAAGGAACTAGAATGGGACTTTGTTGTGTCCCCAAATCCTCATGGACTCTTTCAGCTCCATGTGGGTTTGTGGTAATGTTTGGCATCTGAATCAAATGACCAACCAAAGAAAATGCAGTGAAAAATGCGCACGCAAATTACTTGTGAGTTTGAAATAGCAACAAAACAATACTAAGATTAGACACATGATTGGAAGCAAAGAGAAAAGGAAAATTAAAAGCCGTTTTCTATAAATGTAAAGCTTAACCCAAATTAGAGAATAGTATTTTGTTACAAGGTTCTGAAAGGGTTTTTTCCCATGTATTTTAGCAAAATTTTGACCAGTACAGATATAGTGTATAAGCAGCTCTTTAGGTGCGATCTGCATCTAATTATAAAGTGTTTTATTGTCTGATAATCAGGAAGTGTGTGTTAGCATGCTGTTTGTTGTGAGCTTTATGTTGTGGTGAAATTCCACTCTCTGGAAATTGAAATGAGTCGTCAAACTTTTCTTACAGACTCTTGGTGCAGAGTTAAAAAGACACAATGAACAAACATTGTGTCAAAACCTACAAAACACAATATTCACAACAAACTGCAGGACCAGCGCCTCCACAGTTCAGATGGTGCCTCGTGGTGCTGAGTTTGCCATTCGTTAGGCTCATGATAATACTGTTCTCACAGTCATTAAGGCGACAGATGAATCTGTGCATTAAACAGAGTCAAATGTAAAGCTCAGTGATAATACGGATTGTCAAAAATACAGAAAATCAGATATTAATCAATACTAAAACTAGTGCTGACACTAAGTACTCATTTGAACCAATATTAACATGAAATGCACTAAATACACTAAATACGCAGGACAGAAGTTGCCCTTTCCTGAATAACTTTAGAATGATCAGAACAAGTATAAGAGCATAATAGCCCAACGACGTTCATTTGGTCTTCCGATAATTTAATTGATTCTTTTTTCAGAGCGAGTGTTTTGAGAGTTTCGACTGCTCCCGAGCGCTTTTCCTCAGAGTGTTCACGTGATGTTCCTGTGACGTGTTCGGTCCTATGATTTATCCAGGGTTTGGCACTGTTTTCCTACAGGTGGAGGCAGGACGACAGCGCCATCTGCAGTCCGACTTCCTCAGGACGGTTTCCCAGGTGTGTGAGAGTAAAAAAGCCCCTCGTCCCGGTTTATAGGAGACTGTGAATGAGCTCAAAACTGTCAGGTATGAAAACAAACTCTGAAAAAAGAACATAATAACATAAGTATAAGAGCACGTAGACTCACACATGGACTATTGTGGGACCTACCTGGACCACTGAGGACTACAGGTGATTATAAAAGAAAGTACTAGGATTTAATGGTGAAAATCACATTCTATTGTCTAGAGAAAGAGTGGTTTTATTATTATTATCATGTTAGCAGAATTTGTATTGAGTATTGAGTCTAGTCCAATCCAATCCAGTCTGTCAAAATGGAAATTGGAGTATCGTGACATTACTAATGATACCAACTTACATGCAGACGGCTCCTTGGCTTTGTACAAACTTTAAACATGAAATGCCTTGTTCTTATGTAAATTTACAGTTGTATTTCTGGTACTGGAATCAGTATTGAGTATCAAGCCTATTCCTTAGTATCAAAATGTGAGTATCGTGACAGCAGTAGTAATGATAGCAAATAATGACGTGCAGGTGGGTCTTTGGCTTTGTACCAACTTTAAACATGAGCCGGGCGGTTCTTATGTAACGTTACAGTAGAGTGTGGTAGATGAATAGGCACTGTCAGGTCTCCAGCCCTCCTCGCTCTCTCTGTTTCTCTCTGTTTATCTTTTACAGTTGTGGGTGCAGACTGGGCCCCTCCAGCTGCTGGTGGAGGGAGTGTCTTGCTCGGGTAATTGCTCGACTATTGCAGCGTTGACAGAGACGTGCACTGGGAGGAAACCGTTCACACATTATTTTTCTACGCGTTGGTTCCAGGATGATGAGAAGTTAGGGCCCTTGCCGTAGTGATTAACTATTTAAAACTAAATATTATGTATTTTGAGTGGGGTAAAAAGTCCTCCCAGTGTTGCACCTTTAACAAAAAGCTGAAACCAATGAATAATGTAATTCTCAAAAAACTATCAATTTTTTATATTTTTACTATAAGGCATCTGTTGTGGACTCAAAAAAGAAAACTGTACACTTAACGGTGCACTGTGTAACTTTTTGGGCCCATCACCTGCTTGTTTCTATGATATGTCACTGGTCTGCCTGAAATGTTCCACAGTGTGACATTAAACAGCTCTATATTACATTTATTCAATTACAGGTGGTTTTATAGCTCAAAAATACCTAGAAAAACTGGTATTCTGACTGTGAGCGGGGTCTCCTCTCCACAGATCTGACCTGTAACTTGGCCTGGTTTGGTCTCCATGAAGATAGACAGGTTTAAAGCCATACTATGAAACATTCCGGACAAAGCAATAATGGACCCTCCACCATAAAAGTAACACAAAGCACCTTTATTGCTGTCTATTATTGTTTCACTAGTGATTCAAAGCTTAGCGGTCATTTATGCATTCTCTTTTCAGCTCTCAGTACTCAAGCCCATTATTAGGATACATCTTATGGTAATTACTGAAGCTCCTCCATGTTTTTAAAGTCTTTTTTAGACTCATTCTGATCAATTTGGCACTCAAATTGCTGTTACTATACATACTATTATTAACAGTAACACTAGAGCAGTGATTCTTAACCTTAACCCACTAGTTTCATATGCGCATTAACCGAACCCTTCTTAATTGAAAAAATAAAATATGTTTTTTTCAAATTCAAAACATTGGTATATATATTTCATTGGTGCACACATGTGAATCCATATTGCACATATTTGTCTGAGCACTTTCTTTTTTTGCTCGACATAGTTAGTAAGAAGGGAAAATATTAAGAAAGAAATTACACGACACCATCACGACAGTCACAAGACTATTGCCCGCACAAAATTTGCAGCCAATAACGGCCAAATGTGTCATCACGAATCCTATGAGCTGGATGTGAGTCTTGACCCCTGTCGAACCTCTGAGATTGACTCACCGAACCCCTGGGCTTCGATCAAACCCAGGTTAAGAACCACTGCACTAGAGGCTGTAGTTGTTTTGTATTATTATTATTAAGTTATACCAATACTGATATCAGTCTGATGAGGTTCAGTTTGTCTTCCGATAATTTATGTTATCAGGTTATTTTGTAAGACCAAGAGTTTAAAAATTAAAGGGACAATGGGAATACGGAAAAGTGCCCATGGGACTATAAACCAGGACGAGGGGGCTTATTTACTCTCACACACCTGGGATATTGTCCTGAGGAAGTCTGACTGCAGATGGCGCTGTCATCCTGCCCCCATCAGTAGAAATACTGCTCCAAAACCTGTTTAAATGAGCTGAACTGACACAGACACAACAACATTTCGTGAACGCTTTGAAGAAGATCGTTAGTGAGAAGTCGAAACAGTCAGATATGAAAACAAACTCTTGGTCTAAAAAAAGAACGTAAAAACATAATAATGATATCAAGTATTGCTCCATATTTATGTGGCAGATTCATTGACGTAATAATACTTATCGGTCCAGATAGTCTCATAAAGTATTTTTATATTGTTCTCCCTTGACAATCATAGCTGTTTCTTTTGGACATATAATCCTGCATATGATAGAAATCGGTGTAAGTGAAAACAGAGAAGTCTGAAACATGCATCAGTCAGTGAGTCAAAATCTGTAAATAAACTAATAACATGACTATACGCTCATAAAAGTCCATTTTGAATAATAATAATATGGAATAGGCTGCAAATGCATAGCCCACTTAGACATTATGTGGTTATGTGCAATTAAGTTCCTTGTGTTTTCTCGGTGGATTGAAAGCCTCCACAGCCTGTAATGGAGAAAACGGCCGCTCAGAGCACGCGAGCTGTCCATTTGTTTTTAAAAGGAAAACGCGATCGATGAGTAGCATTAAGCGGATCTGCCATAGATCTAAATGGTACCACAATCTTTGCTTCCTGCTGCAAAGATACAAGGCCGTAAATGATTGGACGGCTCCCAGAGATGGAAAACGAAGCCTTAAGAACGAGCCAATCAGATACGAGGATTATCACACCACAGGGCTGCATGTATTGACCCGTGTTCCTGCTTTCTCTTTAAGGTGTTAAGATCTGGAGCGAATTAGCATAAAGTGACTGAGAGACTTTAGGGCTTGACTCAGCTGATAGGGGAAGCTGTCTCATGCATGTTGTAGTTTTAACGCACAGATGAGGTGAAGATTTGTATATTTAACGGTCCTAAGATTACTTAAAATGGACTATTGTGAACTTTAAACCATGTTATAACGGTGTTTCCTCGTCAAAAACATACCTGGAGTTGTGTTTTGTTTCATTCCCACACGTTTGAGTAAAATTTTCTGATTAGTTTGTCTACATTTTCAAAGCTCAAACGCTCTGTTCCACCTTGTGATGTTGTGTAGCGGTAGTTTTCAAGTTAACAGCTCCACTTTTACTTTTTGTTCAGTAGAGATCGGCAATTTCCAGGTCTGAAATCACCCAAATGATTCTAGTAGAGGGGTGGGGAGTTTAAAAACACAGTGGAGCACTTCCTGTATTACCACATGACATCACAAGGTGGAACAGAGTGTTTTCCGTTTGAGAGCTCAATCTGAATATGCAGGATTTGTGTGTTAATCATGTGTGAATGAAACAAAATCATTATGATAGATCAGAAAATAACTATTACTGGGCTACTGTATTTTATATTTAGCTTAGTTTTTGCATGAGTAAAAAAAAAATAGCTAAGGAAGTATCAAATCAAAAAGCTGGTGGATTTTGTAAGATTTTTCAATTAATGATTTAATTAATTTTGTTTTTTCCACATAGTCAAAAAGAGTCAAATATGTTTAAAAAGCTAAACTGTGACACTGTGAGATGCAAACGTGAATGTTCTAGTGGTTTAATAACCTTTAGTTGATGCAAAACTGACTTTTTTGGGGCTTTCTATAACGGCGTTCTTTCACCAAAAACATGCCTGAAGTGGTTTTAACCGTCATTCAGGCATGTTTGAGTAAACCTCAGTCTTCTGGGACCTATTTGAACCCTGCTAACGGTTAGAAGTACAAGCCAATCCCTCTTTTACAGGGAGGGGTCTGCAGCTGTTTTCTGTCTGAATATAACATTTTCAAAACAATAAAAGGTAACATGGGGATTTTAATCTGTTATGTGTTAATAATTAATATCCCATAGAAGTGTAATAGCCCCTCTTTAAGTTTGCTTTTTTAATATTTGGGTTTTTTCAATTTAATGATACTAATATACTATTCTAATGCAGCCCCATTTTAAACTATTAACCACAAATTGCTGATATTACACATACATATACTGGTACTTATCGCAAGTAATGTCCAAACTGAGCATCATATAAAATAATATCATCTCAAAATCTATCAAAACCTTACAAAAAAAACAACCAATTGTATTATTTCGCTTTGACTATCTTCACAGAGGCTTCCCACCTCCACTTTTAACTTCTCTTTTCTGCTCCGCGTGCTCTCTCTGCAGCTGAGTTCGTATCGATTTGCCCTGTACATGCTCACTATTGACAGGTAATGCTCCCAGACACTTGTAGGTGGTTCCAATAACGGCTTCAGACAACCGTGAACAAAATCACACATCAGTGGACTCAAAGCGCTGCCTTTTCTCGCCCAAACAAGTTGGATTAACGGCGCCATACCAGATTATTACTGTCTTAGAAACGTGAAATTCAGAACGAGTTATTTTTATTTTAAACGTGCGTTATGTAGCTTTCTCGTTGGGGGTCTGTCACCTGCTTGTTTCTATGCATATGTCATTGCTCACATTACATTTATTTATGTACATTTATTCAATTACAGGTGGTTTTATTGCTCAAAAATACCTAGAAAAACATCATTCTGACTGTGAGAGGGGCTGTCTCTCCACAGATCTGACCGGTAACGTGGCCTGGTTTGGTCACCATGATGCTAGGAAGGGTTAATGCCATACTGTGGAACATTCCAGACAAAGGAATAATATCTCCACTGAGAAGTATTTGGAAAAAAGTAAAGTTATTCCTCTCTTACCTTATGCTTTTGGGGCATTCTAATGAATAGGGATACACTGTTGATACTGGTACTGAATATCGGTGCTGATAATAAAAATTTGCAGGATCGGGAATCGGTTCCATGATATTAATTCAGCCGATATCCTGGTTTGGAGTGTAAAAAGTGTATTTAAGGGCGACAGTAGCTCAGTTGGTAGAGTTTGTCCACTGATCCGAAGGTTGGCGATTCAGATCAACATAATTCGAGTAAACATCGTTGGTTGAGTGGTCAGATCTGGTGACTCACAGGTTGGTGGCGCAATTCCAGCTCCCACAGATGAACGCTGTTGTTCTGTCATTGGGCAAGACACTTAGTCCCAGTGTGTTTCCCATCTCTGCCTGAAATGTACCACAGTATGGCAATAAATCTGTCTTATCTGTCTGTTATTGCTTAAAAATAGCTGCATTGTTCATTGTAAGCAGGGTAGACCCTCCATAGATCTGATCTGTAGTGACTTGGTGGTGTCGGTTGCTTGTCTCCATGGAAATAGGTGAAGTTTAATGCCATACTGTGAAATATTTTAGGCATAGCAAGAACATCTTCTGGCCAAGACACTTAGGCTACGTTCAGACTGTAGGGTTTAATGCTCAATTCGGATTTTTTTGTGAAATCAGTTTTTTTTTTTTTTGCGAGGTTGTTCACATTTCCAGTTAAATGTGAATTGTATGTGATCTCCAATGTGAACTTTAAACGCCCCGAAAGTGTCCCACATGAGCACTGGAGGACACGACGACATCACAGCAGCGAGTGTGCTCAGTATTTATGGAAGTCGCCGAAACATGGACGCTGCATTGAGCACCTGGGGATTTTAAAGTTGCTGTTGTACCACTCTCGCAGGAGGAAACACGTCTTCGGCCTATTTCAGTGAGCAAACACGTCAGCGTTTGCTGTATTGGTGCTTGTTACAGCACAATAGCCAAACTCTCGCTTGTTGATGACGTGTAGGTTGGATGAATGTGACCTGGCCGTTCAGAGTTCAAGTCGCGCGTCAAAATATCTTATATGTGTCGGCTTTAGGGGCACATATCCAACTGGCCTGGGTCGCCTTTGAAAAAATCTGTTTTGTTCAGACTGTTATTAAAAGATCAGATGCAGGTCGTATAGGGGCCACAAAAATCGGATTTGGGTCACTTCAGGCTGCAGTCTGAACGTAGCCTTAGTCCACCTCGCCCCCAGTGTGTTTGAATGTTTGTGAATGCATGAGAGGTGGAAAAGCGCTGTATAAAAATGTGACAATTTACCGTGTTTATTTAGGCTGATTTTGGCCTCGAACGTTTCATAATGTTCAAACTTTTATTCATGCAAAGTTGTTCAGCAGTGTGAAGGATAAATACCAGTTACATAACGCAGCTGGATCTGTTGTGTAACAAGTTCACTGTGTTTTAAGGAAATAAAAGCCATTTTCCATCCCCGCACTGGCATCAGTTAATATCGGATAGCTGCAAATTCTTAAAGTCAAAGTTTCAATACTGGTATCAGAGCTGAAAAAGCTGGAGCGCTGCATTCCTACTAATTATCCACCGTATTAAGTTTCCAAGCGCTTTTGTCAACTTTCAGAAACCAACGCGAAGTTTTGTTGTCACCGTAATACTAACAACAACTAGCATGCTAATGTGCACGTCCTGATTTCTGGACTGTAAAATGCTTTATAAGATGCAGATGACCTATTCTGACCTCTACAGCTGCTTATACAATATGTCTGTACTGGGGCAGGACACATTTTGATCAAATACATGGAAAAAATATCATGCGCAGGGCCTTTGAGGTAAAATCACTCACACACCTGCTCCCAGACTGTAAACTGAAGATCAGCCTATTGTAGCTTATTGGACAAATCGGTCTACTGAGGATATTCCCTATCCAATAATTCCTATTTCTTCTGCTCTATTTCAAAGTGTAAAGTTTTCCAGCAGATGGTAGACAATAAAAGTGAGAGCTGCCGTCGAGGTGGTTTCCAGTGGTTTTTATGGAAAAGGGAAAATAGCTGTTCGGTTATGACTACATCCTCCAGTCTGCACATTACGTGATCGGATTTAAATTTAGTATCAGCGAAACAGCGTTGTGGTGGAGAGAGCAAATCATTTTTTCCTGATAGACACACAAGAAATGTTACAATTTAGCAGAATGTGAGGCTGTTATTGTCATCGGAGACGTGCCGGTGCAGCCGTTTATCGAGCAGGTCTGAGCCATGAATTTCCAACAAACGTGGATGTAAGACAGGGAAAAACATCAGACGATTTCATAATAAAGACAATGCAACTGATATTACAGTATTAAAGGTGTACCATATAACTTTTCTGCCTGAAATGTTCCACAGTATTGCATTAAATCTGTCTGATCTATTCTGTCTGTCATTACTGCTTAAAAATAGCTTGAAAAACCTGCAATATTGAGTTAAGAAGGGTAGTTTCTCCACAGATCTGACCTGTAACTTGACTTGGCGGCATCAGTTGCTCATCTCCATGGAAACAGATGAAGTTTAATGCCATACTGTGAAATATTTTAGGCGTAGCAAGAACATCTCCTTCTAAACAAGCAGGCGATGAACCCTGTGTCAGAAAAGTGTATCTTTAACCAAAAGGCATCGTACATTTTTTATTCTGTTTTCAAAATAATTAGAAAATGTGGATTATTCAGTAAAAGCTCAGGCTTGAATTCCACTTTTCCTAGTATCAAATTATACATATTGTAGGACAGCTCTAATGTTACGGCTTTGTTTTATCATCTATAGAAGATTGCAGTAAAAGTTTACACAATAAGAAGCAGTTTTTTAGTAAATTATAGCATTAATACTGATTGATTTAAGTGATAATTATGTTGAAAATGCTTATATTAAAGATGCACTGTGTAACTTTTCTCGTGGAGGGGCCAACACTTACCAAAATGAAGTTATTCCTTTGCCTGGAATGTTCCACAGTTTGGCATTGCACAAAATTTTTCTGGCATTTATTCGATTACATTTTTTTGTGGCCATAAATACCTTCAAAAACATCCATTCTTTTTATCTGTGGGCTTGCCTCAACACAGATCTGAACTATAACTCAACCTGGTGGGGTCACTTGCTTGTCTCCATGGAGATAGATCGGTTTAATGCCATAAAGAGGGACATTCAAAGAAATAGTCTGTACAGAAGTAGTAACAAACCCAAATGTTAGTGCTTTGCTGCAAACTAAAAAAACAAACAAAAAAACACTGCCTTTGACGCTTTTACACTTCAGTCAAATAAGTTCACAGTTTGACATAACCATCTGAGTTATTTCCTTTCGTTCCTCCACTCGCTGTCACCAGACCGGTCTCTCTCAGATATTTTACAACATTCACACAAAAACCGCGATTGTTCAGACCTCATCAGTCACCAGCTCAGATCTGTTCAAACTGTCACCTTCTGACAACCACCTCGACTGATAACAATCCACCCAAACCTCTGCAAAACAACCCAGACAGGAAACTAACTCCACTGCGGCTCGACTGTCAGTTAACCTATGACCCATAACTTTTCTGGTTATCTCGCGTTTACTCAATAACATGGGTTTGTATTGACCTAGAAACTTGCATTCTTACTGTGAGTGAGCTCGCCTCTCCGCAGATCTGACATATAACGTGGCCCTGTGGTTTCACCTGCTGTCACCATAGAGATAAATAGGTGTAATGCCATACTGTGAAATATTTCAGGCAGTGTCTCCACAGAGAGAAGCAGGTGTTAAGATGTCCAGCTAAGGTCGTCCTGACCGAGGCTCCAGCAGAGTTTAAGTGTGGGTTAAAAGCAGAAAATGAAGTTTCATAGGAGACAATATAGTGTATCTTAAATATACTGCAACATTACGACAATGTCTTCAGCCATGTCTATTTTTAAAGGTTCATTGTGTAAATTTTCAGGTGGAGGGTCAGCCAACTGTCTCCATGGAGATACATATGGAGGTACACATTGATATGATTCTGTCTTATTTGACACGAATCTCTTGCTATATTTTTGCTACTTATTTAGAATTTATTATAACCATTTATATTTTTACTCTTTGTGTTTATATTATATTGTGATGAGTGAGCTACTGTATCCTCCAGAATGCGCCACAGTAACATAACCATGATTTCCATAAAGATTGTGACTACCTTTACACTGAAACGCAGCGCCATATCACTGTATCGGAAACAATTTGCGTCCAGACACGTTGTTTCTGTGTCCGCAATCAAAGCCTTCCCTGTCCACACAGTAATGTGAAACTGCCTGAAATGCTAGTCACATGACGAGGCTGGCGTCGCGTCATCACAATGTCACATAGGCGGTAAAAACAAGGAGGTGGAGCACCGTGTCTGAAGTTGCAGGAACCGATTTCGAGCCAAAGAAGATGACAATAGTGAAGACTTTTCGTGGACTGACAACTACTAGCAAGTAATTCTAGCTACGCTGTTTCCCGTTTGTTTAGGGTTTGTTTAAAGTGTTTTCCGCAATAGTGTATCAGTGTTTTCAGGCGTCCACACGGTGCCGGATCAGATCTGTACTCAGATGAATATGTGGGAGCTCCAAATTGTTTCGTCTCTGGAGTGGTTTTCCATCATTTAAGTGTGGACGAACACTGCATTGACAAAGTTATCGACTTGAATACATAGTGTGGATGGGGCCTGTGCCTCTATGTCGCCTCTGTGGACTGTTGAACTCACTCACAAATTGTTTCCCAGTCATTTAGCACTATATAAAAACATCTGTATAATTGAATAAATGCAAGATAGAAATGTTATATTGTGGAACATTCCAGCCAAAGCAATAACAGCTCCATGGACAAATAGGCCAACCACCTTCATACCCTCACTCACCCACTGAAATGAACCATCTCTGTGTCTTTGGACGACAGGAGAAACCCATTATAACCCGGGACATGTACACTCCTTCTTTTTGCATATATCCCTCCATTTTTCTTTCCATTATAATCTACGTTTTCCAATCCCAGGCCGAGCTCAGTCTCCAGCCCCCGTAGGCCTGCTGCAGTGTTAAGAGTCACAGCTGGACGCCTGGTTCTCCACCGCAACAGAAATCCCCCTGAACTTCTCTTTGTCGAAGCGATGTTCCACACTCGTCCGACATCATTCCGAGTTTGTGCAGCATTCCCGGTTTTCCTGGTGGATGAGGATCTGCGCGGAGCATACGGAGCCCTTTCACTATTCATGGCCTTTTGGTATTCAGCCTCGTGGCCATCCCTTGTCTCTATCCCAGTCTCTTTGTTCTTTTTAACTGTCTTCCACTGTTTTCTCCTCTATCGTGCTACACCCCCTTCCCTCGCTTCTGTATCTCTCTTTTGGCCTCTCTCGCTTTCCTTTCTTTTCTTTATCTATCGCTTTGATCTCTCTCTTCCTTGTTCTTGTCTCTCTCTCTCTTACATCGCTCTACCTCCATCATCCCTCTATAAACCTTTACCTTGTCTCCTTCTCCGTCCCCCTTTACTCCTTCATTTGTCTCCTTCTCTTCACCCTATGTCCGTCCCTCTCTCTCCTTCCTTCCTTCCTTCCTTCCTTCCTTCTCTCTCTCCTTCCTTCTTAGAGAGAAGGGAGAGAGGGGAGACAAAACAAGCGAGAGGAAGAGAGAGACCATAGGGAGAGATAAAAAGGGAGAAAGAGAGAAGAAAGGAAGGAGAGAGAGGGAAGGAGAGAGAGTGAAGGAAAGAGAGAGCAGGAAGGAATGAAAGAGAGGTCTCTCTGTCTCCTTCCCCCCTCTCTCTCCTTCCTTCCTACTCTCTCTCCTATCTTCCTTCTCTCTCTCTTTCCTTCCTTCTTTCTCCTTTCTTCCTTCTCTTTCTCTCTATTCCTTCTCTCGCTCCCTTTCTCTCCTTCCTTCTCTCTCCTTCTTTTCTTCCTTATCTCTCTCCTTCCTTCCTTCTCTCTTTCATTCCTTCCCGCTCTCTCTTTCCTTCACTCTCTCTCTCCTTCCCTCCTTCCCTCTCTCTCCTTCCTTCCCTCTCTCTCTCTTCCTCTTTTTTTCTCTCCCTATGGTCTCTCTCTTCCTCTCGCTTGTTTTGTCTCCCCCTCTCTTCCTTCTCTTTCATCTTTCACTCTCTGCCTCCCTCGGGGGGAAAGAACAAAAAGGTAATTTTTGTTCGTTCTTTCTTTCTCATCTCTCCCACCCTATCTTCCTGTTTTGTCTTTCTCCTTCTCTCTATATCTCTCTATATCTCCCCTTTCTTTTCACCTTCTCCTTTGCTACTCCTCCTTCCACCTCTGCCTCCCTCTGTCTCCCTCTGTGTACTTATGTACTCCCATCATCCCTCTGTTCCTGCATCCCTCTCTCTCCCTCTCTTTACTCCTTTCTCTCCTTCTCTATTCATCTCTCTTCTCCCTCGCTCCTCTCTCTTTCTCTCTCCCCCACATCTCCATGCCTCATCCCTTTTTCTCAGCTTAATTCTCTCTTTCTCTCCCTCCTTTCCCCCTCTCTACCCTCCATCTCTCCCCCTTTCTCCTCGTCTTTTTGAAGTCCTGCAGTCGGATCCTCACCTGTCACTCCCGTGCTTCCCTGGAGCTTCACTTTGAGTCCGCGTCTGTTAAATTGGGATTGATCACAACAACAGGCGGCGCTCATTCCTCCACAGGCCTCCGGGGGCAGCGAGGAGCACATCCCTGACACATGCTTACGTCCTAAACGCGCTTTCATTGTCTTAACGGCCTTGTTTGGGCCACATCACAAGATATTACTTTCATTTTTGGAAGGGGATTTTGGAGCACGTCTGGATTGTCAGGGTCGATCAGTGGAGGAGCGATTTTTGGTGAAATTTCCAAAAAAACACAGTAATTGTGATGACTCTGGGCCTCTGCGGTCTCCATCAGTGAGACGTGTTTTACAAGTTTTTAAATTGCAGTTGATGATGAAAAATGAGAAAAATTATTCATACTGACATTGATGGTTTTATTACAAGAAAAGGCTTTTTTTTATCTAGGGCACTGGCTCAATATAGTTTAAGGTTTACAATATTACTTTAAAAAATGTAAAAAGTATATACACCATTCATTCATACATATTTTTAGATTAAAAAAAGTGCATAAGACCATTGGGGTATTTATACCCATTTATACCCCCACATTCCTTATTTTCCCAATACATATAGGGACAACTCAGTACCTTTTCCAAATGAGTAAATTGGTAAAATTAGGTGCACTGTGTAACTGTGGAGGGTTTTCCACAGCATGGTTTTAAAACCAGTCCTCATTAAAGGGATAGTTTGGGTGTTTTTTGACATGAATCTGTATGTCCCCATCTGCAGTGTCGTGCATTAACACTGACTTACCTCCCGACAGCGTCCGGTGAGCCGAGTTCTTCCCCGGTTTCGGTGCTGATGAAAGTAATCGGACAAGTTGGCTGGGGGCACGAAAATAAAGCGTTTTTCTTCTCAAAACAATATGTGTTCAAAAGAGTGAGACATTTGCATCACAAAACGTGAACCACAATAAAGTCAGACCTCATAATCGCTTGGTACTAGTTTCTCTCCGGTCATATCACTGCGCGCTGCCACCAGGTGAAGCCGCTCCAGTTTCACTGTGTTTACCGCAACATGTGTGACTACGACACCGACGATGAAGACACAGTACAGAGTCAAGGGGAGATCTTTATGAACCCAAATATACTGATGTTGAAATTCACCAGATGGAGTGAGAACAGACAGAGAGAGGAGGGACAGAGAAGTGGTACAAGTTGAAGGTGGAGCCGTGAGAGACCAGGGGACCGACAAATGGTGGTGCACTTGTTTTAAGTGTGAAGTAATGCCGACAGAGGTGGAGAACTACTGCTGTCTAATACAAACTTATATACTTATCGCTGTAGCTCTCATGTTAGCTCTCTCGCGTCGCGGCATCATCGGCTGTCATTACACGCTCAGTAAACAACGCCGAATTACTGAAAAAAGTGTCGGATGTGTGCGCGGCTGTCACATGGCGACAGCGCAGTGATATGACCGGAGAGAAAATAGTGCCAAGGGATTATGAGGACAATGGTTTTGTGACGCAAATGTCTCACTCTTTTGAACACATATTGTTTTGAGAAGAAAAACACTTTATTTTCATGACCCTAGCCAACTTGCCGGACACTTGTCAGCACTAAAATTCAGCACTAAAATTCAATTAAAAAATAAATTGAATTTAATTTAATTGAACTAAAACCGGGGAAGAACTCGGCTCACCGGACGCTGTCGGGAGGTAAGTCAGTGTTGATGCACGACACTGCTGACGGGGACGCCATACAGTTTCATGTCAAAAAACCCGAACTATCCCTTCAAGATGAGCAAGTCCCACCACCAGGCCAAGTTACAGGTTACATCTGTGGAAACGTGACCTTCTACTTAAAAAAGAAAAAAAAAGAAAGAAAAATTGACAAATTTGAGATACAAGATTAAAACATAGCATTCCAGGCCAAGGTATAACCATATTTGCACCTTTATGGATCGATACAGGTTCAGTATTACAGCCCAAATCCTCTTCATCTGAACATGAGCCCACATGAACTACATATTAAACTGTGCCCGATCTCTCGTCTCTCTGGGGTAAAACTGTGCATTTCCCAACTCTTCCATGTTGTGCAGTTTGTTTTTTTCAGACTCTGTTTTATTGCGACCACAGCAGCCATTTGTTTGGAGTCTCATTTTTGTGGGTGGCGTAGTGGGATGTCAGGAGTGCTGTGGTGAATGCCTAATGCTGGGATCAGGGCTGGAGAGACTCACGTTCGGATGGAGCTCATACTCGTGGAGAATGACAAATAAATACCCAGCAGAGGTTCTCAAACATCTCCAAGTACCAGGCAAATGGGCTGAAATTATTCTAAATTAGAGCTGGAACTGGGCTAAAAGGAAGATTTCACCCAAAAGGAAGGAAGAAGGATGTACTTGCAAAACTAAATCAACTTGGTACCTGAATTTTTCTTGTGAGTCTAATTAAATGAATTAGGTGAACTGCGTAACTTTTCTGGCGCAGGGTACAGCATCTACTCTCCATGTTACACACTGCAAATTTCTCTGATCTGGCCAAGATTTTAAGACTTATATCAGGTTATTCATCTTGTTTTCAGATTTATTATCAACTTACTAGTTCTGAGACTGCTTCATTCTCTTCTAGAGGGAGTTTATTTTAAGATAACTCATCAAATAAAATGATCTAGAGATAATTTCACTACTTTCAAGTCATTTTCTGATAGATTTAAGTGTTTATGAAGTGGCTAAATTTCCCTTCTTGTGTTCAGTGAGTTCTTCTTAACATATTTATGAAAAAAAACACTCTTAGATGAAAAGAACGGGTCTATTTGTGTTTAAGGTTTTAACGACGGTAGAAAACAGTGAGTTTGTCCCGTCTTTACTGAAATTCGAGCTCAGTGCGTAATATTAGCGTCAGCTCTTATTGGATATAGATTTCTGGAAATTTTAACACTAAACTAATTCAAAATTAAATGAAGATTACACTAAATACAACTTATGAAATATAGTAATGCAAATGTAATGTAAACATGCAATCACTAAATATAAATCAAATTATATTATGGCTGAGTCTAAATTACAAGGTGAAAATGGCATCAACAGTTTATATCTTAAGGTTTTTTGCGATGCACGAGCAGAAAGCACAAAATGTTCATGGAGTCGTGCAGAAAAGTTTCACAGTGCATCTTTAAGCGAAGGAGAAAATGAAGTACAAAAGCCTCATGTGTTCCCCGCTGTTCCCTCTCCCACAGTCTGAGACCCGAGCATCCCAGGATTGGCTCCAGCTCGCTCTGCTCTGCTCTGTAATCTTGGCTCCCCTATTTGGCTGCTCCTGTCTCCGCACATCGCCAGAATACCAATTGTCAAACTTGGTGCTACAACAGGGCCCCGCATGGAAATTTCAAAGCCTCCATTCATTTTGCATGGGAGCGCTTCATGTGTTGTGGGGAGTGTCGTCAGGGTTGTAGTTTGGTTTGCTGATGGTTTGGGGGAAAAACAATGCACAAAGGTGAAACGGAGCGAGCTGATTGGCCGGGAGAGGGAGCGCGTACGGGGGCAGGCGGTAAGGAGGGAGGTTAGGAGCGAGTTCACAGATGCTTCGGTAATTACGGGGTGTGCAAAAAACAAAATATGACACATGCGATTGCTGTGTTTTTAAGCAGCGTGGGGTTGGAATGTACGTCGTCAAGTGGGAAATATGTAGTTGTGATTTGATTGAAAATTGGCGTGCGGGCTTGTTAGCTGCTTGAGTAAAATATCAGTGTCAAAGTACAAAAACTGCTAAAAAAACAAGCATTTGTCAGAAAAGAAAGGAATTGACTCTGCACGTATCGTAGTATTTTTTGTTATAATTGTCGTTTTTATTCTATGGCAGTATCTGTTTTCTTAGCTTTTTTTTCTTCTTCTGCTTCTGGTGTCAGAGCAATTTTTTGCATCTCTCAGGCCCAAATGATTATAAGCAGAAATATTTGCAACAAATTTAAGTCATTCTCCCAGTACAACCTCAATAAAATCACATTACATGATGATACAAACCTGTTCCAAGACTTTTTAAAGGTCTGGGAGCTCCACCAAAGTTTATGTAATACACTCCAATGTGACTCACTGTATTAACGCTGCTCTGTGGCCCTCTGCTTTATAAATGTGGATATAAAACAAAGTTTGGACACCTCTGGTTTAAGGCAGCTACAAACTACAGGAGAATTTGCGAGATTTTGGCTTCAATTTGCTTCTCGAGTTCAGGGAGAACATGACCTGACTTTTTGTCTTCGTGTGCGATTTTGAAGCCGCTGCACTACTCATGTGTCAGTGTCAGATCGTAACCACCAAACATCAGCAACGCAACAACGGTAACAGCTGATAAAACAGAGTATCGGGCAGAGGAGTGGCACAGAGACGCAAGATACAAACTCAGGATACAGCGAAAATACTGAGAACACTTTATTACTCACCCCTCGTGAAGTCGTGAATTTAAAGTGCAACGTCTCATCCACATTATCCATAGAATTTGTCAAAATAATGTCGCAAATAATGACATCTAGTCCACAAAACCGCACTATTAATCCAGTTTGAGGCGTTCTTTGACAGTAAAAAAGTGAGATAGTTCCTCACATGTATCTGTTTACATCCACACAGCGCATGGATCGAGGTGAAGCTGCAGATTAGCGACAGTGACTCTACTTCCTGTGGACTTTATCTCCAGTCTTTTATGCTTTAAAAATCCTGTATCTGAAGTATTGCACCACATTTCACACATAATAATAACAGTTTCACATGTATCTAAACTAGAAGTGCAGAGCTCTGATCCTTGAACACTTAATAGTCTCAAAGCTCACAATTTTATATCCTGTGGTCCACAAACATATCCCGCTGCAGTCTTTGTGATTGCAGTTTTTAAGTCTCGTAAGTTTCTCCTCGTGTCTGTGGTTTGCACTTTTTGTCCCGGGTTTAAAAATCGTTAAAGACCGAAAACTCCTGTAATGCGTACCAGCCTATAGAATGTTCCGCAGTATGGCTTTAAACATATCTATATCCTCGGAGACAAGAGGGTAACACCACTAGGCCATGTTCCTGCTCAGATCTGTGGAGAGCCAAACCTTCTTACAGTACGAATGCATGTTTTTAGTACAATTTAGAGCAATAAAAACAACTGTAATAGAATAAATGTGGGATTGGATGAATTGGTTTAATGCCGTACTGTGGAACAAATCAATGACATCTCCATGGAGACCAGCAGGAGGGGCATCTGGAGTGAAATTATGAAGAGGTCCTCAATTCATCTGAGTAACTGAGGGAATTCCTTGGTATAATTGCTTAAGGATGTTCGAACGCACGAGTGGAACAGCTGAGAGAACAGGATATTAATATTCAAAGCATCAAGTAAATGTCAAAACACAAACACATTTGCAAAGACGGATAGAGAGAGAGAAGGAGAGAGAGATAGACGGAGAGAGGGGGAGAGAGATAAAAAGAAAGAGGAAAGGGAGAGAGAGGAAGAGGATTCAGTGGCTGCGTCTGAAACCATTGTTGATCTGGAGAATTTCTTCGGCTGAGGAATCTTAAATAAAGTCTCCTTATCTCTGCCCAGTGATAGATACGAGAGGGAACAGAGGAGAGGGGGAAGAAAGAGAGGAGGAAGAGATGGAGAAAGGAGGAAGAGAGGGAGGAGGAAGCAAAGGACAGAGGAGGAGGGAGGAAGAGTGAGAAAAAGAAAAGAGAAATAGGGTAAAAGAGCAACAGAAAGAGTGAGGAGATGAAAGTCAGAGATGGAGGGAAATGGGAAAAGGGGGATAGAGTGGAAAAGAGAGAGAAGAAAGGGGGAGGGAGAGGAGGAAGAGAGGGAGGAGGGAGAAAGAGAGGCTGAGAGAGAAACATAAGAAAAGAGAGAAGGGCAAAAGAGTCAGAGAAAGAGGGTCAGAGAAGTCAGAGATGGATGGAGAGAGGGAGAAATGAGGAAAGGGGGAGAGAGTGGGTAAGAGACAGAGAAAGAGAGAAAAATTAGGGAAAGGAGGGGTGGATAAGAGAGACAAAGAGAGGAAAAGAAAGGAGGAGAGAGTGGATAAGAGATAGAGAAAGCAGTAGGGAAATTCTGAAAGTCAGAGAGGGATGGAAAAGGAAAGAGGGAGGAATAAGAGAGGGAGCATGGAGAGATAAAAAAAGGGAGAATGAGGGGAGAGAAAAGGGGAGATAAAGAGTGAAAAAGTGGAAGGGTAAAGAGAGTCAGAAAGGAGGAGAGAAAATAGAGGAGAAAAAACTGAAAATGAGCGGAAATTGAGAGGGAGCCAGAACTAGAAAAAGACAGAGCGAGAAAAGAAAGATGAAGTGAGGATAGAAGAGAGAGATAAAGGTACAGAATGAGAAGTAGAGGAAAAAAGACAGAAAAAGAGAGAGAGAGGCAGTGAGGGAGAGAAAGAGCAGAAATTAAGAAAGTCAGTGAGGGATGGAAAAAGAAAAAGGGGAAGATGCAAAAATAAGGACGAAAAAGAGAGTGAGCATGGAGAGATAAAAGAAGGGAGAACGGGGATTAGAAAGATAAAGAGAGAAATGCGAATCAGTAGAGAGGGTCAGAAAAGAGGATGGAGGGAGAGAAGAGGATGAGCTGGAGAGAAGGAAAAATACAAACCGAAAATGAGGGAAAATCGGCGAGAGGAGATGAAAGGAAAAGAAAGATGGAGAGCGAAAGAGAAAATTTGAGAGTAGAGAAGGAAGACAGGACTGGAAAGATAATGAGGAGAAAGAGAGAAAAGCGAACGATAGAGTGAGGGTGGAAGATAGAAAGAGGGAAGGAGCTAAAGAGTGATAAGAAGAGAAAGAGAAAAGAGGAACAGAGCGAGGGGCATGGAAGAGAGGCCATTATGAGCAGTGGAGAGCCCCCCGTGGAGGCCCCTGTCAGTCGTGGGCCCCCAGATGAGAGCGCCGAGGCAGATACCAGCGCTTTGATGGGCCCTTTGTCTGATAAACATCTCTGTGTGCCAGTCCAACCGGGTCCAACTGTGCCCAACTGTGCCCAACTGTGCCCAGGCAACCAAACCCAACACAACCCCAAACCGCCGGCCCTACTACTATTAATACTACTACTACTATTACTACTACTACTACAACTAGTACTACTGCTACTACAACAACAACAACTACTACTACTACTGCTACTACTACTGCAACTGCTACTACTACTACTACTACTACTACTACTACTACAACTGCTACTACTACTACTACTGCTACTACTGCTACTGCTAATATTACTATTACTACTATTACTACTACTACTACTACTGCTACTACTGCAACTGCTACTACTACTACTACTACTACTACTACTACTACTACTATTACTAATACTGCTGCTGCTACTACTGCTACTGCTAATATTACTACTACTACTACTACTACTACTACTACTACTACTGCTACTACTGCAACTGCTACTACTACTACTATTACTACTACTGCTGCTGCTACTACTGCTACTGCTAATATTACTACTACTACTACGACTACTACTACTACTACTGCTACTACTACAACTACTACTACAACAACAACTACTACTACAGCTTGTACTACGACTACTACTACTACTACTACTACTACTACAACAACAACTACTACTACTACAAACCCAAAACACTCTGTTCCACCTTGTGATGTCACGTGGTAATACAGGAAGTGCTCCACTGTGTTTTAAACTACATACACGTTCATTAGAATCATCAGGGTGATTTTAGTCCTGGAGTTGCCGATCTCGACTGAACTAAAACTGCCGGCCCCACAGAGCCGAGCTGTAATAGAAACCTGTCACCGTAATTACTACATCGACTGTATTTTTTGGGGTCAGTATTTCCCATGTGTACATTTTCTTTGCACTGCTGGGAAATGTGTGGTCTTGTTTTGGTTTTACGAGAAGATTTTAGCTGTAAAATGTTGACTTCTACGATTTATTACAAATTCAAACTTGTGTTTTTTTGTTTTTTAAAAGTCGCATGTTGCACAAAATTGACTCTTGTGAGCTTTAAGCCGTGTTATAATGGTGTTAGGTCATCAAAAACAGACCTGGAGCTGCGTTTTGTTTCATTCACGCGTTTGAGTGATCCTTAATTATTAGTCTGTCTACATCTCCAAAGCTCAAAATGCTCTGTTCCACCTTGTGATGTCACGAAGGGGTAGTTTTCGAGTTAACAGCTACATTTTAAGCTTATTTTCCGTCGTGATTGGCACTGCGAGTAGCCTGATTAATCGGCCGGTTTCACTTCGTGGAAACCGTGTGACTTCGCAGCGTCAGGATTTCTTCGCTCGACAGTAGGCAGGTACTTTTTTTATTTAATGAAACGCTGCTATTTGGTTGTGACGTATGTAATGCGCCGAAACGCTCAGTGGTGTCCAAGTAATCGCCGCAACAACAAGTCCCGTAGGAAGAAGAGCGATAACATCTTTCCCTTTGATAAAATTCACCAAACATTCTCTTTGTTCCGGCTTTAAATCCTCGATGTCGGGAATCGTTGCCAACACAAAATGTACGGCTTCGTCTACGTCCATCTTGACCATCATCCAAATGATTCTAGTGAAGGTTTATGGAGTTTAAAAACACATTGGAGCACTTCCTGTATTACCGCATGACATCACAAGGTGGAACAGGGTGTTTTCTGTCTAAAAAAAAACACCTAAATATGCAGGATTTGTGTGTTCAACATGTGTGAATGAAACAAAACACAACTCCAGGTCTGTTTTTGGAGAGGAAACATTTATTTATGGATTATAGATTTAGAGTCGTTTTTTGTGGTTTAAATCTGCTCTTATTATTGTGTCAGTGGCATAAATTAGTTTCAGTATCATCGTTTATCATCTATATTTACTTATATATTCTTATCTTATTTATATACATCAAACTTTAGTTACCGTGACAAGCTGTACCGGGTGCAGCTTTGAGAATTCAGCAGCACAACCAAGCCTCAGCTCCGTCTTTGTAATCTCTGTGGAGTTTTCAAATTCTGCCCCTCACCCTCTCGCATTTTTTTCCCTCTTTTTGAACAGAACTTGAGAGACTTGTTAACAATGTACTCTCCCGCGTAGCAGATTGGTACAAAGGCACAGTATGATATGGTTTGGTTTGGCATCAGAGACACTGACAGTTTCAGATGGAAAATTGTGGATAAAAAATACGATTTAATTAGGATAGAAATGATAATTAGTCAAATGGTTTCTAATATTTTCTAAACAGTTATATCATTGTGAAATGTATCTTCCTTTTTTAACAGTCTCTTATTATGTAACTTACTGTGTAACTTTTAGAAATGCTCCACAGTGCGACATTAAACAGCTCTATCTTACATTTATTCAATTACAGATGGATTTATTACTCAAAAATACATAGAAAAACAGGCATTTTGACTGCCTCTCCACAGATCTGACCTGTAACTTGGTCTGGTTTGGTCTCCATGGAGATAGAAAGGTTTAATCCCATACTGTGAAACATTCCAGACAAAGCGATAACATCTCCACAGAGAAAACCATTTGACGGACCCTCCACCAGAAAAGTTACACAATGCACCTTTAAAGTGAGAAAAGAGACATTCCTTACAGTAGATGGTCTCTATGGAGATGTCGATGCCTTGCTTGAAATGTTCCACAGTAGTGCATTAAACATCTCTGCCTGGCATTTATTCATATTATGACTAGTACACGTGTTTCTATCGCTAAAAATACCTTGAAAACGTGCTTACTGTGAGGAGGCTTGCCTCTCCGCTGATCTGATCCGGCACTTGCCTTGTTGGTCTCACCCATAGACTGTATAAAGAAGAGGACCAAGGGACTGTGATGTCACCCATAGTGTTCGGCTCCAGTCAAATGAAGCTCATCGAGGCTGCAGTTATAGGAGTGAATATGGAGCCAGTTTCTATTAGGAACAGGAACACATTTAAATTTATGGATGAAATAGCGAAATAAAAACAGGAGGAGAGTAGAGAGGGTTAATACAAACATTTAAGGCCAAAATGACGAAGTTACAGAGAGCTGCGATAATTTTTCAATGTAAAGTCAATAGGAGCCAGAGTTACGGAAGCTGGGAGGGCTCACAACAAATACAAACAACACAAATGCAAATGCTGCAACACAGCAAAAAGCCACAACACACTAAAAAAAGTCACAACAGAAGTGACCACGGGACTCTTTTCCAACGGACCAAGTGAGGAGGAACAAGCAGGAAATTATTTACAACAGTCAGACAGTGACATTGATCCTGGCCTCAAAACAAATTACTTTTACTTATGTTTCCAACTTCATTCACTTCTCCTTTCCTTTACTTTTCCCATTCACTTCCTGCTTGATCCTCCTCGCTTGGTCCGTCAGAAAATAGAGTCGCATGATCATTTCCGTTGTAGGTTTTTTCGGAGCATTGTAGCTTTTTTTTTGGCATTTTATGGCTTTTTGTTGTGTTGTGGCTTTTTTGTTGTGTTGTGGCGTTTTGTGGCTTTTTTTGGTGCATTGTGGCTTTTTTACGTGTTGTGGCTTTTTTTACGTGTTGTGGCTTTTTTGACGTGTTGTGGCTTTTTTTGGCGCGTTGTGGATTGTTTTAAGTGTTGTGGCTTTTTTGACATGTTGTGGATTTTTTGACATATTGTGGTTTTTTTCTGTGGCTTTTTTGGCATTTGTGGCTTTTGACATGTTGCGGCTTTTTGTTGTGTTGCGCCGTTTGCATTTGTACTGTACTGTGGAGTTTGTATTTGTTGTGAGTTCTCCCTGATCGGAAAATAGAGTCCCACGGTCACTTCCGTTATGGCTTTTTGTTGTGTTGCGGTATTTGTATTTGTTGCAGCATTGGCATTTGTTGTGAGCCCCCCCAGCTTCCGTACAGAGTTGATGTATTGTGATCTTCCTTTACTTTAATTCCTATGTTCATTTATATATACAGTCTATGGTCTTACCTGCTTTTCTCTATGGAAATATGCAAGTTTAATGTCGTACTTTGGAACATTCTAGGCAAAGCTCACTTAAACTATCTCCATGGAGACAAGCGGGTGGATCAGCAGGTCTGTGCGCACATGAATTGATTTTTGACATGTCAATTTCAATACACTTTTGGCTGTTTTCTGACAGCAAATCCACTCTGACGAAATTTTGGATAGAGCTGTTTAGCCTATAGGGATTTTCCTGGACCATGGACGTGCATTCTTATTCCTTCACCCATCTTTCCTCGTCTTTTTTTCTTCTTTTTCTCTTTTTTTTTCCAAGCCAAAGTTGAAATTCCCTTTAAAGATACACCCCCCAATCTCTCCGCATCTGCTCCTGCTGCGGCACGAGAGACCCATTTGGGCCAATCATCATCAAGTTTGGAGAATTAAGAGCGTACAGGAATCGCTAGCCCCCGTTTCTAATATATTTTACTTTTTTTTTTACCATGTCTTGTAATAGTACCACAGCTGGTGAATATTTCATGACGGTTTTCAGTGTTTGGCGTCGCTGGGGAGGTATGAGAGAACCCCGCTTTGGCTAGATAAATCCTTTTTTCACTTATTTTGTTGCACAAGCGAGCAAAGACGGCACGTTTCTTCAAGGCAACGGGAGCTTTCTTGCCCGAGATGTGCCGACTGTAACAAAACCACATGGTGATTTGGATTCAGTGAAAAGGAGCAACAGGATTACGGATAGCTTCACAGTTCGACAGAGCGAAAAAAGCAGTATAGAGTACAGTGCGGAGCCTATAAGCCAAAGGGGAAGAGAGGGGAGGAAGGGAAGAGGGAGAGAGGAAGGAACGCCGAGCTCGTGTGGGAAGTCGTTTTGGCAGGGTTCGAAACTAATGATCTCAACACGAACCGCCAAAGTTGGGGATAGGCAAAAAAAAAATAAAATGTGTCGACAAAAGCAGTTGGAGCCAGATGGAGAAAGGGGAAAACCGCAAGAACGAACAGGACCGGAGCGAGGGAGCGGTTTCGGCTGAAATAGAGGGAGAAAAAATCATGTTCTTTTAATACAAAATGTCAACTTTGAGGCTGTAAAAGTCCTGATGGCGTGTAGAGAGCCAAGAAGCAGGTTGGAAGACAAGTCCGGTTATTTAACAGGGGAGTTCATTTTGAGAGCTCCAGTTGTGCCAATCAAACCAGTCACCGCGTGGCTACAGGCCCGGGGCTACGCTGCCTAATTTAACTCCAGGCTCATGTGAAGG